>JAMAJT010000030.1:70000-93622 GCA_023628915.1 Trichomonascaceae sp. Y4102 | reverse complement strand
CTCGTGTTGGTACTTCCAATGATGAAGATGACTTATTCTCCGTGGGCGAACGTCCGGTTCTCAGCCAGACCAGCACTATCAACGTTCGAGAACCCGCTGGTCACACTGCTTCGATGAGTTGTCTCGCGAGCGAGGTTAGGGACTTCCGGGACTACCTCTGCTCTAAATGGCGAACAGACCCTGAATTGATTTTTTTCGGCCTCGCAGACCATGATGACAATGGCGACGATGACCATGGTGGCAATGATGACAATGGCGACGATGGCCATGGTGACCATGATGTCGCTGGAAACACCCTTGCTCCTCCCAACGCAGCATACTCAGCTGACGACCACAGACTGGCGCACAATCGCGAGGAGCATTCGGAGCGTGCCTTGCCAGTTGATGCGGGTGATGTCAACGGCTCCGGCCCTGCTGCGGCACCTGAGCGCAACATCGCACCCGTGGCTGACGACTCTGCTGACCAGCACCAGTATATTTAAATTTTTTTAATATTTTATTGTTTGTTGTTATTTTAAATGGATAATTTGAGCTGACCTTGCTGGGAGCACACCGCAGGTGCGGCTGCTACTGTCTCGCAGCAGCAGGTGCGCGACCTTCTCGCCGAGAGACGTGACCCTTCCGGTTTCTTCTCTACAGGCGATATCGAGCGCCTGGAAACTGAGCCTGTTGGTGACCGCACTGCCCTCCTGGTCACGTTTTTTCGACTCGGATGCAAGTCCAATTTGGTGCTGGGTACCGATCAGCGGGAGGGGCTCTCAGACACAGAGTATCTGACCAGAATCTGAACCGCCATCAGATGCAAGCGGTTCTTTTCAAAGACCTTTACTCAGCTATTGGCAACGGTCGAGCCTACGACTCTCTATCACGTGTCTATCTCTGGTCTCCCGACGATTTACGTGGCGAAGATCTCTCAACTCACAGCCTTACACACAGTGGCGTCGGCAGTCCAAGGCTGGCAGCCCAACGAACCTGGGGAAAGACCTCCTTTCAATATCATCTTCCATGGTTTCAAACGCCGGTGTGGCTCGCGCAAGCCTTGGCCTGGCTAGCTTTTTATTGTCAATTAATGTGGTTTATTGTTACTTATCTTCCTTTCAGTGTTGTTTGGTTAGTAGAATATAGTCCTACTTGTCTGCTCACGCGATTTCTACGAGTCGCTTGCTCTCGATCCACGCACCAAACTTCGCCGGCCGGATGTCAGTCAACCATGTAAGGATCCAAATGCCGTGGGAACTCCGCGTTTCACATCCTTTGATGTCCATTGTCAGTTGTTACTCAACGTGGGTCCTTGAAGATGTGAGTTAGTCCAGGAGTCAGCTGGTAAGGTGGTTTCAGAAGAACCTTCGCAACCATCTTCCCCGCCGGCTTAAAAGTGATTTCATCATACTCTTAAGTGGGAACAGGAAGCCAAATGGTACAAATACTGGCTGGATGACGCGTGTCTCCCTACTCGAAGGCTTGGCAAACGAACCCTCATGTTCCTGGCAACAGATATGGGCCTTGAAGGGTGCGGAGCGTAGAGATCTGTTCTTTCACAACGCATTCCCCTGAATGGGTCGTGAATTGTGCCCTGATCGGTTACCAGTTCGCCGTTTTCCAATACTTGAGTAAGATGGGTACGATGTTGGGATGTCGTCCTTTCCCATGAGGCAAATGAACCTGTTGGTGAGTAGGAGCAAAATACTGATACTCGCATACGCAGGTTGGGCATAATCACACCAAGAGGTGTACTCGCCTACCACTCGAACCCAAGGATTGTTCTCGTCATCCTGAAAGGCTACGTATTTCTCCTCAGCATCGAGAAGGCAAAAGCACAGGGCCCTGTCTTCAGAAAGATTCACCACGTAGATCGTCGGGAGACCAGAGGTAGACACGTGATAGCCTTAGCCTGGCCCTTCCTCGGAAGATCTTTGAAACGAACTTTGTTATCATGGATGGGTGAAAGCTCCACCAGTACCCAGAACCAAATTGGACTTGCATCCGAGATGAAAAAGCGGCACCAGCTGGCTAGTGCCAGTCTTCTGTTGTTGTTCATCGACTTCCTCTCTTTTTCAGGTGCACGATATCGCCCGTAGAAAAGACTTCGGAAGAGTCAACTTGATCTGCCTCAGCGAGAAAGTCACCCTCTTGCTGAGAGGCACGAGCGGTCACATCTACAGTTTCCTGGGTCTCTGTAGTCAGCGGCGCCATCGTCGTCAACAGGTGATGGCCAACAGCTGCATCAGTCACCGGCACCATGTTGCGCTCAGCGGTAACAGCAAAGGCCTAACCGTCAACATGACCGATATCACCGGCACCAACTGGTGTGGCACGCTGGGAATGCTCCTCACCATTGTGAGACAGTCTGTCGCCATCAGCAGAGTTTCCAGAGTTGGGAAGAGCAAGGGCCATTGCATAGTCATCATTTACACCAAAGCCATTGTCGCCATTGTCATCATAGTCATCGTCGCCATTGTAGTGGGAATTGTTACCGGCAGAAGTAGCTTCCGGCACTGCGTCACCGACGGAATGATGACATCTGACTACTGGATATTGGCTGACGCGTTGCTAACTACAGCACTGGAACGGTCATTAGTGGAGTTGCCGGAGACAGTATCAATAGCGGCGGACGCACGGGCATGGTCAGTGCTGCTGACGTAGGGAGGTTGACTGTGGTTGTCCTCATCGTCTGCGGCGGTAAATGGCCCATTTACATGTGCCGTAGCCTAAGAATCGCCTAACCCGGCTTCCAGGGGAAATGCAAGAGAGACCTATTGCCGCATTGGATCCATGGGCAATTGCTGTCTGCCCGGGACTCGGAGTAGTGACACCAGAGGGCTTTCCAACGTCGCGATGATTGACGGTGCCGGTCTGGTTGAGAACCAGATCTTCATCTGAAACGGAAGATGACTGGTCTGAACTCGGGTAGTGCAACCACTGGGCTCTCCAACATCGAGATGATTGACTGTGCTGGTCTGGTTGAGAACCGGGTGCTCGACCAAGCTCATGTCATCTTCTTCGTCTAAACTGGTAGACGACTGGGGCAAACTCGATGCAACGCTCTTGGGCGCGTCTGAGGCTGAGCGGGCTCAATGGCGGGAGTCGCAGCACTGGGTTAGCTCTCTTGCCGTGAAACAACCTAGTGAACCCCCAGAAGCGACGTGCTTTCTATGAGGAGCTTTGAAGACTAAAAGTGACCACAAGCCTTCATGAACGGCCCTGTTGGATCTCGTTGTGGCTTCAGTTAGTGCACACTTAGGACCTCGGCTATTAACGGCACATGTCAAGAAGATATATCGCGAAAAGTCAAGCTGGAGCGCACTGTGAGCCACCATAACAACATATAAACATATTCAAGACTACTATTAGTATATATATAAACGTATGCGCCACATGATAGAGGCTTTAGTAGCGCATCACAAATAAAAAGGTGGGTGGGACGCTAGCGGTTTACTGGCGTCTGCGTGTGACCGTGCGGGCGCGGTTGCCCTGGCCTGCGCCACTGGTCGACGAACTTGTACTGCCTGTGAGTTGTTGTCGTTGGAAGCAGTTACCACCGATGGCAGTGGAGAACCAGTAGTCTGGCGTTCTCCGCCGTGCTGCGCCACAGCGTGACCAGCACTAGCAGCAGCACGCAGCCGACATCAGTTCAGCCATCTTTGCCGGGCGTCCTCCCCCAATTCGCCATTCTCGACTCTTGTGCCATAGTTGAGGGCCGTCTCGTAAGGAAAGCTGACAACGAGTTTATTCGCGCGAAGCTGGGCCCGTCCATCCTGAATGGGTGGAACAGTTTCCGGAATGTCAACTGCGGCCACAGGCTGCACATCAACATCACCAAGCTCGCCATTGATCTCCCCAACAAGCCAAACAAACAGAACCGCTAGCAAACCAAGTATTGCACGAGAGATTCCGGCGGGAGTGGGAATGGGGTCTGGGATGGGCTGCTGGCGTCGGCGTCGTTGCAGCAAGTTGATAGTGACTCTCAGACCCTCCGCAACAACGTGGTTGTACATTGAGGGCGTTGATGATAGGAAACGCGTCGCATGGTCCAGCAGCCGCCTTATATGCAGTGCCCAAATAGGCTAGACTCTACGCGTTGTTTGGTTTCAGTTGCTGATTTATTGTGTTGATAAAGTCTTGAATCTCATGTGCGCACGCGCACTGCGGGTTGCATGATGGTTGAAGCTGGCCAACTGGAGAGGGACATTAAATATAAAAAGAGAGCGAGATGGAGAAGTAAGATTAGCGTCGCCCCTTGGGCAGGACGGGTGGGGCATGACCCTGGCCCTGCATCTGCTGCAGACCTTTTCCCCAAGCTTGTGGGTAACAGCTGTTGTTACTGTTCACAGCTCACCCTTCTCGACTTCTGCGATCGTTTGAGAGAGACTCCAGTAAGGCAAACAGCCAACGCATGAATTCAGTAGTCATCCTAGTCTGCGCCATCACCTAAATACCCTACTTGACCGTCCTCGACATGTTGCGAGGTGTCATATCGGATTCAAAACAAGACAGTATTCTATCTACTACTAGTGATTGCTTTCCCATCTTGGTACTGTCAACTTTTCACCCGGAGCAGAGTTCTGAGTGAACAGAGTACAGCTTGATATCAGCTGAGGAAACTGCCAAAGCGGTCAATCATTAGAGCATCCACCAATGTAACCGTTTATCGAGTAAATCTCGAGTTTGGCGTCGTTAGATATCCAAGTATGTTACACCGCTGCTTCACGTCGTCCAAATCACCTGTGAAACCTTATCTTTGCCGACCCTGCATCGTGAATGTTCGACTTGACAGGGCTATAGCCGTTTGTGGGCTATTCATATCCGGAAAATCTAGTTCCATGTCACTACTGGACCCGCGCTATCACCTTTTTGCGCTACACTTCCCAACTGAATGACTGGAAGGAAACAATCTGTGGGGTCGCCACGGAGGACGGGCTGGAAAGTTGCTTGAACCATCATTCTCCAAGGAGAATCCGTTGCTTAGGGCTCTGTTCTTCTCAATTCCATCAGAGCATAACAAGTCAACCAGATCTTGAAAGGTCCACGCTGAGTGACAACCGACACTTGAAATCAGACAATAATATGCTGACTCGAATCCTCGAACGAGATGTTTCATAACTGACCGAAGAAATACTAGTGCCTGGATCCACGCCAATGCAACTTCTTCGAGTCGTAAGCGCTTGGTAGTGGCTCTGGTGAGTCATGGCTGCGTTTGTATCACCGAGTAGACTCTGTGCAACCTGTCTTTGCGAATTCTCGGTCTACGATCCTACTCAAAGTCATGTCTTAAGAGACCATTTTGCTAAGGAGCAGATGAGGAGAGATCCCTTCGAGAATAGATGACCCGTCTGCTCCAGATGAGTGAGAACGCCGCCAATATGGTGGTCCATAATCTCAACCATGCTCTCGTCATCAGAAAGCAGAAAGCTCGTCCCGGGCCGGGCCGACTCCTCCGTCTGAACAGGGGAAATGATGTAGCGTCTTCTGGCGTTCCAGTCTGCGCTTTCAAAGTACATCAGGACTGTTGTACTTGTAAATGGTCTCTTTAGGCCCCGAAGGCCCCGCGAGCTGCCGTGAACGGAAGATAGACGTAGAAGGCTTGGACTTGTCTTGACCCAGAAGCTCTTTTCCCAATTTATGGCCGTAGTCAGAAACTATCAGCCAATCGGTCTATCCTGCGCATCAAGTCATGACGAGATAGATTGAGCTTACCACCAGGTTCCTTGTTCACGTCGTAAATTTCGCCATAAATGCATATTCGAGGGATACGAATACGAGGAATGAGTCGAGAAGTCAGCCGAGGCGGAGTTGGACCCAGAGAAATGGCTGAAGGCGGTCAACACCATCTGTTTGAGGTACTCGCGGCGAGTTGGTTGACCCGCACGCGTCTCGTGTCTATAATATCCCGTGGAGCTCATTTGTGCTTCCTCTGCTGCCACTGACGGTCTCCGCATGCGTCAGCTTTTTGTCCTCTCTGGTCAACCAGTCCTGCAACTGTGACACCTGCTGATGCGACCGCGGAACTCGCTCAACCCGCTAGAGCTCATTGGCAAATGGCGAGAGCGACTGCCCGGTTTGTTGTCCAAAGCGGAACTAGGGCTCGACATGGGCATGGACAGCTCGCCGCTGTCTCTGCTGTCAAACATGTCCAAGTCTCTGCCGTAATCTAATCATACCGTTGGCCATGGGGCGAAACAGCTTTGCTGGCGTTGATGTCTCCAGCTAGTGCCAAAGCACTGACGCTTGCAAATCGGAGACATTGTGCATCGTTACATCCTCAGACTCCCGTTGCTGGACCACACCACTGATGTGCTGCGACTGATCTCGAGCAGAACTGGACCTGCGAGTGGGGCCTTCGTTCGGGTCACCATCGGTGGGATGGTTGAATGTGTGTCCTGCAGAACCAGCCACCCATCGACGACTACCTTAGTATGAACTACAGTCTGCTTGCGCCCGAATAAATATTTATTAATACAACACACGGATCCCCGGGAATGTGCCACGAAGCTGTTCGATGATCACATCTCTGCGGTAATCAGCATGCTGGGAGAATAGTTGACGCACATCAAGCTTATGCAGCTTGCCAGGACGTTGCGCAAATATCAGTTCATGGAGATATCCGTGGGCCAAAGAACGGTACAGCGTGGCCACCTTGAGTGATTTGACGTTTACCATTCCAAGTGCCACCAGCCGCCGACAGGCTATGCCCCGTATATTGCGCAATTCGGCCACTTCAACGTGTTGGAGTGGCTGTTCGTTGACATCCTCCGGATGGTTGGGATGAAGCTCAGCATCTGCGCCGAGTGTGACGGTGTGGAGCGTGGCAGCTTTGGGCAAAACCACGTAAAACTGGATTCTGTCACCAGAGCGGTGGCCGTCACCGAAGATCTGTAGTGTACGCAGGCGTCGGCACCGCGACAAGTCGAGTATCTGTGGAGGAGAATCCTCCAAGTTTGAGCCGAAGGTTACATCATGCGTGATGTGAAGTTTGCTGAGGCATTCGGGCAATCTTTCACGGAGACCCTGGCCAACAGTTTCAGGATACGGTGGTTCTGCTCTTCCTGCAAGTTGTGGTCGTCTTGTTTTCTCGCTCTCATCCATTGGCAACTCTGAACGAAAGTAACCGGCGTCTAGGTCCGTTAGTTCGAGCCTCTCTAGCGCTTCCCACCCGTGACCAAACACAACCTTGCGGAGGTTGCATAGGCTAAGACCTGATAGCTCCAGGTCCCTCAATCCGTGCGTATTGATCGCTGTGTCTACCAGGAAGTCGAGGAAGTCACTGAGCCCCTTGTGGTAGCACGCCCCCTCGTAGAGCCGGAAAGATATGTGTCGCCAAATGCATGTAGGTGCGTTTCTCCACAGATTGAACTTCCTGGTCTTCCGACTGGTGCTGCCGATGCCGTATTTGTGCTCCGACCAGAACCGGCGCTGGTTGTCTACTACACACCGCCACGCTCTGCATACGCTGCGCAGCTGCATAACCTTCTTACTCCGCGCCGTTTGGATAGTCCTGCAGGTTTCGGGCAGCGCAAGAGGTGGCACAGCACTTAGGAGGATCTTTTCCACAAGCTCGTAAGGAAGCTTGCTGATTCCATCAGACTGCTGGATGTTGGCTGACGGGTTGTCGTTGCTAACGGCAGGACTGGAACCGCCATCAATGGAGGTGTTGGCGCCAGTACCAATGGCGGCGTTGGCTGCAGGTTGACTGTTGTTGTCCCCATCGTTTTCCAAGGAGTTTGCTATTGCGCGGTCAAATAGCGCTGTAAATCTGACGTAATCCTTGTAGACCTTAAGCTGGCTGGCAGGGGAAAAGCGAGAGAGATCCATTGCCGCATTGCGTTCATCGGCCATTGCTGTCTGCCCGGGACTCGGGGTAGTGCGACCAGAGGGCTCGCGACCATTGCGATGATTGACAGAGCTGGTCAGGTTGACAACCGGGCGTTGGAGCACGAATAGTAGGTCATCATCATCGGAAGACGACTGGCGAGAAGTCGACGCAGCGCCTGCTGGGCGCGTCTGAGGCTGAGTGGGCTCAATGGGCCCCGAGACGCGAGGGCGCTGTTCGGGACGCGATCTGTCGATGCGCGACAGGGAGGCATGTCTTGTGGTGGGATCCATGCTTCTGGTTCTGGTTAGTGTTCTGAAATCAATTTCGATGCGACCATAATTGCAGTTGGCTACTTACCGTTTGTGTATGGATGTCTGGGGCGTAGATCAGGTAAAACAACAGGCTGAGCTGTGCGTGTGGAAGGAAGAAGTAGCTTGGGGAGGGCTCGGGTCTCTTGTCAAGAACAGGTGGGTAAGGTTTAGTAGCAATAAACAAAAACAAAAAGAAAAAACGCCACAGAACAAACTTTCAGCGACGTGCGCACCAACATAACCGTGCGCAAACGCAGGATCGGGACCCTGCTTTTCGGTGAAACTGCGGGTAACGCAAGGGTTCAAACGTTTTTGTGTGGTTGGTATGTACTACGGTTTCCTGGCTAGCTTATAGATAGCAAAAGCAGAGCAGCTCAAGACAAAGACAAAGAAGAGGGCACAGGAAAAAGACAAATGAGAACTTTGAAGACTAAAGTGAGCAAAAACAGTCTTGTGGCATCAGTGGCCCTGTTGGATCTCGTTGCAAATCTGATCCACCCGACCACCGTCGCATTTCTTTTTTCACCGCCATTTATACATATCAATGGTCTTGCCTACCAACTCGAGCCCTGCCTTGACATTGATGCCGTCTACTGCCATCATCTGTCGCTGCCACGACTCGCATCCTCTGTTTTAGCAATCAGTTGCAAATAGATTAACCATTACCAACAACTCAGCTGCATCACATGACAATCACGTGAGAGGCACGCACGTCGCGTCTCGAACTTTAAGATTTGGCCTTGTATGTATTACCACTGCCCTTCGGAGGATCCCGGACTTTATCCGACATTCAATGCAACCACAACCTCTCACGAAATGGTCCGTGCTCATGGCCGCCTTCTCCATCACTCTAGTGGCCGTGGGAATGCCAAACTCCTTTGGTGTATTCCAAGACTACTACCAATCTCATCTATTCCCACATATCGCCAAACCAGCAATCATCCTCGTGGGTTCTCTTGCTTCAAGTTTGTACATGATCTTGGGAATCTTCACTGGCCCACTCGCAGACATACTGGGCTACCCCACTTCTATCTTAATAGGCTCGGCTCTGATGATTGCTGGACTATTCGCGGCTTCCGCTGCTACTCAATTCTACCACTATATTCTATTCCAGGGTCTCCTGTTTGGCCTAGGTTCTTCCTTTGCCTACTACCCTGCTGTTAGCGTGTCCCGCCGCTATTTTACTCGCCATGGTCTCGCCAATGGCTTTGTTCTATCTGGAGGGGCCCTTGGAGGTTGTGTTTTGCCCTACTCTGTACGCATTCTACTAGACAAATATGGATTGCCCGTGGCCTTTCAAACTCTGGGCTACATTGCCATTGCATTATTGGCCTATGCATTCCTAGCTTTTTGGTATGCAGAAAAGGAACACAAAAAAAATACTATTCCACCTATGCACGACCCCAGTAAAAACATCCTACTGCGCATCGTCTCGGTCATAGACTGGAAATTACTAGGAGACCTCCGATTCTTAGGACTATTGGCCGCAGGAACAATCGCCATGACTGGCTTCCTGCCCCGTTACTTCTTGGTCACCCCCTCGGCCATTGATCAAGGCGTCAACCCCGGCTACGCCGCATGGCTTCTTGGTCTCATGAACGGCCTTTCCATGCTTGGTCGTTTGGCAATAGGTTCATTTGCCGACAGATACGGAAAGCTCTTGGCCCTCGTGCTCAGCTTTGTCCTCTGTGGCCTAGGCCACATTGCATTCTGGCTACCAGCAGTGGCCATCACCAACAACCAACAAACTTCCCAAGCCCTGCTCACCGCATTCGTGGTGTTTGTTGGTCTTTTTGGCTCCGGCTTTGTAAGCCTATTTCCCGTCGTCATGGCCCACATCTTTGGCAACCACAATCTTGCATCCAAAGTCGGCCTCCTAAACAGTGTTATGGGTCTTGGTGTATTTGCAGGTCCTTCTGCAGTCTATGCTATTGTGGACGCTGGCCACAACTGGACCCTAGCGGTTTTGGTGTCTGGTCTTTTGATGATTATAGGTGGTATTCTCATTGTGCCCACAACAAAGTTAAAAAAAACTCGGCAACGGGGAATCGAACCCCGATCTCCCGCGTGACAGGCGGAAATACTGACCGTTATACTATTGCCGATTGAATGTGAAGATTGGGTGAAAAACTACATCTGTTGTGTCTAGCATCAACATACCGCATTTGGATAACCCTAACCTAACCCGATAAGACCTGCTGAAATCATTTTATAATCTCTCTTAGAATGACGCGATACATGAGACTGCAATGAAATATTCAATCAATCAATCAATCAATCATGGCGACAACAGTGACATGATTTGCTCACATTAAACGTATAATACACGTTGGAGCCTGCGCCTATGCTAGTACTACTTGGGTTCAGCATGTCAACCTACACATAGATACTCACATACATGCGACTCCAGGGGCACATCAACAATGTGACGAAATTCAAACGTACGGTCAATCAAATCAAACAAAAACTCACAACTAACAACTAACAAGATGTTATCAATACTTTACAGGGAGTCAGAGAAGCTGAGGTGCGGTTTACAGCTTCTCATATGCGTATAGTCTCCATTAACCCCAATACCAACATGGTGATCTGGACCCAAGTGAAAACTACCAGTGTGTTTCAAGATTATACCGTGCGGAGTCGTCGCTCGATAACTGATAATGGCGAATCAAATAACGAACACGATGTTATTTTGATGCATGTCAGACTCGATCTTCTAAGGCAGGCTCTGGATCATTGTAGCGACAACCAAGTGGTCAAAATGACCCTAAGAAAGAAAATCGACGAGATGCGCGTTGCAAACCTCGACTTTTGTTTCTGGGAACATGATTCCCGTCTAGAAAAAAAGGGCATGATCAACCAAAGAGTCATAGTCTCGGTACTACCCAGAGAGAATTCCTATAATGTACAAAGCCCCGACCAGAAAGAAGACTTGTTTCTCAAGATTCCCAAAGATGAGTGGGATTTAATGGCAAAAGTCATCCGTCGGTATCGCTCAATAGCAGACACAATCGTTTTAACCGGCTCAGATTCAGGAACCCTCACCATTACTGCAGAGACTGATGATGCAGACGTGTCCACAGTATGGGACAATATGATTGTGGTTATTCCTGTTGACGATCCGCTTACTACTAACACCACCACCACCACCCCCACTGAAGTTAGCATTCGAGTCCGCACCAGTGAATGGGAGCTGGCGTTCCGCCCTCACAAGTCTTTTGTGTCCATCATTTTGGGTCTTGCAAATGACTCGTACGCCACTCTCATCAGTAGTATTGGAGACGATGACGAACGTGCCCTCACCTATGTCTATGGAGTTGACTTGTAACTAAATCTAATATTATTTAGAGCGTGAACATGGCTGGCTACTTGCTATTCAACCCCGACAGAGTGGCATTGTCCGACAAAAGTCCAAGCAAAAACTCCACCTCGCCGCGCTTGCGGCCCTCATTCAGCCAATCCCCAGCAAGCTTCTTGGGCCAACCCTTGAGGGAGTTCACCTCGGCAATCGCATCCACAACCCGGCCCTCGCTCAGCGCAGTCTCGGCTCGAGCAAAAATACTCTCAACGTCATCGCCCTTGGGATTACCCGCCTTGGCCATCATCAGCATGGAGAAGACCCACGATCCCAAGTGTCCAGCAATCCCCGCATTGGGAGGAAGCAGACTCGCCTTGCGTAGCTCAGGAACAAGAAGCCGGAATCGCGCCGCCAGTTGCGCGTGCGTTAAAACTCCATCGCTAAGCGCTTCCGCAGGAATATTGGCCAGTGCCGCCTCAACAACCGCGTCGTTGCCCCCACTGTACTTGCGAAGCTCCTCAACGTATGGACCAAGCGGCGTCGCTCGGTCCACCGAGTTGAGTGCAGACCATAGCTTGGTCAACGAAATGTGGAACTTGGCCAGGTTCTCCGAGTATCCAATCAGCTCGCCCGACTTTTCTGCAAACGAGCTCAGCTCGTCTACCGACGAGCTGAGCTCCTCGATTCTCGCCAGTCGTCCATCGCGCTCCGCCTCTACAAACTCCTGTACCTGCTCCGAGAATCGTTTCTGTTGCTCAATGGTTCCGGCCACCACAAGGTTGTTTGCGTGCTGTACAACCGCGTGCAGGTTGGCCTCCACCTCCTTTTTGAGCCGCGCCGCATGCGTCTCCTCCAGCTCTAGTCGTGTTTCCTCAAACTTTTGCAGCATCAACTCTCGTTGTGCACTTAGCTTCTCGTCCAGACTCTTGCTGTGCATCTCGGCAAACCGTTCATACAGTTTCTTTCGGTTGGCCATGAGCTCATCGTCGTGTTCATTTCTTAGAGCTCCCACCTGCTTGTTGAGGTTGAGAATCGCATTCTGCAGCGCTAAAACACTTTCTTTCGAGTATTTGGCCGAGTTGATCTGCTGAATAAACTGGTTGAGATCATTGATCATGTTCTGTACAATAGGGTCGGCTGAGTTCACGTCCAATACATCAAGCATGGGTGCAGACACAAACTCCACTCCTTTACTTGCCGCCTTGGCCTTGTTGGCATTCTGTTCCAAAAGTTCTTTTTTGGTTTTTTCCACCTCATCCATACTTTCAGGAATATTCTTGAGGTCCGCAATAACCACTCCTGATCCAGGTTGTACCGTCTTGGCTTCATTTGAGCCTTCATTTGAGCCTTCATTTGTAACCTTGGCTTTGGCTTTGGCTTTGGCCTTGGCCAACGCTTCAGCTGCATTGCCAGAAATAGACGTCGATCCAGTCTTTCCACTAACAATACCCGAAGTAGATGACTTATGAGGAGTGTTGATCACGTCTGCTCCTTCCTCGTACTCGGCAGGATGCAACTTTAGCAAACTTTCAGCCTGATAAATCGCCTGATCTGCAAATGGAACATATTGCACAAATGTATCATGAAACTCATCATTTTGAATGGCAAAGTACACCCCTCCGGCAAAAACTGTAGCACCCACAACCGTCGTAGTACCAATAAACCGTACAAACCGTGCAGTTCCCGACCGTTTTTTCTTCGGAACTGTCTGATTATTCAGTAGTCGTGACTGGTTAGATTCGATTCCATTGATTTCCCTTCAAAAAACATACTCCTGACGAAAACGCCCGCTGTCCAACCCGTCTAAACATTGTCCAATGGTGTGGTTGGATAACTTTACTTCTCCTATACTATTATACTATAGTAAGCAAACACTAAGCGACACTGTATAACCTTCCACAGTCTAGTCTCATGGCAACAGCTCCAACTTATGGAGGAGATGAAGTCTCCGCCATTGTCATCGATCAAGGCTCAAGATGGACTAGAGCAGGTTACGCTGGAGAAGATACTCCAAAAGCTGTGGTCCCCACCGCCTATGCAAAAAACACAGAAACAGGTCAACTACTATTTGGTGACAACAATGTCCAATTTCCTCGCGCCAATGTCGATATTCTCTCACCCATGTCCGATGGAATTGTAAGCGATTGGGACTCAACTGAAAAACTATGGGACTACTGTCTCAAAGATGTCCTGGTTGCAGATATGAAGGAGCATCCATTGCTCATCACTGAACAGTTATGGAATACGGACGCAAACAGACTGAAATCCATGGAGATTGCGTTTGAAACGTTGGATGTTCCCGCGTTTTATTCCGTCAAGCGTCCCGTCTGCTCAATTTTTGCTTCGGGTAAAGCAAACGGGCTGGTGGTTGATGTTGGCGCCGCCGTATCCACTGCCACCCCAGTCGTTGACGGGCTGGTGCTATTCAAACCCAGCCAGCGAACACGCGTGGCAGGAAACTATATCAATTCATATATCCACGACATTATTGCTTCAGACCCATACAACATTCCACGCGAATTTGAAACCAGAGTCGAGGCCCGATTAGCAAAAGACAAGATTGAAAACGTCACCTCGTCGTTTCTCGAGTACCAGCGAATGCTGGTACTCGAAGAGTTTAAAGAAAATATGGTCCAAGTGAGTCCAACCGCTGTAGATCTCATCAACACCAAGGAGAATGGCACAAACGAGAAAAAAGAATCCACTGATGAAAACGCCATGGAGATTGACCAAGTTGACGACGACAACAACAAAGACTCACGAGAGTTTGAATTCCCCAACCACACAAGCCGGGTTCGTATGCACACCACTCAGCGCCTAAGAATCGGAGAATGCTTGTTCCAGCCCAAGGGAGGAAACAATGCAGTCGCACGTGGACAATTGGAAAATATCGAGCCGGCAGCAGATATAGAACCAGAGGATGAAGATACTACCCAAGACATGACCGCCAAAGATAAGGAACTCCATGCTCTTACCCATACAAACAGACGCATGGCACCATTCCAAACAAGCGGAATCTCAGATATGGTTGTCCGGTGTATCGAGGCCTGCGATGTCGACATTCGCAGCAATCTTGCCAATAATATCGTCATCACCGGCGGATCCTCCCTTACCCAGGGTTTCACCGACAGACTCAGTGAAGACCTAACTGCTGCTCTCGCTGGCTACAAGATCCGAATGTCGGCACCAGGAAACATTGTTGAGCGACGTTTTTCTGCTTGGATTGGCGGTAGTATTCTTGCATCTCTTGGTACGTTCCATCAGCTTTGGATTTCCAAAAAGGAATATGACGAGATTGGCCCATCCAAACTATTGGAGAAGCGGTTCCGCTAGATACTGACTATTATGACTATGATTATTATTAACTTGTATAGACATGACGCTCACCTAACCCGACGCCGGATGGGGACACTTGCATTGACCACGCCATAGGCTATACCAATACAAATACAATACAATACAATACAAATAAAATCTTCAGTGAATCAATTGCCACATATAGAATCTCCTCTCATCAAATAGAATCCATTTAGATCAGATTGTAGATAACATCCAAGCAATGTCTCAGGTGGGTAACCGCCCAACACAAGCGGACTCCGTGGACCAGCCACCCACACAGCACGGCACCAGAATAAAGTGTGGGACCGTGACCGCCACTTGATTGTTACTACTACTGGACGTTTGATTGTATTGCAGATTCCAATCAATCGAATAGTAGAGGAATCGATCGTTACAGCCCACAATCCACGCACACCAGCAGAGTATTGCGAGAATTCAATTGACTGTCGCTTTGACTAAGACCATAATTGAGTCGATCGCCACCAACAGACACACAACAACACACTAAACAAACAAACAAACAACAAACAAACAAACGAAACAAAAAAAATGAAATTCACTACCTTGGCTACTATCATGGCAGCCGCCACCATGGGTTCGGCTTTTGAATTGAGCCATGCCGCTTATCCTGAAAACGCCCTCGACTCCCAGTTCAGTTTCCAGATTCCTAGCGAGCTTGGTGATACCTCGGAAGCAAGCTATGCCGGCCTCCGCCAGAATCAAATCACAAAGGTTCTGGCAAAGGTTGCCTCCGACGTTGGTCAATCGCTCGACGATATCCCCGCCGCCGCCGTCAAATCGTGGTCCGATGTTCTGCGTGCCGCTCCCCACCTGTTTAGCCAACTCCGATCCGAGCTGGCCAGACAGCTCAAGCCCATGACGTCTCCTGCAAAGACCTCGTCGCTGTTTGATACAACAACAACTCAATGGCAGTTTGTCGTCAAGAACGAGGCAAAGTTCCCCCAGCATTCGCTTCGCGTCAAGTCTCCCGAGGATCTTGGTGTCGATACCGTCAAGCAGTACTCGGGCTACCTTGATGTCGAGGACGACGATAAACACTTTTTCTTTTGGTTTTTCGAGAGTAGAAACGACCCCAAGAATGATCCCGTGGTACTATGGCTCAATGGTGGCCCGGGATGCTCGTCTCTGACTGGCCTCTTTTTTGAGTTGGGCCCGGCCTCGATTAGCCCCAAAACCCTCAAGCCCATCCACAACCCTTACTCGTGGAACTCCAATGCCTCGGTCATCTTTTTGGACCAGCCCGTCAACACGGGTTACTCGTATAGCTCCAAGACCGTCAGTGACACCGTCACCGCCGGCAAAGACGTTTACGCGTTTCTTTCTCTTTTCTTTGAGCAGTTTTCCGAGTACTCTTCGCTTCCGTTCCATATTGCCGGCGAGAGCTACGCCGGCCACTACATCCCCGTGTTTGCTGGCGAGATCACCTCCCACCCTGACAGAAACTTCAATCTGACCTCCGTCATGATTGGAAATGGACTCACCGATCCTCTTCGTCAGTATGACTACTACGAGCCCATGGCCTGCGGTAAAGGAGGCGCCGATGCGGTTTTGGACAAGCAGTCTTGTGCCAAGATGCAAAACTCCCAATCTCGCTGCAACTCTCTCATCGAGGCATGTTACAACTCCAAGAGTGCCTGGACTTGTGTTCCCGCAACCATCTACTGCAACAATGCCATGATGGGTCCTTACCAAGCCACTGGTCGCAATGTCTATGATGTTCGTGAGGATTGTGAGGGTGGTAACCTCTGTTATCCCCAGCTTGATACCATTGACAAGTATCTCAACCAGGAGCATGTCAAGGACGCCGTTGGTGCTCAGGTAGATACCTATACTGGCTGCAACTTTGACACAAACCGCAACTTTCTGTTTGCTGGAGACTGGATGAAGCCCTACTATACCAATGTCATTGATCTACTTGAGCTCGACATTCCTGTGCTCATTTATGCTGGTGATAAGGATTTCATTTGCAATTGGCTTGGAAATGAGGCTTGGTCTCGTGAACTTCCTTGGTCTCACCATGACAAGTTTGCTTCTGAACCTCTTTCTCCTTGGTTTGTTAATGGACAAGAGGCTGGAACCTTCCGTAATGCCCATCACTTTACGTTTTTGCGTGTTTATGGAGCTGGCCATATGGTTCCTTATAACCAACCTGAGGCTTCTCTTGATATGTTGAACCGCTGGATTTCCGGTGATCGATCTTTTGATTAGAAATATTTGATCTGTTGTTATGTCTACCATGTCCTCCTCAGAGTCATCTGGAATAGTCATTTCGATTTTACGGATAATTTGATACATTTTGAGCATAAGTTTTAGATACTGGCCACTTGCAGACGACGATACGACGGAGGATTGTAACTAGTTGTTACCATCTTCTTTGCTGTTTGATTAAGTGCATTTTCAGAATTAGTGAGTGTGACACTTTGACGAGTTAACGACTTGACGACACACTCATGTTTGAGAAGTGCGCCTAAAATAAGCTCATGGAGAGCCTGTGTGTCTCCCTCCGACACATACCAGTACTCCGAGTGCAAATGCATCCCAATGCCACCAGCTGTCGGCAAGATCTTGCTCCAATGATTTGCTTGGCCTCTTCAACCCGTGACGATTGGCTTCCATAGCTTCTTCCAGCAAGAGTGCAACATATGGACTGGTGAGTACTAGTTTGTGCAGCGTGCCACCTTGGGCAGAACCAAATGTATCTGGATTCTACATCCCCGGATGCTTTCGTCCACCTAGACCTCGTGTTTGCGTCGCCTATAGATATCCTGTTATAACATGTCCAGTCTCTGTGTGCTGCCCAATGTGACCAGAACTCGTTGTCTAATACAGCCTTCCACGTTTTGCAGACACTGCGCAGCTGCAGAACCGGGCGGAGCTGGTCCATCAATACATGGGATGTGGTGCAGTGAATACAGGACGACCATGGTGAGCAGTTAGTAGGGGAGAGTGTTGATTGTCGCGGTCGCAATTTAGCCCGACTCAAATAGGTCTACATGGAATATAACAACCATGACCCTAAAGCCTTATCTCCCACTTAGGTTAAATATATATTACATGAACATTACGCCAATTCTGCAAGGCACAGCGGATTCCAGCTCTGCTCGCATGTGCATGGAGTGACGCAAATTTAGCAGCCTCCTCAGTTGCATCGCACAGCTCCTCTAGGTTCTCTTCCGGCAATACCTGCCCAATAAAGCCCTCTGGTCCATAAATTGCCCGACGTACTCGGCACTGGCTGTGGCCATGTCCAAGGAGTCACGGTTTGACGGAGTTGACCCGACCGGCGTGCAATTTCAGGCGCGCAGTCTGCTGAGAATTGACGTTTGATTCTTTTCCAGTTAGGTCTATGACAGTCACGTCTGGAAGTATGGTACTCAGCCACCACGAATACACCACGTCCCAGATGGAAGACGCTGCAGCAACCATACACCCTGATATCATACTCGTTTCAACCTGCCATTGACTTTACCATACAGGCATACTGTTTGTGTTTATCGTTTGGGGTAAAATGGATCTACGCCAATTCAAGTTTGATAACCTAAGCTCCAACCAACCATCCGATAAGTGACGCACGGCGCCAGATAAGACTAGCAGAAAAGTGGAGGTAACAAGCAGATAACA
The DNA here is from genome assembly GCA_023628915.1 of Trichomonascaceae sp. Y4102. Classification (NCBI taxonomy): domain Eukaryota; kingdom Fungi; phylum Ascomycota; class Dipodascomycetes; order Dipodascales; family Trichomonascaceae; species Trichomonascaceae sp. Y4102. Next base: position 75,222 of record JAMAJT010000030.1, on the reverse strand, counting down.
CAAGACATGATAACAAAAGAAATTCCCCGCCATCAATATCAATAGTAATATCAATGGCTGGCTGGTCATGTATCATCCACATGACTCCAACCAACGCTCACCCCTACCCAGAGTCAGTCAGCCGGGTCAGGGGGTGGGACTTGCTTGCATAGCCGTTGATAGCCATGTCAACTCTCAGTACAAGAGACATGGCATCAAGAGGATTAATGAACCGACGGTAAGAACAATTAATGATATAAATATTATGCAAGCGTTAGTGGTCAGTATCCCTCGTACTCAGAGGCGCTGTCGTACGTGACAATGCTGATTTCGCTGTTACGTGAAGTAATAGTGGGTCTGCGACGAGGAGCACGAGTACAAGACTCTGAAGACTTTACTCCAGCCTTTGAAGGTTTGGGGTTGGCCCACCATGCATTCTTATGGATACAGGCTCCTCCACAGCATCCACAAGACAGGTGATGGGTGGTGTCAGTTTGGTTATCAAGCATGATAAGCGAGGGGTGGTGAACAGGAACACTCTTGGTGGACTTGTTGTTGTTCTTGGGGATGTACAAGCTATCCATGAGGTTATGTAGGCTTTGAGACTCCATGTTGTGTTTGTTTGTTTGTTTGTTTGTTGTTGTTGTTGTTGTTGTTTGATCTATAGATGAATAGATGTAGGGAGCAAGTGAAGAGTCGAAACTCGAAGATCAAGTCAAGGACAATGGCAGAAGAAGACTGGTATATAAATACAAACCGGGCCAGCAGTGCCCCATAATTTGTTTTGTTAGTGACGAAATTTCTGGAGCAGGTGCGGTGCCAAAATTATCACTGTTTGGGGCATGCAGCCCGTACCCTCCGATTCTTGGGGGCAAAGCCCTGGATACCCTGAAATACCCTGATTTCCCAGCCGCCGAGCAAGGACCCAAAATGTAACTGTATGTCCAAACATGAATGGAGGGCCCGAGGGGCCAGGTTAGGGTCTTTCCGCAAACGGAAGCCAGCCCAGAGTTCAGCAAATTTACATGCCGCTCATATACCTCAATCAATATCATCATCTCTATTGTACGTAGAATCGGGGCAAGATGCCGTGCATAAGCACGGCGCATCACCATGACCATCGGTTACCCCAACTTTTGGTCATCTCCGCAAACAATTTTTTTTTTTTATTTTTTTTACTCTTGCTTGACCTATCCATGCATGATGGCATGATAACGACAAGTTTGTTTGATTTCAAGATTGGCGAGCAAGGGATGGATCGGTATTACTTGTCATTATTGTTTTACACTCGGTTTGAAAACAAGCTCCAGGTTGAGCCTAGCCCGCTCGAATTGGATTACGTCGAACGTGTGTCGGAAACTGTCTCCCCATGAAGTTAGTTAACATTGTGTCACTTGCTTCTGACTTGCTTCTGACGGGAATTAGTGACAGTAATGGCAACTGCCAACTAGGTAGGTTAGGTCGGTAGGGCAGGGCAGGGCAGGGCGGGCGGCCCAAAGCTGGACATGCTCCCGTTCCGCCCTTTCCCCAGACTCCTGCCTGCGTCTGCGTATATTGTTATAAAAACAAAACATATCACAACACCTCATCACTTGACGGTCCAAGTCGTCTTCAATAGGTTGCACAGCACTTAGCAGCATCTGTTCCAGAAGCTCCCAAGGAAGGCGACTGATTGCCCGCGTGGCTTTCTTGTCTGATGATGACTGATAAGGTCTTGCTGGTGCTCCGGGTAGTTTCTTTGGTCCAACTGCTACTTGTCAAATCCATGCCTTAATAAACTTGGTCTACCATAGTCTTGTGCTCCAAAAAGTGGCTATGTGTTCCATAATCGCCTCATAACCAAACGAAAACACCCAGATGAGTCCATGGCTGATCCTTGACAATTGTAGGTTTCTGCCAAGGTAGCAACTACGTCACGCCGTTGGAAACCGCTGACATAGGACTACGGGTTGGTGTATAGAGGCAGTAGCGAATCTTCAAAAATGCCAAAAATCTCATATATTCACCTCAAAGACGGTCACAGTAACAGTGTTGGCATTCTCGCCTTTCGCTGGCCCACAGCTGCAGTTTGGTAGTCTACTTTCAGTTGCTTTTGGTCTTGGCAAACCTTTCAAGACCTCTTTCCAAAATGGTCCCCACTTGCCGACTGCAATCGTTCAGCTAGTCCTCCTTGGCATGCTTGGCCTGCTGAGCTAAATCCCTTGGTCCTCGTAAAAAAGACAGCATCGATATTTGCCCTCGTATACCGTCCATGACGGACAGCAGTCTGTAGTGCTCTGGGACCTTAGCTGACAAATAGTCGTAACCCTGCCGAGTTGAGCGTCTTTCCTAGCAACTTCAAGGTCTTTTTTTTGTGCAACAGACAGTTTGGTCAAATCAAGATGGCTGCTCTCATGCTGAATGACTTGGAGACTATGGAGCCGGTTAGGCTGTTGAGCTAAAATAAGCTCATGGAGAGCCCGTGAGTTTCCCTCAGACATGGACGAGTACTCCGAGTGCAAACGGAGCGCTAGGACATTTACCATTCCCAGTGCCAGCAGCTGTCGGCATGTTGTTGGCCCAAGATAACAGATGCTGGCCTCTTCAACGCATTGGAGTGTATGTGGGTTGACTTCCATAGGTTCATCCAGCAAGAGTGCAACATATGGACTGGTGAGTTTTAGTTTGTGCAGCGTGGGCACTTTGGGCAGAACCAAATGTATCTTGGTTGTGTGGTCTACTTTATCCCGCCCATGACAGTAACATCCCGAGATTTTTAGCTTACGTAGCTTTGCACACCTCGACAAGTCCAGCTTCCACGGGGTAAGCTCCAAGTAGCGCGTCGTCCAAGGAACATATATCTTGAGTATGGTCAGACAATCCGGTAACCTTTCACGCAGCGCCTGGCCAACAGTTGTAATAGTAGTAGGTTCGCCTACAAAGGGTCTTTCGCATTCGAGTATCGGCAATTTCGAGGTAAAGAAAAATGCGGAAAGTCCCATCAGTGCAAGCGTGTCCAGACTCTGGCACACGTCGCCAAATACAATCTTGCGCAGGCTGTGCAAGCACGGGGAATCTACCATCAGATTCTTCAGGCCGTGTTGTTTGATTGCTACATCTACTACAAGGTCGTACATGTCGCTAACCTGCTGCCGCTTGTCCCATTCGAGGTGGTTGTCGATAATACCCAGCACGGGTAGTTGCCGCCAAATACACGCAGGTGCATTCCTCCACCGAGTCGTCGACTTAGAATCCCACAGAATTATCCCGTCGATGAAACTGGACCAGTCAAAGCCAGCCAGCCAGTCTGACCAGAAGCGGCGATCGCAGTCTACTACCGCCTGCCACGTTTTGCATACGCTGCGAAGTTGCAAAACCGGGTGGATTGTTTGTTCAAACTCCCACGAGGGAGGAGGCGGCACTGCATACAGGAGGACCATGCCGAGCAGCTCGTAGGGGAGAGTGTCGACTGGAGATTGTGCTGCCATTTTCCCTTTGGTTTGATATTGTCGTTGGCATCTTGCAGAATCCCACGTCTACATATGGATATGGTTTCGGGTTTAGGCCCCACCATAATTCATTCAATAGGTAAAAGGATTGCCAATTCTGGAAGGCCCACCTCATCCCACTTGAGCTTGCAATTGCATTTAGAGCCGTCTGGATGCCAGTCAGACTTTGCAATCTTGTCCAATGCGTCGTCGAGCTCCTTTACTATCTCGTGCGGCATCTTCGGCCCATAAACTGCTCGATGGGTTGCCCTGCATAATTCTTTTGCGTTTTCACAGCCCATTCTCGAGAGAAGTTTTTTCTCAAAAACGTCAATGTCCGAAATGTACCTTCTGAACGAGCAAATTTCTTTTGGATCGCCGCAATAGAGATGCTGTCCTCCGCCCCATTTGGTAAGATTTGTCAAGCTGGAGGTTAAAGCGTACAAAGCTGTCTAGCTTGGTCGGCACATTTCCTTGCAGAACATTAAGCGATTGGTATTGCACTGCGAGATCCATGACAATGTCCTCATCCAGCTTTTTCCCCGCTTTCCCATGGGCTTTTCCTTTTCGGCTCGATCGGTCATCAATAACCACCATTGTCGACATAAAACACGTTTTCTGGCGAAATGTCACGAGGCAATATTCCCCGATCATGGACCTCGCCGATGGCCGATAAAACACCGCGAAATACTTGCGCAAGCTGGGCAACGGTCTCAGTCTCGAAAAGAGACTTGTAGTGACGCCACTCAGTAGTATACGCAGCGTACAACGTTCTTTCTTGGTTTGCGCCATGGCGGCGTATCTGGATGATGCTCCCAATATCAATCACATGCTTAGCATTGTTGATGGTTGCTTTTTTTCTTGTATCCATTTCCTGGCTTTGTTTGCCTTCAACCAACGGAACAATGTCAGACGGTGGGGCGCCGATACTGGTTACAGTCGAGAACCGTTCGGAAGCAAATCTCGATCCGCTCAATAGAGGCTCGTCGTTTCCATGTTGGTAAAGACAATATCCCCCTTGTCCGTCGTCGCTCTACCTCAGGGAGTACACGTAACCGAGCTGCTCATCATTCATTAGAGTAACAATTTCAAGGATGCGATATGTCCAGCCAGGTTGTTCTCTCATAACAAAGGCCCTACCTGGCAACTTTCACGCCCGACTTTGAGGACCTCCATTTTGCCATGGACTTGATTCCTTTTCTGCCATGGCACTCCTTTTAGAAAGCTCCACAATGACATGTGCCGAATCGCGATGGTTTGTCTCGTCTTCCTCAGCCCCTTCGTCGCCGCTGCGCAATATAATCTTCGGTTGAGACCTATACGCCGTGTTCTTGAACGTGGGTTTTTTTCTCCAGTAGCAAACTTGCCTGGTCTGTGCTGCCGCCAGAACCTGATGAGCATGTTTATCATTTCTTCCTGCGTAGCCTGGGATCCCAATGTAGGCACAAAAGTTTGGCAGAACCAGATCTGGAAGTCTGCCAGATCAAGGGGTAACGGGAATTGGCCTTACAAGGATGAAAGTGCACCAAGCTTCAGGCCAGGATGATGGGATTTGCCCGGTCAATTGCAGCTCGAAGGTTGGCTAGAGTGGCACGAGGATTATAGCTCGACATCTGATTGATTTTGCTGGGTCCATCCCAAACCGTGCTTGAACAATTTGGAGAATGCGGCTTCAGTCACCTGCCACAGAGCAGCTTTGTCTTGTGGACAGATTCTCGTTAGATGGTCCCTCAAGGAGTGCCACACGTGTCCAATGCACTAAGTTGGTCGGGCTCG
>JAMAJT010000030.1:0-65000 GCA_023628915.1 Trichomonascaceae sp. Y4102 | reverse complement strand
TTCTTCTAGTGTGGCTACATTTCGCATCCTGCTTAGTGTTTTGTTGCGTTTGGCTAGACTGGAGTTTGTGGCAGCCTCTAGAGACTCTCCTGCTGCAGTTTTCCGTTGTCTCTTGCGTCTTTGGCTCTTGGAGATGCGCTGTCGTTTTTGAAAGTCGGTAGAAAGGTTACGGTCCAGTAGTTTTTGAAGGGCTGGTTGCATTTTTTTTTTTCTTTGTCGCTAGTGTCCCGTCTTGATGAAATTTCCACAAAATATTAAGGTTGGCCCATCGGCTCAGCCGTGTACTGTATTTATCCCGCTACCTCTTCACAATGGCCACATCATGCAAGTGAATACTATCTTTCCCCAGGAAATCCTCGAAATCATCTTTGATTATTACTCCAACACCAAGTTGTGGACCCATGGTCTAGTAAACAGATGGGGCGGCTTAGCTACATGCAGGCTACTGCAGATCTTCTCTTATGCCAATTTGTTCTGGAAACGGCCTCTCGAGCTTCCTGCCCAGTTGGATACCCTTGAATGTGTACAGAGTCTACCTCCCCATCTTTTGAGTCAATTTACGCAATTAATGTCCAACTTTCGTTCCTCGTCCTCCTCGATAAACATCTGGGTCAACCTCCCCAAATGCATGTGGAAAAGTTTCTATTACATGTGGACCAACTCAGCCATGTAAATCCATCAAATTTTCCGATGAAGGCGGCCACAATCCGGCTCTAAGTTACCATGAGTTGGTGCCGACCATGACGTGTCTCGAGTTTGTGGAGTTTTCCCAAATGCATACGCTGGTGGCTCCACACATCAAGCGTCTGTCCATTGCATGGACCGACGAGTGTTTTTGTGGTTACGAGTCACGTTATGACGAAACCGCTGCTCATGACCAAATCTTCAGCAATGATCTTGAATCTCTTTCCATCCGCCAGATAACCTGTGTAAGGCTGCTTCTTCCTTCCAAAAGGCTGTCTGAGCTACGTCTGACCAACTTTGGGCTCAGTTTGCTTTCTCGTCCAACTGGGTGTTTATCGACTCTGCGTACGCTGTATGCCGAGTCGCCTCCTTTAGTCCAACACCTCGCGACAAAAGAAGAACCCATGAGTTCATTTTTCATGCGCACGAACTAGAACCAGCTGGTGACGCAAATGCTGGACCACGGCATGACCAACCTTTCCAAGCTCGAGCTTGATGTTGTACGCAATACGCAGCTCAGGCGCGTCTGATTGACCTAGCCCATTCCGAACCGGGGTTTGACCAGGTTGTCAATGTTTGGAGGTGTGAATCAGTTTAGAATTATATTATTGTATAATAGTAATTGCAGTTGGTGCTGGTCAAAGTTAGTTGGGAGACCTAACCCCCGGCCAATCACCAATTCCCAATTACTGAAAATCATCAACCACACACAATGATGGGTTTACGGTCACTCCAGTGCGCCAGGCCAGTGTCTGCGTCTGCGTCTGTTGTTCGAGGCTTCAGATTCGCATCCACTCAAACTTTCAACAACATTGCCGTGGGTTCGTCTCAGGCGGTTCCTCCCGCTGGGTTCCGTCTTCATCGACCTCCAGCTTGGGACGAGAGTAAAGAGTCGGCGCTCAGCAAAGCAACCAAGTTCTTTCTGCTTTCCGAGATGATGCGCGGTATGTACGTTGTTCTGGAGCAGTTTTTCCGTGCGCCTTACACGATTCTGTTTCCATTTGAAAAGGGTCCTGTGTCACCTCGATTCCGTGGAGAACATGCTCTACGTCGGTATCCATCTGGAGAGGAGCGATGTATTGCTTGTAAACTGTGTGAAGCCATCTGTCCTGCACTTGCCATTACTATTGAAGCTGAGGAACGAGCTGATGGGTCTCGTCGTACCACCAAGTATGATATCGACATGACAAAATGTATCTACTGTGGATACTGTCAGGAAAGTTGTCCTGTTGATGCCATTGTCGAAACGCCTAACGTTGAGTATTCTACTGAAACCCGGGAGGAATTACTTTACAACAAGGAAAAGTTACTTGCCAATGGTGACAAATGGGAGCAAGAGATTCAATATGGTCTTGATGCCGATGCTCCTTATCGTTAACCTCTATTTCTATCCTACCACCTCACATACGACTGCATAGTCAAATCCGTACTACTTAATGGAGCACGTTGACTTTTTATTTGTCTATAATAACTATTATGCTATGTTAATTTGCTGTAGCAGTTACGTTACTGAGAAGCACACTGCACTCTCTCTGCTCCAGGCTCGTCATCCTCATCCATTGCAGTTCCTCCATTGGCAGTTGAGAACTTGGATGGGTCAACATCCGACAGAACCACTTCCTCAACATGTGCGTTTGATGGAATGTCGAGGGTGGGTCTTGCCGGAAGAATCTTTTCTAACGCCTCCAACTGCTCTGGAGTGGCATAGCCAGGTTCAGGAAACTCCACTTCAAACTTGACGACAAGACTGCCAAAGTTGTGGTGGCGGTAGCTGGGCATTCCCTTGCCCTCGACGGTCTTGACTGCGCCTGGAGCAATCACCTCGCCCGGAATAATGTCCACCTTGAGATAATCGCCGTCCAGATGCTGTACTGCAAACGAACCTCCAGCCAGGGCTGTGAGTAGATCGATCTTTTGAGTCAGGTACAGATCGTTGCCATGTCTCTCGAATCGGTCGTGTTTCTTTGTATCCACCACAAAAATAATGTCGCCGGGAATAATATTGGGACCTTGGTCTCCTTCTCCACTAAACACAATCTTTTGTCCATCTTCCATTCCACGGTCAATATGGACCTCGAGGATCTTTTGTTCCTGCTTAACCTTACGGCCCTGGCAATCCTTGCACTTGTGCTTGGCATCAATGGTTTCTCCTTCTCCTTGACAATCCGAACAGACGGTTTGGAACCTCTGGATCATGGGACCCATTTGTCTTGTGACAAACTTCATACCCTGTCCATGACACGATGCACACTTTTTGACTGCACCTTCTTTTCCTCCCAATCCGTTGCAAGTCTTACACAAAACCTGTTTCTTGAGTGCAAGCTTGCTTACCTTTCCCTTGTACAAATCCTCCAGGCTGACCTTGATGGCATGCATAATATCCTTGGACCGTCTTGGACCACTGTGGCCACCACCACCACCACCTCCTCCTCCAAACATACCTCCCATACCTCCTCCCATACCGCCTCCCATACCACCAAAAAAGTGGCTAAACAAATCTTCGGCACTCATGTCTCCTCCTCCCATACCTCCTTGTCCACTGAGACCTTCGAGTCCATACTGGTCATAAACCTGTCTTTTCTGAGAATCGCTCAGCACTTCGTATGCTGCGCTGACCTCCTTGAACTTTTCTGCCGCCTCGGGGCTTTGATTCTTATCGGGATGATACTTGAGTGCACTGATGCGGTAAGCCTTTTTAATCTGAGCATCACTGGCATTACTATCCAGTCCTAGAATGTCGTACAGTTGTGTGTCTTTGACCATCTTTGGTAGTGATCTGTCTAGTTTGTATTTGGAGTTGACGTCTATATATTTTTTCCATCAACGTTCTTCTACAGGGTTCTACGCTGAGTCAGCGGGGCTAGGCAGCCGGTGGGCCCTAGCCCATAACTGGCCAGCCGTCACTAAGTTATGGACTGGAAGTTCAGTTATGTTCTATTACTATTAGTCTGTACCGTCTGGTATAGCATCTCTGTTATAGCAAAGTGTTTTATCACTGCCTATTAATATAGTGCTCCCTGGCCTCAGTAGATGTTGTCGACTACAAATAGACTCGGCACTAGACCCTGGTTTTCACAGTAATAAACTCTGATGAGAGGCAAATACAGCATAGCATAATTAACAATATCCAGACCAAAGAGTACAAAGAGTAAAGAGTAAAGAGTAAAGGGTACCAAAGAGCAAAGAGTAAAGAGTACCAACGAGTATCAAAGAACGAGAGAAGTAGCCTTCGGCCACTTCTCTCGGTTCTCTCGGTTCTCACTTCATCCCATACGACTTTGCTAGCCAACGGTCCAACATATTCCACGCCGCCTCAGGCTGATCATACGGAACCATATGGCCAGCGTTATAGACCCTCAAAAAGGTAAAAATCTTGTGATTGGTCACTTCTCCAAACGTCTTGCCACCTGCTTTCCATGGCATTGGTTTCTGGGCCGAAAACTGATAATGCTCTTGATAATTCAGCGCCTTGGTCCATGCTTGATTGCCCAGCCAGTTGCAGATATAATCCTTGTCTCCGGCATAAATGAGTACAGGAATGTTTGCATTCAGGAGCTCAATCACCCTTAGATGGAACGGCTGCATCCAGTCGCCTGCTACATTAAACATACCATTAATCTTGTTGTTGCACGATTGGTATTGGATCGACGGGTTGGCTCCAATGGCGGCCTTGACCTTGTCCTGGTTCAGGTATGCCGCCACCGACTCCATTTGCTTGTAGCAGAGCCCCGATGGGGTTTGCTCGCATTTCTTTCTCATGTCGTAAACGTTGAGTCCAGTTTGCTGAAACGCCTGCATCTGCGTCATTTGGCATAGCTGCGACGCCCAACTACACGCACTCGAGTCTTGTGGGTTGTCGTAGCATCTCTGGATGGCGGCTGTACAAGCTGGAAGCGATGTTTTCATCAGTGTACATGCAAACCCACTCACGACGGACGAAACCCCGCCTCCTCCACATGCCATGGGCTGGTAGTACTTGTACTGGGTGAGGGGGTCGGTCAATCCGTTTCCAATCAGCACCGACGTCAGGTTGAAGCGTCTGTTTTGTGCACGAAGGATATCCGACGCAAACACCGGAATGTAGTGACCTGCGTAGGATTCTCCCGAAATATGAAACTCGCCATGGTTGTATTTGGGGAAGCTGTGGAAAAACAGAGACAGAAACGCATACACGTCCTTACTGGCAGCCTGGGTGGTGGACACACTCTTTGGAGAGTAGGAATAGCCTGCATTGACCGGCTGGTCCAGATACAAGGTATTGGCCTTGTTATTCCAAGACCATGGATTGTGTTTAAGGGACAGATCGCTCTGAACCATGGCCGGACCATTCTCAAACAATAACCCCTCCAACGATGAGCATCCTGGACCTCCATTGAGCCATAAAACTGTAGGGTCCTTGGCCGGGTTGCTGCGGCTTTCGAAAAACCAAAAAAACATGTGAGAGTCTCCATTGACCGTAAGGTATCCGCTATATTGGTTGACATTGTCGACTCCCAAGTTCATGGGGGAATTCTTTAGAGCTCTGATTTTGAGTTTGTATCCAGGGAACTCGGGATGGGAGATTTCCTCTTCTTTGGAGGTAGCTTCTGTTCTTTCATACAGAGCTTGTGCAGGGCCCACCCATTCAACTCCACCCGGCGGCGTTACTGGAGACCTGGGCTGTAGGAGGGTGAGATTTGCCCATTCCTCTGGCGACTGCAGCGTCAGAAGAGCGTAGGTTGATCTCAGCAGCCATCCAATCACAATCAAACCCGAGTAGTACATGTTGTTGGTACTGTACTGTAGTGGACGACATATTTAACCTCGCTCAAAGTTCAAAGTAAAATTGCCTCTGACATTAATTGGCACTTTAGGTTTGACGGTTATTACAGTGTTAGCTCAAACCCACCGTCAATATAAGCCCACACACTAGAATCAGCACGGTGAGGAGTATACAAGACCACTTGCGCCGTGCCTTTTGGTAATTGTTTGCACGGGTGAGTTCGGAACTTGCATTTTGGGTGTTTTCCACCAGCCCTCCCACATTCTCCTCAATCGTATCGATTTGTGAGCCCTGTTCTACTACCAGAGTACCCAAGTCCTTGAAGATTGCATTAATCTCCTGGACTCCCTGTTGGATTGTAGTGATTTCTTGCTCGCGTTCTTCCAGTAGGGCGGTATGGAAGTCGACCTCGTTTTGCGATACCATGTCCAGCATTTGTGTTTGTTTTTGTTTTTGTTTTTGTTGGTTAGTGGGTTCTTGGGCATCTTGTAGGTGATGGTGATGGTGGAGACCGGCTTGGCGATCGGCTTCAAGTAATGCCGTCTGCTCGGTGGGTGCATTCTCAGGACCTTTAATGTTTGCAAGATTCTGGTGTTGTGTCGCTAGTTGCTGCTCCTTTTGTGCTACATTGTGTTGCAGGGTGCGGAACTCCACCAGCATCTCGTCAAACTCCTGGCGTAGGCTCTGTTGTGAGAACTTTTGGGTTGCATCCAGCTGACGATTATCCCACTCACTCAGTTGCTTGACGGCATTGCTGAGTATAAGGAACTTTTCTGTGGACTCTCTCGTTAGTGCTCCTAGCAATCGTTGTTTGGCAGGTGGCGAGTTTGCGTCCAGGTTGGGCAAGATGCGCTTGATCTTTTTGATGTTTGATGTAACATCGTACACCCCATCTGTTACTACCGACACTAGTAGGTTAAAGTCGGTGTAAGTCCTGTATTCTGTTTGTGATTCTATGTCCATTCTCCTTTTTTGGTGTTGATGGAATAGCTATCTATAGCCAGCAGCCAGATGCGGCGCCACTAAGTTATATTTACTATTAGCGAACGGCGGCTGGCTCCGATAAGTGAACGCACGTGACCGCACGTGACCCACCACGTGATAGGAGTAAACTGGTGCTACATACCTCACCACACAAACACGCAACTCTACCAAATCTCAACAACCGGCCTTGCTAGCTCAATCGGTAGAGCGTGTGACTCTTAATACTCTTAGAGATAAAAGTCATCACAAGGTTGTGGGTTCGACCCCCACGTAGGGCTTTTTTTGTTTTTGCTGCTGAGGATTTTTTTTATTCTAAATCAAAGTCTACTACAACAACAACGACAAATGTAAGCAATATATACAATTAGATCTACATGTTTATGCACACCACGACGTACTTAGTAGCTGTGGAGTAACCTGGGAACCATGGAGTTGAGTAACCAGGCCGAACCGCGACTGCGACTGGAAAACCTCCTACCTTAGACCACCGCGCTTCTCAAGGATATCCTTGGCCTCGTTAATTTTGGTGGCCAAGTATGGCGACCCACCCTTATCTGGGTGATTCAGCAGCATTATCCGACGATGGGTTTCACGGAGCTTTGTTTTGTTGAGGGTGGACTCTCTGAGATTTAAAATCTGGAGGGCTTCTTTTGGGGTCATTTTTGCCTCAAAGCCACCAGTAAAAAAGCTCTTGCCACCGACTCCGGGACCAGGTTTTTTCAGCAGGGCTCGGACGGCCCAGACGGTTCCTGCAGCTCCGACCACAGAGACAACGGGATGTTCCTTGTTAGTTTAGTTTTTGGAGAAAAGAGTCGGTGATCTCAAAGTCAGTACATACCTTGACAAACTTTTCTGTCTTGTTAAACAACTGCTCGGCGAATCCTGGCTCCGACATGATGTGATGGTGAGGATGTATGTAGATTTGTGTTGGGACGAGCCTCACCTCCTCACCTCAAGATTATATTCTCTACATCAACTAGAGTCAACGAGAGGATTAAAGAACAATAAAATAACGTGTTGTCTATGCATTAGTCTGCTGGTGTATACAGCGCAAGTGGTTAATGGGTACACTTTGTTGGTCAGTGGCAGGTGGTCACTGGCCAGTGGTAAATGAACGAGTGAGCACAAGTTACGCCCTTGACCGAGTCTTTCTCTTATTCTTAAGAGTAATAGCAACAGGCTGTTCCTCTTCGACAGACATGTCGTCTTCACTCATCATATGCTCATCATCCTCGCTGATAGTAGAATCCTTGGCAGCAGCGCGCTGCAACTCAACATCTCTCATTCTGAGCAGTTCCTGGTTGGTTGCAACCAACTTACGAGCCTCTTCGATCTCCTTTTGTTTGTTACCCGCCATTCTGTTCTTGAAGAATGCCGCCTCTCTCTTCTTACGGATGGTTTCGATTCTGTCCATGGCATGGAGAGTCTTGGCCACGAGTTCACGGTTGTAGCGGACCGGAATGTGTCTTCTGTTGTTGAAGGCCAGAGTGGAGTCGACGACCATCTCTTTACCTGCACTCTTGCGGAAGGCTTTAGTCCACTTGAGCTTGCGGGGGTTTCTCTTGAGCTTGAAGTTTTTGTGGCACTTGCTGCGACAAAAACGGAACTCCTTTGCGTCGTTACGCACAAACATGATTCCATGACCGGGGTACACGGGAGCCGAGCAGAAATGGCAGTTGTAGACTCTCATGTTTATAAAGGAGAAAGATGTGTGTGAGCGTGAAAATATAAAAATTGACCCTAGGCAGAGAAATAAATTTCGCCGCACAACTTTTCACATTGACTAAATGGTATCACTGGCGGAACAGTTGGCAGGATTGGCGAATCCAAAACCCGTTGATTTTGATCCGGAGGATTTTGAGAGGCAAGAAGCAAACTCGAGTGATGAAGCGTACGCAACTCCTCCAGATAATAATGAAGCCGCGGCGCATTATACGCAAGTTGGTCAGAGTAAGATGCGGGGGCCAGTTGAGCTAGGAGGCCAGTATGAGGGTCAGAGAGTGTCGAGAAGAGATCTTGGGGGAGAGTTGAATGAGGAGGAGGAGGAGGAGGAGGAGGAGGAGGAGGAGGAGGAGGAGGAGGAAGAGGAGGAGGAGGAAGAGGAGGAGGAGGAAGAGGAGGAGTCTGGGTCAAGTGAAGAAGACCAAGATATCTTTGAAAATGGAGACGAGTCAGAGAGTGAGGAGGAAAACTCAGAAGAAGATGAAGAAAGTCAACAACTACCTGAGGTACGATTGGACTTGGGGTCCATTACGCAGCAGAAAATCAACAATAAATTCAAAGATGCAGCCAAGGTTGACGCGGCCAAAGGACGATCTGTCAAGAAACAGATGCAACAGTATGATGCATTAGTGGAAGCGCGTATTGGACTGCAGAAAGCCGTGGCTGCGGTAAACCAACTGCCTAGTAGCAGTGATCAATGGGACACATACATGACTGATGAGACGGAAAGCACTACGCAGGCATGCCTGAAGCGCATCACAGCACTTGTCACGCAGTTGAGTGGACTTCGAGCCCAATGTATGGCACTGGAGGAGTCCACCGTCACTACTCCCACTACGACTACTACCACCCCCACGCAAAAACGATCATTTTCAGAGGCTTGCGACGAAGCCGAGTCTCTAGACCAAAGCCTAAAACCATGGACCGATGCGATTCTGGACAAGTGGTCGGCCAAGGTTCAAGCGACGTCAGGAACTCTAGCTCTCCAATCTTCCAAATTCAAGGCGTTGAATCAATCTGCATCTGTGCAAGTGAACTCAATGTTGGCAGATATGGACCGATTGGTGGCACGAGCACAAATGAACCGGAGCGGAGTTGTTCAGCTAGGTGGTGAGGAGCCCCAAACGCAGGTGTTTGACGACAGTGACTTTTACCGGATTCTCCTCAAGGATTTGGTGGACAAACGCATGGTTGATTCCAAGGCTGGGTCTGGACTCAAGTGGGCAGCGACAACAACAACAACAACAACAACAACAACAAGAGACCACAAAATGCGACGGGTTGTTGAAAAAGGCACATCAAAGAACCGAGTACTACGGTACAATGTACATGAAAAGATTCAGGGATTTGATGCGCCACGAAACGTATACACATGGACGGATGAACAAGCCGACGAGTTGTTTTCGTCACTTTTGGGACAGCACCGGCTGTTGTATGAGGACGACGAGGAAGACGAGTCTGACGAAGAAAATGGGGACGTTGCTTCTGAAGCGGACGGTCTACGTATGTTTGCATAATAACTAACTTTTCTTGTAGCTTTTTGGGCTGAGTAGAGTTTTTGGTAGAGTTGGGTTGGGAATAGATAACCGAGCCATCCCTGCGTCAACTCCACTATCAACAACAACAACAACAACAACAACAACAACAACAACAACACCAACACCACCAAAAACAATGTCGCTCGTTCCGAGTGACATTAATCAATGGCATGTGATTTTACGCAACCAGGATAGACAAGCTGCAGTATTGTATGATCCTCACAACCATCAATTGGCAGTAGTGAATGAAACTACCGACTGGGAGCCGGGACAAGATGGAAACAATACATGGACCCGACGATGCTCCCATTGTGGATCAATTATACCTGAAACAGGACGAAGAGCAAGTACAAGACGACCATCATCTCCTCATGTGTCTCCAAGAGGAGGAGGAGGAGGAGGAGGAGGAGGAGGACGAGCATTGACGGCATCACCACTGGAACATGGAGAAGTACCAGAGTCCAACCCAAGCAACATGAATGTAGCACGAGACCCCAATTATTTTCAGTTATTGGAATACTACAATAACGGGAGGAGTTTGCTGCCTCTGAATGAAGAAGAAGGAGGAAGGTTTACCGTAGTGGGTACCGAGTCTCCGCCAGTGGACAGTTACACGCACGAAACTACAAGTACAAGTCATGGCATCTCAGAAGCAGCATTCAGTCAAGGGTACTTTGACCGATTCTTTACATCTCTAGCACTGTTAGGACGAGGTAGCCGCGGAGCCGTATACAAGGTGGAGCATGTACTGGATGGGGTTTCATTGGGGCTGTTTGCACTTAAAAAAGTCACGATTGGCGATAACCACGAGTGGCTGGAAAAAGTGTTGAGTGAGGTGAACTTGCTGAGGATGCTGTCGCATCCTAATCTTGTACGGTACAACCATGTATGGCTTGAAACGTCTGCACTGTCAACGTTTGCTCCACAGGTACCATGTGCATACATTCTCCAGGAATACTGTGATGGTGGTACTCTGGAGGAGTATATGGAGAGGCACAGTCACCATCGGGCACAACTGTTTACAAACAACCCAAAAGAAAAAGCTGGCAGGGAGAGCCAAAATGAAAAGAGAGAAGAAGAAAAAAAGGACAAGGAAAGCAGCAGACTTAAACGAGAAAAAACACGACAACGACTGAACTTGGCGCAACAGCCCCGGCTGGAAACCGACAATGACATTGTACAACTGACGATCCCAGAGATTGTATCGTTCATGTATGATATTGTATCGGGGGTGGTGTACCTACACGACAACCAGATTGTACACCGGGACCTGAAACCCAGCAATTGTCTGTTGATGAGCAGCAGCAACCAACAAAGTCAGAATCAGAGCCAGAATAATAACTGCATCATTGATGGAACAGTACTCCCTAGGGTTCTTGTAAGTGACTTTGGAGAAGGACAAGTGGAAGGAAGAGGACGCACGGGAACAGGCAGCACCGGCACACTAGAATATTGTGCACCGGAATTGTTAGGCACCAATGACAACAACAACCTAGGTCAGTTCAGCAAAAAGACGGATATTTTCTCGCTGGGCATGATTCTCCACTACCTGTGTTACTCGAGGTTACCGTACTCCAATGTATGGCAGGAAAAGGGCGATCTGGAAGCACTAACCTTGGAGGTACGGCAATTTGGTGGATTCCAAGAAACACTTAGCAACAGCAAATTCCACCGAACGGATCTTGGTCCATTGGTCAAACTAATCGCACGCATGCTATCATTGGATCCACAAATGCGACCCGACGCCCACCAGGTGCTCAATATACTTGAAGCGTTTGCGGTGGAAATCAACGCGAACCGCAGGCGACCATCGAAACCATCGACACCATCGATAGGACCATCGACAGGAGTGGGTACAAAAACACCAAGACTGCTCACGGGACCCGAACACACCAACCAATACTTGTACAATATAGCCAAAAGCAAAAGTGCAGTGTTGCTCAAGATGGCGCTGATTGTGGTGAAGCTGGCCACATTACTGAAAGCCAGCTCTGAACGGCCAATCCTAACATACATTCTTGTGCTTCTATTTGGATATGAGTTGCCACTTGGATCACCAAAGTGGTCAGTGGCGTTATTTTGTGTGCATATGGTGTTGTTAGCAATCCAATGAGAATCCAATGAGAATACATGACAAGATAATATTACTATGTAAACAAAGTTAGTGGCGAGGCAAAATCTAGCACTGGCAGGAAGAGGCGGCAGTAGACGAGCGAGTTCCACGGCCAAGATCCACAGCACGAGAAGAGCCACGAGGACCTTTGCTGAGAACAGCGTCAACAGGAAGCTTCTTGGCAATGGCGGTGAATAGGTCTGTGACGTTGGTACCAGTTTTGGCCGAGGTTTCAAAGAAGAGAAGACCGGCGTCGCGGGCATAGGCTCTAGCGGTTTCCGAGTCGACTTGTCTAGCCGAAGGGTCAGTATCGGCGAGATCCAGCTTATTACCAGCAAGCGCAATGACAATGTCGTCGTTTGCCTGGTGCTGTAGTTCCTTGACCCAAGCTTTTGCGCGAGTCAGAGATGCCGACTGGGAGATATCATAGACCACGACGGCGCAGTTTGCGTTGCGGTAGTACATTGGGGCGAGACTCTTGTAACGTTCCTGGCCGGCGGTATCCCAGATCTCAAACTTGACAGTTGTGTTTGGGTCGATGTGTACGGACTGAGTAAGAAACGCGGCGCCGATTGTTGATTCACGGTAGTCGTCGAATTGGTCCTTGGTGAAGCGGTTGACGAGAGAGCTTTTGCCGACGGAAGACTCGCCCAGGAGGACCAGCTTGAACTGGGCAAACCGTTGGGAAGTTTGTGATGGGCGGGGAGAGGCCATAATATGAGATGGAAGTTGTGATATATGTGTGTGTCTGTGTGTGGGTGTGAAGGTTGTACAAGTAAGTATACGATACGACGACATGGACATGGACAGGGAGAGTCACGTGACCCCGCCGTCACGTCGAGTACATTATCAGACGATATTGAATAGCAATCAATGCAATGCAATATATACACTATCTAGTAGGGTAGAGTAGATACTAAAGTCGGTGGTGGTATGTAGAGAGTAGGACTAATAGGCAACCTTGCGACGAAGACCTAGGCGACCTCCGGGCGGTGGGGGAGGCCGGTCGGGAGAGAGTTCAGCATGGGTCTCTTCTTTGCCAAAATACAAAAGCTTGGCAATGTTACCAAACACCACACACAGGCTCTTTTGGCCATACTTTGTGATTGGACCCACATGAGGAATGAGAAGTCGAGACGTATTGAGGGTATCAGGGATGCGGTAGAACGAAACACTTCCATCAGCCGACATGACCCAACCTTCCCATACTTTTGAGAGGGGAGGGATTGGTTCATCTTTTGGTTGTGATTTTTTGTCTGTTCTTTTTTTGCGGAATAGTGAGGTGCCGGTGGGGGTGCCGGTGGGGGAGGAGGAGATAGAGGAGGAGATTCCAGTGTCAGCCAAGGAAACGTCGGAAACGTGTGACGACGTTTCCGTTTCCTCTGGGGTTGCTTCCTTCCGACGAATACCCATCAAACGATTAATCGCAGTAGCCTCCCAAGCCTCGACGCCTGTAATCCAGTGTTGGTGCTCGGTGGTAGCCTCGAAACCCAAACATCTAGTTTCACGAGGGTCGCGCTCCACACGCAAACAAATATGGTTACGCGCACGTTGCTCGATACTGAGGGTATGGCAAATCACCATATCGGGCTGCTCTCGATTGGTATAACAAAGAGAAATGGAGCGAACACTAGCACAACCACAGAACCGGCAGTGGGTTGGCTGGGCGTGAAACACGCGCAACGAGCCAGGTTTGAACTGGCCGATATGAAAATGGCGTAGAATGACGCCAGTGTTTGCGTCAACCAGCGAAGCAGTCACCGCGCCCGCAACCACAATCATGTGTAGTTCCGGCACAAGCTCAATAGCAATGAGCTTGTCGAATTTATAAGTGCCAGGTTCCGTTTCAGTGGAAGGAGTAATAGGATGGGAAGGAGGAGGACGCCAATTGGCAGAGTCTCTTCTTGTACCTGGGATACGAGAAGCCCGATCGAGAACGGCCTTTTGAGTATTGTCGATAACCGATGCCTGGAGATTGTTTTCCGAGGTGATGGCACTAAAAGACTCGTAGAATGGGAGACAGCGCCAGATCCATTTGTTGTTGCGTTCAGTTAGGACGACGACATGGCCTCCCGAGGTGAGCAGGATGATTTTTTCAGCCAGGCCGTGGGTGAGCATGCGTTGGACGTCGACAATGGCATTCCTGGCATTCCTGGCATTCCTGGCAATCCTGGCATTCCTGGCTGCGGAGCGGCCAGGAATGCCGCCAGAGGTCTCACTATCACTGGCAGCAACACTGTGACCACTAGGAGTATCAGTGTGACTAGAAGTATCAGTGTGACTAGAAGTATCAGTGTGACTAGGAGTACCAGTGTGACTAGGAGTACCAGTGTGACCACTGAGAGTACCACTTGGAGTAACAGTACTAGTGCCGCCACAGCCAGCAAGAAAATCCAACGGCCATTGCGTAGGAGTGACCTTGAACTTGCCATCCACGTCAACCTCCTCAATCACATACATGTGACTTTTACCAAACGCCAGAATGGACCCATCCGCACGCACAAACAGGGCCACAAACTCGGTGGCAGAAAACAACCCAGCATTACGGATCCATACTCGCGCCCGACCAGTCCCCAAATCCCATACACTCAAACTGTTGTGCTTGTGGCTGACAGTAGCTAGCCGTAGGCTAGATCTGCTCAGCACCATGCGAGAAACTGGCCACATGGGAGGAGGGATATCAATGGACCGAAAACAGTCAAAGTGATTTGAAGATACCGTGACGCCGGGAATCGACGGTTCGGGCACCCACACACATATACGATGATCAAGACTGAGCGTAGCAATCCATTGATCACTGACGGCTAGTTGAATGACATCAAGCGTATGGATACCCGTTAGATCCTTGGAAAAAAGCAGTTCATGGTCGGACACAAATGGGTTTGCATTGGGGTCGTCAGCGTCGACACTGGCGGAATCCTTAAGAGCGGTGCGAAGAACCACGGCAGCAATGGATAGAATGACAACGAGCATGAGACCAATCTCCGCCAGGGCAAATAAAATGTATCCGCGAAACATGTAAGCGGGGGTATCATAGAATCCAGAAGCAGAAAAGAGGCCAGTAGCTGGCTCATAGCTGATGCATATTGGCCGTTGTATTTGATAGGCTTTGGCTTTAGTTTCTCCCAGGACGGGTATAAATCTAAACACTGTGCTGGGAGGGAAGCCCACAGAGTTTAGAGGGGAGGTAGAAGAAGAAGAAGAAGCAGACCTGGCAATGGCAGTCGACTGTGTGGACTGCCACCATAGTTGAAGAACAATCAATATACTCATCAATAGAGCATTCTGATTTGGCCGCATATACTTGACGTACAAAAACGTATTTAAAGGAATACCTCTATCGTAGCGTCCTAGAAATGGCAAACGGTTCAACTTGAAATGGGAATTGGAAGTGAGAGCCGATGAGGAGGAGGAAGAGGAGGAGGAGGAAGAGGAAGGAGAGGAAGAACAAGAAGAAGAGGAAAAGGAAGAGGTACCTAGCAACTCTCCAAGTTCTGGGCGACGAAGATCCACACTCAATACTGCGGCAAAATAAGTATGGTGCATCACCATACTCAGTACAAGAGCAGTACTGGCAAAGACCATGGCAATGGTGTATTCTGGCAAAAGACCAGTCGAAGTCACCGAAGAAACCATGGCAACGAGCAAAAATGCCGAAATAGCAGCCAAAGTGGACGAAAGCGCTGCCGGTGCCGTGGTACAATAGGATTTGGCCACAGTAGCCAACCGAGACGCCTCAATGGGATGACGGGCCACATGGGTGATCAACCGAAGCGCATGCTGGGCAGAAACAACGGCAACCAGAACCATGAATCCAGGAACATTGCCAAGAACCCAAACATCAAAAGAAGGATAAAGAAATGAGACACAAGAACACGCCGCGCCCACACACAGTACCAGCTGCACCAAGTAAGCAATCAGTAGACCGGTCTTGGATCGGACAGGCGACAGATCAGTTTGCGAACAGCCGACGGCGAACGCGATTGCTCCGTAAGCCACGACCGCCAGTTGAGCCATCGAGTGGCCAAAGCCATGACTATATGTCAGAGTAGTATCGACAAAGACAGAGCCGTTGCGCAGCAACCATGTGGTCGTATCCAGTAGTAGTGGTGGTGGACCATTTTCATTTTCTTTGTGGGTTATCTCGCGCAATGCAGAGTACCACCGCCGAGTATCTGATTGAGACCTTGAAACATAGGACAGAACCAGACCCTGAGCGGCCGTGACGTCGCCCTCTCGAGAGAATCTTGGTGCCAGTAGAACGGAGTAGGGATCAATAGAGGCATCATAAGGCGAATATAGTGGCAACGTCAGAATCGGTCGTAGGGCATTTTGTATATCAGTATTTGTGACTGGGTTGAGAGTTGGAGGTCCCATGACAACGGCCTGGAAGAGGGTGGGTACATGATCATTGTTGTTGCCGTTAAAAGAAGAATGGTCATAATTGTTAGTAAGACACGAGCCACCATAATAAGTAGGTGATATCCATGATTGTGCAAGATAGTATAGTAGTGGACTGGCCAGAGCAAAGGCTACAGCGGCGGGCCACATAATATAGTGGTAAGGCTTTAGAACCACATTTCTTGCGATGCGTTGAAGGGCTTGATTTTGTTTGAGTCGGACTGCTAGAGCTGCGCGGCGTTGTTTTCTGGTCAAAGTTGTGAGAAAAGCCATTTTTGTTGTTTGGCCAGCATTGATGGCTGAATTTAAGCGTAATAGTCTCACAATCTGAGAGATTCCGAGAGATTCTATGTAGGAAGCAACGGATCACGCCAGTCAATTTGGTGGTGGTGGTGGTGGTGGTGGTGGTGATGTGTGTGTGTGTGTGCTGCAGCAGTGCCGTGGGGTCAGCTTTGTTCGGGTGGGAGGAATTCGGACTAGTGGCATCGGGCTAGGGTGGAGTCGCGTTACCCTCGCATAGCGTTACTGGTCATGACAGGATCACGAGATATCTTCGAGACACTGAGAAACCGAAAACACCGAGAATAGGCGAGAACAACCGAGAAAAGCAAGAACCGAGAATAGCGAGAAGCGAGGAAAGAGTAACGATTGGCTTAACTTGGGTGACAATCTCGCGTTACAAGATCTGCCAACTCTATCACACGACTACTGAAACTAACAATAAAAGTATAGAATGTACGGTGACACGGCAACTAAACTGGTACAAGACGCCAAACGAAGTCTAAGCCTCGATACGCTGCCAATGTTCCAAGAAGACACCACCCGGGCCATTATTAGAGAAATCCAAGATCTCAATATGGAACTGGATGAACTAATGCGACGAAATGGATCGTTTGCAGAACAGTCTCCCGATTCGGTGGCAATGTTTGTCCTCCACCTTTGTATGCATCGCAACAAACGATGCTTACTGGCATACCAACAAATCCGAGCACAAAAGATCATGGAGATGGCATGGGGCCAGTCTACAGTAGGAGGAACAACAATAGAAACACCGATTGATGCGACTCTCAACCAACATGAACTGGAGTACCTCCAAGCATACAACGAAGCGGTAGTGGACTATAAAGGACTGTGGACGGACATTGACCTGACGGGTCCACTAGAACCACCAAGAGATCTATTTGTGGATGTACGGGTGTTAAAGGATGCGGGAGAAATCCAAACCGAGTATGGGGTGTTCAACCTGACCAAGAACAGCCAATTTTTTGCGAGGCACACGGATGTGCAACGGTTAGTGCAACAGGGGTACCTCGAAGTGATCCAAGGCAAATAATATATTAGCATGTAGGTGCTGATAAATAGTAGAGTAACCCTAGACAAGACGGGACAGTTTGTAGGTTGGGAGCATTTGTAACTAAACCAATCCACAAGTCAAGATGCCACCAAAAGCAGACTGGGAAAAGTACCCCGCCAGGGATGAAGAAGTGGCTGAACAGGAGATTACACCATTAAGTGAAAGTGATATTCAAGTGCTCAAGACTTATGGAGCAGCGCCGTATGCAGCAGCACTCAAACAGATTGAAGGCGACATCAAACAAGTGCAAGCCAGAATCAATGAAAAGACTGGAGTCAAGGAAAGTGATACGGGACTAGCACCACCACAAATGTGGGATCTTATGGCGGATAAGCAGAGTGCAGCACAGGAGGCACCACTACAAGTGGCGCGATGCACCAAGATCATTGGTAGCGAAAACGATCCCGATAAGAGCAAGTACGTGATCAATGTGAAGCAGATTGCCAAGTTTGTGGTGGGATTGGGAGAAAGGGTGTCACCGACCGACATTGAGGAGGGGATGAGAGTAGGAGTGGACCGGCACAAGTACCAAATCAACCTACCGCTGCCACCTCGAATCGATCCCAGCGTGACCATGATGACGGTGGAGGAGAAGCCGGATGTGACGTATGGCGATGTTGGAGGATGCAAGGACCAGATTGAGAAGTTACGCGAGGTGGTGGAGCTGCCGCTGCTATCGCCCGAGAGATTTGCCGGGTTGGGGATTGATCCTCCCAAGGGCATTCTACTGTATGGGCCGCCAGGAACGGGCAAAACGTTGTGTGCCAGAGCCGTGGCCAACCGAACGGACGCCACGTTTATCCGAGTGATTGGATCGGAGCTGGTGCAAAAGTACGTGGGAGAGGGAGCGCGGATGGTGCGCGAGCTATTTGAGATGGCGCGCACCAAGCGAGCCTGCATCATTTTCTTTGATGAGGTGGATGCGATTGGAGGAGCGCGGTTCGACGATGGAGCTGGAGGCGACAATGAGGTGCAGCGGACCATGCTGGAGCTTATTACGCAGCTGGATGGATTCGATGCGCGTGGCAACATCAAGGTGATGTTTGCCACCAACCGACCCAATACTTTGGACCCGGCGCTGTTGCGACCGGGGCGGATTGATAGAAAGGTTGAGTTTTCGCTTCCGGACATTGATGGACGAGCCAACATTCTGCGGATCCACGCCAAGAGCATGTCAGTTGACCGTGATATCCGTTGGGAGCTTATTTCGCGACTGTGTCCCAATTCGACTGGAGCCGAGCTGCGGTCTGTTTGTACGGAAGCAGGCATGTTTGCTATCCGAGCACGTCGCAAGGTGGCCACGGAGAAGGATTTCCTAGCTGCGGTGGACAAGGTGATTAAGGGCAACCTCAAGTTTTCTAGTACGTCGCAGTACATGCAGTACAATTAAGCTGGATGACGACGAAGGAGTATTTAATATCATAATTATAATGCAAGTTAGTCGTAGTCGTGGCAGCAATAGAAGTTAGCCATAGTCATGGCAGTTGTAGCAGATATAGTATATCGCTTGCTTCGGATAATTGTAGTTACAGGAGTAGCAAGATGCACTAGTACTTGGTTAGTACAGCAGTAGCCTGCCGGCTACTGCTGGCTACTGCTGGCTACTGCTGGCTACTGCAGTTACTCCCACCAACTCACCAGTCCAAGCCCGTCAGTACTACAGGAACCCACAATCGAGTATGGAGGATGGGAATCTGCGTGAGCCTCGACGCCATTATCTCCCTTACCAGTCAGAGGACCCGTGGGTCCAAAATGATCAGCCTCTACCCGGAACCGGATCTTTTCATTCGAGTCAATATAGAATGACTCACCACCCGATTCCCATATCCACGCACGTGTCTTGGGGTCGAAGCGAGTTCCTTCAAACAGCGCTTGGCGTGGGATATGAATGTCCTCAAAAAAGTCGAGCCGAACAGAGATACCGTTCTCGGTGCATTCCGACACCCATCCCACCAATATCTCGCCGACAAACGGACGGAAGACAATGAGACGAAACACTGTTTGTACATAGACTGCCCCGTCACCCGGCCGGATGAGTCCATCACCATGGGACTCAATATCGTACATGCAAACACACAGCCCCACATGCGGAAGCACCTTGTTTGCGTACTTGGCGTTGATATCGTGCTCCAACGCCTGTAGTGCATCAGTTTCGAGATCCTGGGGCTGGATGCGCATAGTGTCTGCCATTTTGGTCAGGATGAACATCTCCGTTGAGGTTGAGGTGAAATTTCACCACTATTGACTAAGCTTCTGCTTACCTACTCAGTCTACTCCACTACACTCTAACTAGTTTCTTAGTTTGTTACTTGTTACTCTGTAGGAAAAAAATCCGGCGATTGCCACCAAGATGCACGAGAAAAGAAGTTGCTGGAATATTTAGGAATAGCCCTTAGTATGAGCCTTAGTATGAGGGCCCTTAGTAATGAAGGCACTGGACGAATCGTCAACTGCATGTATCAGCATGCCAATGACGTAGTAGACATAGGACTAGACTAGACGACAAGCTAGGCAAGCTAGACAATGGTGCGAGCGAGCGAGCGACCGAGCTCGTACCATGCGTAGAGGGGATGGCACGTGACCAGCGCCGCTAGACGCGGGGCTAGACCAGCACGGCTTAGAAATGGTATAGTTGTACGCGATGTTTGCATAGTGCCGCACTGATTCTCAACAAGAACTGAGCTCGGACTCCACTCACAACAAGAACTGAGCCCGGACTCCAATGTTTCTTCGACGCGCCGTACCCTGCAGCTCGTCTATAAAAGGAGTGTTGAGTAAACGGCACTTTACTCAATCACGCATCGCCATGGTCAAGCAAATCAGTTCGAAGCAGCAATTTCAGGACGAGATCAAGTACTCGGGACTCACGGTGGTTGACTTTTTCGCCACATGGTGTGGACCTTGCAAGATGATTGCTCCTTTTTTCGACCGGTTTGAGGGAGAGTTCAAGGAGGCGCACTTTATCAAGGTGGACGTTGACCAGCTTTCAGAACTCAGTGATGAGCAGGGAATCACGGCTATGCCGACGTTTTTATTTTTCAAGAACGGCGAGAAGGTTGATACGGTTGTTGACGACAACCCGCAAAAGATCCGCGCTACCATTGAGAAGCACGCATAAACATGATTAAAGCATTAAGAGTATATTATCGTTAGTAGTAACTTTTGTTAGATTGCAACGGCGCGATGGGTTATTGAACAAGGGGTACGCAAAGTGGGTAGACGTTTTCGTTCCAAGGCCTCTCGCTTCTGGCGTTCCTTCTTCTGGCGTGCCGTGAGTCGACCGGGTCTTTTCCGGGGAGGCGTATTATCATTAGTGGTTGTCTCTTTCTCTTGTTGTTTGTCAGTAGTATCATGGACGGCGTCTTGGGCACCTCCTCCTCCTCCTCCTCCAAGATAGTCGCAGCCGTCTTCCAACAAGGCTTCGACCGAACGGGAAATGTCTCCATTGTTGGCCAAAATGACGGCAATGACGTGGTTCTCCTGGTCTAAAGTAGTTATGGGCCATGGTAAACTGTTGGCAATGACGTTATACTTCCACTGCAGGACTCCGTCGGTCCTTGTCGGTTTGGAGTCGGCACTCGACGATATACCCGACGGAGGCAAAACCACCAATGGTAAACCAGTGTGGGGCCCATTCTTGTTCCTTACCGAAGAGTAGTGCTCCCAGGTATGGTATGCTATATGACAGTGCTTGGCATTGTCATGGGAGCCGACCATGTAGGTATGGTGAGCCTGATAAATGTGGACGGCAGTATCAAATTCGTGGGCAAAGGCCACGAGTTCAGTGTTGTCGCCATAAACGGCATCTTCCTTCATACGACGGAGTCGTTCGTCGAAGGATTCAGTTTCGTCCAAAAACGGTTCAAAGCGCGGTCGATTTGCTTCCATGTAGTTGCATACGCGCAAGCGGATCTCGTGGTGACGCGAGCCACCATCACCATAGTATTGATCACTGAGAGCTCGAAACAAACAATTGCCGTCTCCTTCAATGTCTGCAGCATATAACCCAAGCTCAGTAAGAATTGGAAACTCGTCATCATCAGTTAACTTTGACGACAGGTAAGCCGATTTGTCATTTCTTGAGAGTTGTAAACCTTTCGAACGAGTGATGGGTCCACGGTATACGAAATTTTTATTTTTCTCCTTGGCCTTGGTGGCTTTGGCCTGTCTGGCCATGATGATGTTGTTTACAGTGGGGTATCAGTGGGATACGATAACTGTACTAGACTATGTTTGGACATAGTACAATAGGTTACAATAGGTTACAATAGGTCATAGCATAATATAGAGTGGTTGATTAAAAAACTACATGAAGATTTTGAGGCATATACAAATCCAAATAGGAAATCCACAAACGGCTATATCAATGGGTAGGTACATTTTGAGGAGCAGTCGGACCACGTCTGTCCGATTTATGTTGGGTGGAGCGGGCCAGGGATCCGCACGGTTCCGGGTAACGGCGCATTTGTGTGTGAATGTGGTGGGGTGTTGGGAAGGGTTGCGGAAGAGGAGTGGTAGACTACTATTACCTCCAGCATACTCGCCAAAACCATTAAAAGTTTTGTCCGTCGGGTGTTTGACCGTCAGAAACCAACAAGTGTAGGGACAGTTTTAAAAACAAAGACAGAGATGTTGAGCCGATCTGCTACAGCCAAGCGGACGACTGGTCTTGCAGCCAGAGCAGCAGCTCTTGCAGGCAAGACCTCCATCAGAAGCATGTCTGCAGGAGCCGACATGGTGACAATCGAGTTGCCCGAATCATCGTTTGCAACATACAACCTGGACGCACCCAATCTCAAGCTGGAAGTTTCCAAGGATGAGCTTGTGCAAATGTACAAGGACATGACAGTTGTTAGACGACTTGAGATGGCATCGGATGCTTTGTACAAGGCCAAGAAGATCCGAGGGTTCTGCCACTTGTCTACTGGACAGGAGGCGATTGCGGTTGGAATCGAGCATGCCATCACCAAGGAGGATACGATCATTACGGCGTACCGATGCCACGGATTTGCGTACATGAGAGGAGCCAGCGTCAAGGGAGTGATTGGAGAGCTGCTGGGACGGCGGGAGGGAGTATCGTTTGGAAAGGGAGGATCGATGCACATGTTTGCCAAGAACTTTTACGGAGGCAACGGTATTGTGGGAGCACAGGTGCCGGTTGGACTTGGGATTGCGTTTGCACACCAGTACCGGGATGAAAAGTGTGCGACGTTCACGCTGTACGGAGATGGAGCGTCGAACCAGGGCCAGATCTTTGAGTCGTACAACATGGCCAAGCTGTGGAACATTCCGTGCATCTTTGTGTGCGAGAACAACAAGTATGGTATGGGTACGGCGGCGGCTCGATCGTCAGCCATGACGGACTACTACAAGCGTGGACAGTACATTCCCGGGCTCAAGATCAATGGGATGGATGTGCTTGCGTCGTACGCTGGAGCCAAGTACGCCAAGAACTGGACGGCGGAGGGCAAGGGTCCGATTGTTCTTGAGTTTGAAACGTACCGGTACGGAGGACATTCCATGTCGGACCCGGGTACCACGTACCGTACTCGAGAAGAGATCCAGCAGATGAGATCGTCCAATGATCCGATTACTGGACTCAAGCACCGGCTTGTGGAACTTGGGGTTGCATCTGAGGCGGAGCTCAAGGCTGTGGATAAGGAGGCGCGTTCATATGTTGAGGCGCAGGTGGCGGAGGCTGAGGCGTCACCTCCTCCTGAGGCGACGGCACGGATTCTGTTTGAGGATGTGTATGTTCGTGGCACGGAGATCCCAGTGCTTCGTGGGCGTATTCCATCGGAGAACTACACGTTTGAGCCGCCGAAATAAACACGAGCGTAACAACGACTGCATTGTAGCTGAAAATATATGATAATTTGTACTTATTTATGATCAAAAGATGGCCCCAGCCTCCAGGGGATATCCAACGGAAGCCAATCCAGTTGATTGGAAGAATCAACCGTTTTGAGTATCATCAAACTATACAACCCAACACATAGGCGCCTGTACACCTTATCACCTTGTGATGAGAAGGGTTCAAATGACACGTTGGGCCGCGATTCCTCAGTCCACTCAAGAGCCTGTGAAATAAGGTCTTTGACCGAGTTGGCCCGGTCCTTGTCAATTCCAGATACAGCAATGTCAGCCAGGTCGGCAACAACCGACTCTTGATTGAGATTTAGAGGCTCTGCATGGGCCAGAGAAAGCTCAAATTTCTTTTCCAAGCACTGGTAGTTCTCAGCCCGCATCTCTGTGATTGTAAGAGTGGTGGGGGGCTTTTTGACAAGTTTTTGGATGGATTGTTTTGTGGTTTTTTCGTCCTTGTCTTTAAGAGTCAGAGCGTTTAGTGTGCTGGCAATGTCGTTGTCGTCATGCGATACGTCTGCAGTGACGTTGTTGACGTCGTCATCGTCCTTACTGGCCGTCGTGCCCCGGTCGGCATTGGCGGCAAAATACAAAGTAAGCGCCTGTCGGTAAGCTTCTTTTCTATACTTCAACCCTGTATCCCAGCCAAAACCAGCCGAATCGTTGGTAGGAAAGCGAGGTAGAGTCACTATTGCTGAACCCCATGAGTCATAAGCATTGACCAGCTCGTGAAGGCGAAAATTGACCGTTGGCGGAAGAAAAGGCTCCAAGTCGGAGCGAGCCGCAAGCCGATGAAACAGGTATCTAGCGAAACGATCGTCGTGTTGCAGCTGGCGCTGCACTCGCGCCACATTGTACGCGGGAAATCTGCGGAGAGGACGACGGCCGGCCAGCTCACGGGCCAGGAAGTGGGCGTCGATCACGTGCACTTGAGGCAGTCGATGTTTGTAGTTGAACAAAAAGAAGTCTGAATCGCCACTAACGATAAACAGGTGGGCGGAACCATCAGTAGAGTCGACAATGTCGCGAACGGCCAGATCCTCAGCCTCGTGGCGCGAAACATGTAGGGTCGTTGTACAGGTAGTAGATTCCTGCTGACATTCCAACTCATCAATATACTGGGTGGCTATATTCACAAAGAGCTCCGACAGAGCCATGGTTTTGTTAAAATCTCTTTGATGGCTTCTTCCGTAGCGTCGCTTGAGTTCACGCAGTTTGGACTGTGGGAAACCACCATCGACATAGAAGCGCACGTGGCGACAGCCCCACTTGTGCCATGAATTGATGACAGCTTTGAAGTAGTTGTTTACGGTGGAAAAACTTCGCAGGTATGGTGGTGGTTGTGAGCTATCCCTTTCTATTGCCTCGACAATTTCCCGGGCAAAGTTTGCGAGATCGACGTACAAACTGGAGCCTTGTAGCTGTGATCCTGGCAGGAACTCTTTCCTGTTGCGCACGGAGACCATAAGTCCTCCGACGCCCATGTTTGAGGAAGAGTTGAAACGAGGAGGAAGGAACCTTAAAACATGACCGAGTCAATTGTATAGAGTAGGTATAGGAGAAGGTAAGCAGTCAATTAAAGCAGATTTACTTGTTTGCATAAATTGACCAGTAGTGTAATTGGATGAAATTTAACTAGTTGAAAAGTAACTCAATGTGCGTCTTTATATACTGATAACCTCACTGCATTTTTTATTGCATGTTTGACAAGACCAACTCTCGGTTCAATCAGTAAGTCATTTACAAGATCAAACAACAACAACAACAAGAACAAACTAACTAGTGACCAGATTAGCAATAAAGTGTTGATAGGCGGGCGCCGGCGAGTAGGTGGCTCTGAACAAGAGCAAGATGAAACTCTGCCCGAGTCGCTTAGAGGGCGGATCTCCAAGCGAGACTTTGGATCTGCTATTGCAGATAAAAGAGGAGAGGAGAGAGATGGAAACGAAAAAACCACGAAAAGAGCACATTATGAGCTACAAAGTCAGATTGCACGGATCCGACGCAACCTGCATGGGGAAGGATTCTACCGAGTGCGGGCCACTCCAGGCAACTATCGGCAGTTTACCGGTTTAATGAAAAAAACCAGCGAATGCTTAGGGACGGATACCGCAGCTCACGAGCAGGTTTCAGCCACGGTGAAATCTATATTACAAGTGGTGCACGATGAGCAGACCAGCGAAGAGCACAAACGTTGTGAACTACAAAGCATGCTGGACGCATCACCCGAACAAGTGCATGGGGTGTACCAGCTGGCAAAGCTGATTGCAATGGATACTGAGGTAAAGAATGCGGTTGTTGCTGAGGAGACGGGTGAGACGGGGGAGATTGGCGTTGCTCTAGAGTTTGAGGAGGAGGACGAGGACGAGGACCAAGCAATGGAAGTGGACTCACTAGATGATGACAACAACGCAATGGACATTGATGGAATTGATGGAATTGATGGAATTGACAAAAAGATTGATCCCAGCGAGGTGGATGGGATGTGGGTACAACGGCAAATGGCAGTAATGACTGATAGACCTGTACATCAACAGGAGTTGGCGCAACAAACACTTGAGATTCTAGCGGACTCAGCCAGAACAAACGAGCAAAAGGAAAATGATTTGCTAGATGTGTTTGATTACTCACATTTTGGGCTTGCCAAGAGGCTGGCACAGAATGCGGATACGGTTGTATGGATGACGCGGTATCGGACTGTATCGAGCCAGGACGAATCAGCACAGGTGCTAGAGGAGATGCGGTCACATGTTCCTTGGTTGTATGGTACAATAATGGAGATTAAGACCGAGGAAGAGCCCAAACGGTCAAAAGTGCAAATAGAACCAAGTAAATATACGCCCAAGCTTCTACAATTACCAACAACAACATCAACAACAACAACGCAAATGGTCCAACCCAGAGACGAAAAAATCTACCCTGTTGGGACTACGCATGAGGTAACACGCAGCTATCGACAAACCAATGTGCCTGCACCGGCCCCAGCCGAGAACAATGAACCATTGGTGAGTACGCAGAGTCTGC
The DNA here is from genome assembly GCA_023628915.1 of Trichomonascaceae sp. Y4102. Taxonomy (NCBI): domain Eukaryota; kingdom Fungi; phylum Ascomycota; class Dipodascomycetes; order Dipodascales; family Trichomonascaceae; species Trichomonascaceae sp. Y4102. Next base: position 38,553 of record JAMAJT010000030.1, on the reverse strand, counting down.
CGGAATGGGCACGGGTTGCGTTTGCGCAGAAAACACTGAACCGGGTGCAGAGCGCGGTGTTTGGAAGTGCGTTTGGATCGGACGAGAACATGCTAGTGTGTGCACCCACCGGAGCAGGAAAAACCAACGTGGCACTGCTGGCGATGCTGCGGACGATTGGCGAGAACAAGCGAGCCAAGATGGTGTACATGGCGCCGCTCAAAGCCCTAGTTCAGGAGCAGGTGCGGGAGTTTACTCAGAGGCTGGACCCATTAGGAATTAGCGTGGCGGAGCTGACGGGAGACGCCAGTCTGACCAAAACACAAATGTCCAATACCCAGCTACTCGTGACCACACCGGAAAAGTGGGACGTTGTGACGAGAAAGGCCGATACCGACAGTATCGCCAGCATGGTGAGGCTGATTGTGATTGACGAGATCCACCTGCTTGGGGATGAGCGAGGACCAGTACTGGAGAGTTTGGTTGCACGGGTGCTAAGAACAAAAGACGCTTGTACCCGGATATTGGGACTGTCTGCCACGTTACCCAATTACAAGGATATAGCGCGGTTTCTTCGGGTCAATGAAGAATCCGGGCTGTTTTACTTTGACGGGGGGTACCGACCATGCCCATTAGAGCAGCGGTTTATTGGAATCACGGAAACAAAGCCATACAAGCAGTACCAAGCGATGAATAGTGCCTGCTACGACAAGGTTGTGGAGCGAGCAGGCAAGCACCAGATGCTTGTGTTTGTACACTCACGAAAAGAGACTGCACGACTGGCGCGGTACATGCGGGACCGGGCATTAGAGGAGGATACGTTAGCACCGTTTTTAGGTGGTCGTTCGTCAGAGTCAGAGTTAGAGGGAGAGGTAGAAAACAGCGACTTGGCCGACTTGATTCCTACTGGGTTTGGCATTCATCATGCTGGTCTTTCAAGGACCGACCGACAGATTGCCGAAGAACAGTTTGCTGCTGGACGCATCCAAGTGCTAGTGTGTACGGCCACATTGGCGTGGGGAGTTAACCTCCCAGCCCACACTGTAATTATCAAGGGCACACAAGTGTATAACCCAGCGCATGGGCAGTTCACCGAGTTGTCAGCGCAAGATGTACTACAAATGTTGGGACGAGCAGGACGACCTCGATACGATCGTACAGGAGAAGGCATCATCATTACACTTGCACGAGAAGTTCCATACTATGTGTCACTGATCAATGCCAAGCTACCGTTAGAAAGCCAGTTATTATCGCGACTACCGGACTGTTTGAATGCCGAAATCGTGCTTGGAAGTGTTTGTACACTACGTGATGCGGTTGACTGGCTGGGATACACGTACCTTTATGTTCGGATGTTGCAGGCACCAGGGATCTATGACCTACGTCTGGGCCAGGAAAGCTCTAATATTCAGCACACGTTGGTTGATCTTGCCCATACGGCTTTAACGATTCTTTCTCATGCGCGACTGATTCGATATGAGCCGTCTCAACAAGATGACTTCCAAGCCTGGAACGGGAAGGGAAAGGGGAATGTCAGCCAAGGAAATGAAAATGGCCACAGCCTGTCTGGCGACAGGCTGTTTGCGACTGATTTAGGCCGCATTGCATCACATTACTACATTAACCATGAATCAATGGGAACTTACGAACGAGGACTCCGACGGTCGGCCAGTGGACTGGGCGACCTTTTGAGATTGTTTGCACAAAGTGCCGAGTTCCAATACGTGCCTGTGCGGCCCGAGGAGGAAGATGAGCTGGCCAGTTTGCTGGAACGCGTGCCGGTACCAATCCGAGAAGGAGTGGAAGACGCTCGCAGTAAGATCAATGTGCTAGTACAAGCGTATATCAGCCGCATTGGGCTGGGAGGGTTTGCGCTTGCCGCCGACATGGTGTACGTGCAGCAGAGCGCCGGACGACTGTTTCGGGCCATGTACGAGATTGCGGTCAACAAGGGCTTGAGTGGCGCGAGTCGAACGGCGCTGGACCTGAGCAAGATGGTGGAGCAGCGGATGTGGCGAGCAAGCAGCCCGCTGCGACAGATGGAGGGCATTCCGGGCGACGTGATCCGACGCATGGAGGCGGCGGGAGTGCCGTGGACTCGGTACCTGGAGCTGCAGAGCGCGGCGGAGGTGGGAGCGGCGTTGAGGATGGAACGGCATGGCGCGATTGTGTACGAAAAGCTGCGGCAGTTTCCACGGTTCAAGCTGGAAGTAGACGCAAGACCCATCACGGCCAGCCTGCTGGCGGTGGATGTGCAAGTGCTTTCCATGTTTGAATGGAACCGGCGTACGCATGGAGCCGCGCAGGCGTTTAGCATACTGGTGGAGGACAATGATGGAGAGCGAATTCTGTACGATGAAAGACTATTGATAACCGAGAGCGAGTACCAGGAGGAGCGGGGATTGGTGGTATCGATGACGGTGCCGTTAGCCGAGCCCAAACCGGCGGTTTTTTTTGTGAGTATTATCTCGCAGCAGTGGCTGGGATGTGAGTCGCGAACCGCGGTATCACTGAAAAATCTCATTGTCCCTAGCCGGTTTGCTGCTTGTACAGTGTTGGCGACGACGAGCGAGCCGGTGGGAGTGGCCCAACGGGAGTTTTTTTCGTTCAAGCAGTTGACGCGACTCCAGAGCCAGGTTTATTCTACATTATACGAGAGTGACAGCAATGCGTTTATTGGGTGCTCGTATGGCAATGGACGAGGAACGTGCATGCAGTTGGCGCTATTGCGGTGGGCCAATAATGCTGAAAAGGCCGCTCAAAAGGCGGTGTACGTCACGCCATATCAAGACATGGTTGATAGCCGGATGGGACAATGGGAAGGGTTTGCTCGCAAACTGGGCATGGACATGGCCAAACTGAGCGGCGACGTGGCAACAGACATTGGTATTTTCCGTAGTGCCGACATTATACTTGCGACGGTGAAGCAGTATAATGCAATCTGTGGACTATGGAGACGGCGCAAGGCGTTACGACAAGTATCGCTTGTGATTCTAGACGATGTGCACCTTGTAGGAGGCGAGCATGGACCAGTGTACGAGACGCTTGTCACGCGGCTGCGCATCATGGCCCAGCACCACCTGGAGAACGAAAAGGTTGGCGTGGTGCGGCTGGTTGGGTTTGGAGTGCCAGTGGCCACGGCCAAAGACATTGGGCGATGGCTGGATGCAGGCGACAGTATTTACAACTTTTCACCGCATGTGAGAGAGCTCATCAATGGAAAGAATCAAGACCTCATGATGGACTTTGAATCGTTTGATGTTGTTCCGCATTCGTCACTGATGCGGGCGCTTGGCCGACGCACGCAGGAACTACTAGAGGGTCAAGGCGGCTCGCAAGGGATTGTATTTGCAAGCGAACGACGGGAATGTGTTGAGTGTGCAGTTATTTTGGCGGCATCATCATTACAGTTAGACAGACGCAGCATTGAAGAACAAGTACTGGCCAATGTGGACGATGCGGATCTTCGCGCTAGTCTGCCGTATGGTGTGGGGTTCCTATACCCCACCATGACGCGTACCGATCGATCGATTGTGGAGGGACTATACAAGCGGGGAGATGTGTGGGTGACGATTATTGCCAAGGATATGGCGCGGTTGTATCGCCAATCAAACTTGAGAGCCGACACGGTGGTAGTACTGGGAACACAGGTGTATGATGGAGCCGAACGTCGATATGTGGACTATCAGGTGAGTGAGATTCTTCCCATGCTAGGATGGTGTAAACGCCATGCTGTGATTCTGACCACGCGACAACGACAAGGGTATTATCGCAAGTTTCTCACCGAGCCAGTTCCAGTTGAAAGTCACTTGGTAGATGGACTAGACGATGTCCTTGTGGGCGAGGTAGCCGAAAGCACCATAACATCGGCCACAGACGCCATGAATTGGTTGACGTTTACGTTCATGTATCGGCGGATTCCTTTCAATCCATCGTATTACGGGGTTTACGAGGTGTCTGGTGATGCCATTTCTGAGAGGCTATCTGATTTGGTAGATCAATCGTTGACGTACCTATCTGAGTGTCACTTGGTGGAGTATGGCCAAGGCGAACAAGAAAAAGAAGAACAAGAAAAAGAAGAAGAAGAAGAGGAAGAAGAAAAAGTACAACGACTACCACTTGCTCAGGTCGCCAGCTACCACGGAGTGGGAGCGGCAACCATGGGAGCGTTTGTGACGGCAGCAGCAGCAACAAACAAACCCAGTATGAGATCCCTCTTACATATTTTATGTTGTGCACCCGACTTTGAAGACATGCCTATACGACCCCATGAAGAGGCAGTTCTTAAAGCAGTGTACGCCAAAGTGCGGTATGCATTACCTGGAAATACCACAGTGGATTATTCCTCGGCGGTCACCAAAACATACATTCTGCTACAATCCCACATATGCCGGATCTCGCTTCCGCCCGATCTACAAGGTGACCTGATCACCTATGTTCTCAAGAGAGTTCTTCCCTTGCTAGGGGCATTGGTAGACATTTTCTTGGCTGAGGGAGCAGCAGGAGCGCAACAAGTGGCGGTAGTCCGCCTCATTTGGCTGTCACAGAGTATTGTTCAGGCCATGTGGGTAGACGGCAGCAGCAGTGGTAGTGAGAGCGTGCTAAGACAGATCCCGCACTTTGACCAAGCCGTGATTGACCGCTGCACCGAGCACAATATCCACACAGTATACGACTTTATCGATATTGAGGACGACTCGGTCCGAGACTCGATTCTTGGCATGTCCCAGCACGCACAAATAGTGGACGTGTCCAACTTTGTCAACAAGTACCCCAGCGTGGAAGTGTCATGCAAAATACAAGACAGCAGTGTTCAGGTGACGCTCACAAGGGACGAGAATGAAGAAGCAGTAGACATTTCGGTGGAGTGCCAGCTGTTTCCATTTCCCAAAACAGAAACATGGTACGTACTTGTGGGAGATTCGGCCACAAAGTCTGTCTATGGTATTAGGCGACTTACAATCGGTCAATCGCAAGTTACTGTGGATGTTCCGATTGCCCTTCCTGACGAGCGTCCATCCTCTATCACGGTATGGTGCATGTGCGACTCTTACATTGACGCCGACCAACAGGTTGATGTTTCAACCAACGGATGAAAATTAGTCAATAAATAACATTAGTTAATCAGCCTTGATCCTTGCGGTCCTTCCAGATTGGTCTGTTTGATAGCGCTCAAGATCATCCAATGTCCATACACTAACTCCCAATTGATCAGCTGGGTCGACTGGTTGGGCCATTGTACGGAGAAACTTCTTGGCAGATGCTACGGCCATATCGGTTGATAGATTGACTTCGGCATCACTGATAGCCTCGTTGATCCACTTGGGTAGTTGGGTACGCTTCTTTGCAAATCGACGATCGGCCAGAACCATGATACCATAGTCGTCCTTGCCACGAAGAACACGACCAAGACACTGGGCAGCGTGGCGCATGGCATCAAAAGAAAGAAAGTCATTTTCGCGAATACGAAAGTTGTCGCGTAGAAACTCGAGTCGGGCCTTGAGAATCCGCGACTCGGTGTACTGGAACGGCACGCCAATCATGAGCACGGTGCGGCCGTAATGGTGGTCAAAATCAATGCCCTCCGAGACCTTGCCACGAGCCACACAAAACATGACGGCGCCGCGGCCATTGCAACAGGCCGTGCGATACGTCTCGAGCGCCAGCGACGTCTCCTGGCTATCGGGAGTCTCGACCAGAATCAGCTTGTAGCGCCACACCTCGTCCAGAACGCCCATGGTCTGCCACATGCTGATGATGCTTTCCATGTACAAATAACTGGGGAAGAACACCACGAGCCCGTCCGGGGTCAGACGCGCAAACTCCACCAAAAGGTTGCCGTAGTTGCGCACAACGGACGGATCGTTACGGATCTCGAAGCGAGACGACACGGCCACTTGGTCGGATCCTTTGGTGACAATCATGGGCAGAAACGAGCGGCGCGATAGAGTCATGGTGTACGACTGCTGAATCACGGTTTCAAAGTTGAGCATCTTGGGGTACATGTCGAGCGGCGAGATAGTGCCGGACGTAATCACAACACTCGAAAAGCGCTCAAACACGGGTTTCATGGCAATCGATGCATCCAGACACGTAAAGTGCAGAACTGGGTTTGGCACTGTGGCCTGCTCCGTTTCGAACGGTTCCAAGATGAGCTGGAACCCATGTTCATATGTCGAGACCAAGGTGGCAAACGTTACAATCTCCTTGAGAGCAGCAAACTCGTCGAGTTGTGTAATTTCCAAAGTTCGAACGAGCGATGTCAGTCGCTCGCTACAGAACCGTAGTGGTTTTCGATCAATGTACGTGAGCTCCTTGAGATGGCGCAAAAATGAGTTGGGGGTTTCAGAAATCACATGAAGAACACGCATACGAGTTTTTAAATACTCGATAAACCGCTTAAGAAATGCCACAAAGTGTTCTGCTCGTCGAATGTTGCCTGGTACCGCCTCAGCAAGGAGGTCTTGTGGCAGAACTGGGTTTGCCATAAAGTCGTCTTCTGGATTTTGTGGTGGTGGTTGTGGTGGCTCAGCATCACGAAGACCACGAACCAACCTTTCATACTCATCTTGTAGCTTCTGGGCGTCAGTTTCCTTGACATTGTCGACGGCTCGTCCAAGCGCGGCCGCACCTCGGGCGGCGCGCTTCAGCGAGTCATCGGTAATGTCTACAGACAGCGACTCGATACATACATTGTCAATATTGTGGGCCTCGTCAAAGATGACAATGGAATCCTTTGAAAACTCTTTGGACACGCGCTCGGCAATCTTGGGATCCAGCAGGTAGTGGTACGAATAAATGACAATGTTACACAGTGGCATCATGCGACGCACAGTAAAGTATGGGCATGTACCCATCTTCTCGCCGTACTTTACCAGATCCTCAAACGTGTACACGCCGGGCGGAATGAGGTTGTGGGGCTCGAGCTCGTATAGGTTTTCATGGAAGGAGCACAGTTCGACCGAGGTATCTCCAGCCTCGATTCTACTCTTTGCGACTCCGTTAGTCATTGCACGACACCGTTCATCAACATAGACACCTTTTTTTTCACGACGAACACTTGGATGTAGGCACAGGTTTTTGCGGGAGGTGAGACCCAGACCACGAAACTCCTCAACATGACCCAATTCCTTTGCTCTATACTTCATGAGGTTCTTGAGTTCGGCAAGAGCCTTTTCGATTTCTGACATTGTTCGTGAGCAGTAGATGATTTTGCGTGTTTCGGGAAAGTGCAGCTGGTAAGCCACGGTCAGAGACAGTAGCGATACGGTTTTGCCAGTGCCGGAGGGCATTTCCAGGATGCAGTTGCCGCCGACATCCAGAGTTTTTTTAATATCGCACATGTACTCATACTGTTCGGGGTAGATGCGGTCATAAGGAAACAGTACGGGCAGGTCATCGATGAGGAATTTCATCCGGGCAGGAGGAGGAGGAGGAGGAGGAGGGAATAAGCTTTGACAAAAATCAACGAGGTAGTTTGATTGTGAAGAATCAATATCAACGTGGTAGAGCCATTGTGGTCAATGGAATATCAGACAACTTGGAATGCTAGGAATTGCACCAGATTAGATAAAATTTGATTGGCGCCACAATGGTGCCGGAATCTCGCCGATAACGCGGGGAGCCATCTCCCCCACTTACCCCACTCGGGCAATGTGTACATATACAGGGAGTCATATAATCAGATACAGATCCATCACAATGGCGTCGCTAAAACCCTTAAGGGCATTATTCCTAGGAGCACCAGGAGCCGGCAAAGGCACCCAAGTTTCAAGACTAATTTATGACTTTCCGCAATTGACCGCCATCTCATCAGGAGACTTACTCAGGAGTGAGATCCAACAAGGTACAGAGGCAGGAAAGAAGGCAGCACAGTACATTGAGCGTGGAGAGCTCATTCCAGACGCAGATATCACCGAGTTGGTGTCGGCACAGCTCAAACATCGGGGCTGGTTGAGCAACCAAAGTAGTTGGATTCTGGATGGATTCCCCCGAACTGTCACGCAGGCTCCACCACTGGACAAGGTGCTCAACGAGCACAATGCTGGACTGAATCTTGTAGTGCAGCTCAAGGTTCCTGAGGAGGTGATTTTGGACCGAATAGAAAACAGATGGGTGCATCTACCCTCTGGCCGGGTGTACAATCTCACGTTCAACCCACCAAAGGTGGCAGGAAAAGATGATGTCACTGGAGAAGCTTTGTCGAAGCGCGCGGATGATACACCTCAAGTGTTCAAGGAACGATTGGACCGGTATAACGAACTAACAATGCCGTTGGTAGAGTACTACGAGAAGCAGGGGGTACTCCAAGCATTTGCTGGTGAGACTTCAGATATTATCTATCCGCAGCTCAAGGCCTATGTCGAGGCCCATTTTAAACTAACACATTGACAAGACCGACCGCAGTAGGATAGACTAATTAATACATTTAAATATAGCGTTAACCCAGAAAAGTGTTTGCGTTACATGGGCCCATTCAGAGGGTCGCCATTGACGCCATTGACATTGGTGGTTTCTGCCGAGGTAGTAAAAGCCTTGAGGGCCTCGGCACCCTCACTGGCGAGCTCCTTGACAACATGGGCACCCTCAGTGGCGAGTTCCTTGACAACATGGGCGCCTTCAGCCAGTGCATCAGCAAGCGACTCACCTGCCAATGCCTCAAACGGCTTCTTGAGATCATTTTCGTCGGCAGCACCACTTGCCGACGACAATGGTGACTTCACGTCAGCGTCACCCGATACATTCCACGTCTCAAGCAGTTTCTGAGCACGGTCCTTGAACTTGTACTTGTCGTCGGAAGGCACCTTGGCCTTATCAGAGACGATGCAGCGCAGCACCTTGTTGATTTTGATTTTGCGGATGATTGAAATCTCAAGGTTGGGTAGCAATTCCAGCTGGGTCAGTTGCTCGTCAACCGCCACGATTTGGTCGCCCTTGGGTTCGTTCTGGCCAAACAGACTCTTTTGGATGACTCTACGAGCCTCGTGGACGATTTTCTCGCGTCCCTCCGAGCTGCCAGCACCAGCAATAGACTTTTGTTTCTTGGCAGCAGGTCCTGCTCCTTCCTTGGAGTCATCGGCCTTTCTCTTTGCGGTGGTGTCCTTTTTCAAAGTCTCCTTTTTGGCGTCTTTTTTGGCGTCTTTTTTGGAGTCTTTGGTGGTGGCTTTTTTGGAAGTGTCCTTTTTCGGTTCCTTCTTCACCCCTGCCGCCGTGGCCTTGGGCTCCTTCTTAGCAAGTTGGGCCAGCTCGGCATGGGGAGGAGGGTTCTGAGCAATCTTGTACGCCTCCACTAACCCCTTGGAAGCCTTGCCAGGCTTGCCCAAAAATTTGTCGATCGCATCTTTGTCCAGAGAAGACAGGTTGTTAGGAGCAGCCCACATATAAGTTTGGTCGTTGAGGAATCGGACGGGCCAGCGTTCCGATGCCTTGGGTTTCTTGCCCAAAAGGCTAGCCGCGATAAGACTGTCATCTAGAACAATGCCGGGCCATGCAGGGTATCCCTTCATCTTGGCCAGCACGAGGTCTCCAGGTTTATAGCTCATTGTAGGTGTGGTGTAACGTGAGTGAGGGGAGGTATGAGGTGAGGTGAGGGATGATGGTGGGCGTATGAGGTATGAGAGTATGAGGAGGTTATAAAGAAGTAAGCAAGATCAGTACACCAATCTCAATAACAGTACGTAACAAGCAGGTGGTGTAGTATAGTATCCGTGTACTTGCGCGAGATGATCAGTAACACAGTGATAGCAATGGGCAGTGGGATGGAACTTGGCGAGACGCCAAACTCTACTAGAACACCCCCACGCGAGGCGCGAGGAGCGCGTTACTATACTAGAGCCTTTGAGTAAGCAGCACCAGCTGGAAGCGAATGTTAGGCATAATTTTTTGTTACTCTAATACTAAACATCTCATAATAAACATCATCATTAGTATATCAATCTCCAGTGCTTCAATACTAACTTCAATCGCACTGCAAACACATCAATGAGGAATCATTGCCGCTGGAGATGTGGAGGCAGGGCATAACCGCCTCGCTGCTGCTGTTGCGATGCACCAAGATATTGGTTATACGCAGCAGCCTGCTCGGCTGATATATTACTGTTGTAGGGGCCTCCAGGTACTCCACCAGGGCCGGCAGGAGGAGGACCTCCGGGACCGCCTGGACCACCAACCATGCCCATCTGGGACGCATCATGCATGGCTCCTGGAGGAGGACCACCCCCGGGCGCCATACCGGGACCTGGACCGCCAGGAACAACTCCACCCTGGTGGTGTTGCTGGGGCATCCCCGACATTTGCTGCTGCTGTTGCTGTTGTTGCTGTTGCTGCTGCTGCGCGGCAGCAGCAGCAGCAGCCATGGCTGCAGACTCCATGGGTTCGTCGGGCGCATTGAGACACGCCTGGATCAGGTTCTTGCCTTCACTCTTGGTGACCAGCGGCTGAAGCTTGGGGGTTGTAAACGTGTAAACAAGACCAGTTTCACTAACAACCAGTAGCAGAACCTGGGTTCCAGTCAGCACACTGAGCTCATAGGCCTTTTTCATGATACCGGCCTTACGCTTGCTAAAGGTAATGTGGCGCCTGGACTTGTCCTGGATGAACTTGATTTCAATCTTGCGGCGCTCGCGGCTCTGCTTACGGTCATCGTCATCATCTTCGTCCTCTTCTAGCATTTTTTTAAACGTTCCCGATTGGACGGGAGGGCCAGTGGCTCCTCCAGCCCCAGTTTGCGAAGAACTTTGGCCTGTGGAGGATCCCGCGTTTGCGTTGCCACCACCTTGCTGTCCAGTTTGTTGTTGTTGGGAGGAAGGGTCTCCATTCCCGAGGGCAGCATCCACAACGCCTGCCGCGTCATCGAGGCTATCTGACATTTTTTTTTTTTGTTGTTCAGTAGGTAGTTGTTTGTTTATGGGGTCGATTGCGTTATCACCGCGTCAAGATACAGAAGTGGGGATTTGTCACGTCAGGCCGTCACGTTGAGCAAAAGTGTCACAGTTTACAAGTATTGTCTGGCGTGCAAAAAGTCTGTTGCCAGTGTGACCGGGGTCTGCGACGCGTCTTGATGGTTTGTTTTGTTTTGTCTTGGTCCGATTTGTCCAGTCCAGAGTGGGTGGTGGGCTGAGAGCTGGGTAAAGGGTGTTGCTTCTTTTCGGATCCTCTTAAGGTTTGTATGTGGGAACGGGGTTAGTCAGCCGCCTAGAGTAGTAGTTAGTTGCAGTGTCAGTAGGTAGTGCGTGGTAGTGCGTATGGTAGCCGCCAGCCGGTGGACAAAGCCAATGGTTACAAGATGAAGAGGATTGAATTGAATCAACAATTGAAGGAAAAGCCTTTAGGTAAGGTCTGTGGGAGTCGTTGGCAAAGTCGACTGGAAGACTATCTGGGAGTGTCAGCCCCTCGTCCAAAGCAGTAATCAGACGGGTGCGGTTAGAGGCAAAGAGGAAATGATGTTCCAAAAGTGGCCGGCCCTGCCGCTCGTGCAGGTTTTAATACAAATGTGCGAACCCAGCCCTCCCAGTTGACCCAACCCAGCCCCTCATGACCCGGACCCAGAAACCTCCGTGCCCTAGAGCTGCGTGCGCGGCAGTGTACCACGGCATGACAGTAGGACGATTTAGCCTTTTTGGGACCGCCATTGCAGAGATTGCAGAGTCATACATGTGGCGCAGGAACATGGCTGGTATTACAATAAATTGTAATTGGACAATTTGAATAAATGCTGGAGTTGCATTGGATCAACTGCGCATGACTAGTACCTGGGTTTGGTTCATTCCCAACATGCCGTCCCAACAAGGCAAGTCTAGCTGCTCTGGTCTTCGCGGTCACGTGGGGCTGTCCTTAAAGTTCACAAAGTTATACATAAAGTTACACAGCCGGCCGCACATCGTTTGGGATTTTTGAGTGCACGGAAAGGACTTTCATCCAGATGTATTGACGATGCGCCTACCTTGACTCGAGCTGGGATACTGTGAGTAATCATGGCGCCGCCAAGATGCATGAGAAACACTACAAACATAGTGACAGTAAAATATAGGATGGGTCGGTTCACTTGTTCTTTCTCTTCTTTTTCTTGTTCTTCCTCTTCTTCTGGCAAGGAGAAGCAACAGTCCTACGAGATACCAGGAGATCCCGCCCGACCATTGCCAAATCAGCAGGCTTCCTGACAAGCTCCTGGAATCGATTCTCCCAAGTGCTGTGCGACCAATTGATGACTATGAGACCCATCAGCTGAACGTTATGCAGCTTCGTGGTATGTGCAGAGCGTGGCGGGGCAGCGCCAGTTCTGGTCGCAGTACCACACCGAGGTCGGAGCCAGAGAGTTAAAACGGTAGCCATCAACAACCACGGATTGCGGACACTGGAACGGTTCTATCCTAGCCTAGGCAGCCTCCACAAGTGTGTTTGGCGATAACGGGTGGGAAACGCTAGAGGCGCTCAAACTAAATGGCGTTTGCTTCAAAGTTATGATGAGCACGAGCAGCAAACTGGAATCGCCGGATCCCGAAACCGTTGGCCAGGCGCTCCGTGAAAGATTGCCCGAATGCTCGAAATCATTAACTTGATACGTGACATTCTGGAAGCGTTCTCCTCTGGACTTGTCGCGGTGTAGACGTGGCAGTGGCCCGGGCTGCATAGAACCCCGAATCCAGTTGCACGTGGTGTTGCCCAAAGCTCCTTCCCGACTACCCGGAGCATGCCAACGAAAAGCCACTCCAACTCGTTGAAATGGGCGCTAAAGCATTGCCGCAGCTGCTGGCACTTGGAAACTCGAGGTGAATGTGACGCACTCGTGTTTGGCCCATGTAGAAATGCCCTGGCATCTGGACTGGATATGCTGATCTGAGAACAGCAAAGCACGGACCAGAAATCGCTGACCATACAAGAAATTTATTCATATTAAGCTAGTCGTTAGCACTGTGGTGTGACCGTAGGACATTGAACGAAACGCACAACTCAAGACAGTTGCGTGGTGTGTGTGTGTGTGCGGCAACTTATAGGTTAAGCCCACACAAGTCTCCACAAGATCAACAGATAGTACCTACAAACAATGGATGACAACAGCAGTAAAAGAGACCGACGCAGACACAACCTAAGCCTAAGACTTCACCAGCTCACAGAACAGTTTGAACGAGATAAGGACATACACTATGGAGAACAGCTAAGAGGGATTCAGGACGAGCTATACCTGCTTCTGGTTGGCAAGAATGAAGGGTTTCTACAAAGTCTTGCGGATGTGGAGGAGGTTCGGGATGAACAGTTAGCAACATTATGGCTAAGAAGGCAGTACGAACTGGAGGCCGTAGAACGGGAGTATGAGCAGGCAGTACATGAAGCCGATGAAGAACATGCACAATTAGTGGGATTAGTCAAGCAAAGGTTGATGGGACGACTAGAGGCACAACGAAAACGGCTAGGAGAAGACAAGGTACTGCAAGATATGGCCAACGATCATTCTCTATTTTTGAGTGGTGGGTACGGCTATGGTTACGGACAACAGCAGCAGCAGCAGCACGATACAAGGGCAAGCACACGATATGCCAACGGAGACAGAGACCCGGATCATGGCAATAGAGACAGGGAGAATGGTAGAGATAGCGGCCGAGAGGATGGAGGACGGCTTGAAACCTTAGCCGGACTGGTGAATGGAGGAGGAGGAGGAAGCTTGCTGAGTGGAGCGATATCACCGAGTCAAGATTCATCGTCGTCTCGTCGCACGAGACGACGACGGGGGGAGTTTGAGGAACCCAGTGGAGTCAGTGGTGAGGGATCCGCTACAGCTACTGGAGGAGGAGGAGGAGGAGGAGGAGGCGGATTTCTGGGAGGACCTGGGGCAACGAGAAGAAGAGCAGCACTACAGAGTGATATAGATGGGTTTAGTGATATGGATCGAGTGCTGCGAGAGCGTGAAAAAGAGTCATCAGTGACGGCGGGAGCCGCGGCCACCACTGGGTCAGGACGGGGCCAGCGTGCAGGCGCGTACCAACGGGTCAAGCCACTCAAGGCAGATGAGGCGAACGAGGACTTGGCACTGATACGTGCTGGAGTGAAGCGGACACAAGGTAGCTAGATTATATTTATTTGCATTTGAATATCATTTATTATAGTCTCATGTATGTATACCTGAAGAGGCTCTTCTCTTGGAACGATTGTCGTTTCGGTGGATTAGTTGAATAGGGAAGTGGCGGGTGTGTGACGCGTGTAGGTAAGAATAGAATAACCTTAGAGCTAAGTTTGTGTTAGCGTTGGGATTAAGCTTGAGGCGGACCACCAGCCGTACTAGGGTGACAGTGACAGGGCTGAGCCACAATAAACAGCGATAAGCCGTAGACGAGCCAAAATAGCGGCAAGCGAATGCGTTTAGGCTAAATGGGCGTAGCACATGGCAAGGCCCAAAAAGCAGCATCAACATTCATATCCACTGATATCCAATAGAGCTACTACAATCATCATCACCATCACAATCAGATTATATAGCCAACAGCAACACAATAATTACAAACCAACTCAATTCCAACCGCACACCAAGTTATCACCATGCCGCCCGAGGAAGGCAATGGAGGGCGCGCCAGCATAAGCTCGGACGAGTCGACAATCCTGGAAAGTCCACACAATGAGAGAGGAAGAAGAGGAGGTTCGGAGTCCGAGCACCGCCACAACTTGAGCGTCAGAGAGAGTACGAGCACGAGGACAAGTACGAGCATGGGTCAAGAGGAAGACAATAGACGAGCGAGACGACAGCTTCCGCGCATTAATACTGGCGCGGATGCAGACGACGTAAATACAAGTGCAGCTTCCACATACAGGGGTCACAACCGCAACGATAGTAATACTGATACTGGCAGTGACAGCACCAATGTGAGTCCTCGTAATAGCAGCCATCCGTATTATGCAGCATCATCATGGACAGACGCCAGCCGGACGCCAGGTGGATTCAGCGATATCGAGTCGGGAGCGTCAACTGACAAGTTTAACGGATGGTGGGAGTCGGCACCGTTTTCGTCCAAGCTGTCGCCAAAGCTGTACCAGTATCAGTATGCCAGCGACTCGGGATTGTATAGTTCGGAAGGCATGCCGTCTCTCAAAGAACTGTTCCGGTATGGGCTGTGGAATACGGTCAAGTCGCGGTTCCAGCAGCCGTACCACGCCCTCAGGGGAGAATCGCCAAAACGGAGACTATCATTATGGGAAACGGACGAAGACGACACCACGACCACCACCACCACCACCACCAAAAAGGTTGTATCACTGGTGGTACTGGCCCTGGGAAAATGGCCAGCAAGACTGGCCCGCATGATGGGAAGTATGACTCTAGTGATTGTGGCAGTAATCATTGTAACATGCATGATTGCAGCGCCAGAGAGTCTGGGACTTGGACAAACCAAAGCGGACGGAGCCAAATGGAACCTCTCGAGCGAGATGGACTTTCCGTTTGCCGAGGGGTGCTTGGATGTTGTACAAGAGGCCAAGAAGCCGCGGGCCAATGCCGCACTGGTGGTACTGGCACGAAACAGCGATCTAGAAGGAGTTCTCGAGAGTATGCTGGCGTTTGAGCGACGGTTCAACCGCTGGTTCAATTATCCATATGTGTTTCTCAATGACGAGCGATTCGAAAAGGAGTTTCGTGTGCAGGTGCGTTTGGCCACCAAGTCCAAGGTACGGTTTGGAGTCATTAGCGAAAAAGATTGGGGGTTCCCCGAGTGGGTGTCACAGGAGTCGGTAGACACTGCTCTGCAGAGCCAGGAAGACCGTGGCATCATGTATGGCGGAGAGGAGGCATACCACCACATGTGCCGGTTCTATAGTGGCAAGTTCTACAACCACCCGCTGCTCCGAGATTACGATTGGTACTGGCGCATCGAGCCCGAGGTCAACTACTTTTGCGACATTACGTACGATCCGTTTGTGTACATGGAGCAACATAACAAGGTATACGGATTCACGATCTTTATAAAAGAACTGCGGTCCACGATCCCCAACCTGTTTCGATACAGCAAAGCACAGAAGAAGCGCCGTGGACTTAATACCACCGGGATGTGGGAGGCGTTTACACTATCGCGCAGCGACCTCGACGATGAAGAAGAACTCATGAAAGAAGAGCTTTTCGAAGAAAAAAAAGAAGAAAAACCCAAGTACAAGGGACAGAATGTGACGCTGGCCAAAATGCTGGATGACATGCCGTGGAGCCGCAGCATCGAGCCATCAACCATTGACGGCGAGGAGTACAACCTGTGCCACTTTTGGTCTAACTTTGAGATTGCTCGGCTGGATTTCTTCCGATCAGAAGAGTATAATGACTACTTCAATTATCTTGACTCGACCCGCGGATTCTGGGTAGAAAGATGGGGAGATGCACCCATCCACTCACTAGCAACGGCACTTTTGCTAGAACCACACCAGCTGCACTACTTTCGTGACATTGGGTACCGTCACACCACAATCCAGCATTGTCCAGCCAATTCTCCCGGAAAACAGTTGCCGTATATCCCATGGGACTATGACTTTGAAGAGGATCAGGAGTATTGGATGAAGGTCGACGCTCCCCGGAAGGGGGGTGTGGGGTGCCGGTGCCGCTGTGACACTGACATTTGGGACCAGGAGGTTGCCGATGCCACATGCCTGCGGCAGTGGGCCCATGTCATTGGAGCAGAGCCACGACCATTGGAGTCCACTAACTAATGTCATTATTCATTATTAGAGTACTATGTATTGTAATGTGCGGAAGTAATCTGGGGACTTGCATTGACAAGTAGAGTAAAGTTAGCAATAAATACGTTCAACGGAGAATGGCATGGCAAATCACTCAACTGCATGCTTGACACGACGATGACGACTGAGGGCGTCCATGCGGCTAAACGTCTTGGCAGTGTCGGGACACAGCTCGCAACGGAACGTTTTGCGAACCGCAGCATGAATAGTGTCCTGGTGGCGAGCCAAATCATACGGGCGAGAAAACGACTTGTTGCATACTTCACCAGTGCTGGGAGAAACCAGCTGACATCGGTGGGTTGTAGCAGCAGAGCGTTTCTTGTTAGAAGCAGAACCACTACAAGTAGAAGCAGAGCCGCCGCTGGTCTTGACTGCAGCAGCTCTGCTGCTTCGTGGAGAGAATTCCATGGACTTTGTGGGCACAAACTCGTCATCGTCAGTTTCGGTAGCAGTGCCAGTCGACATGTCACTGACGGTACTGACGGTGCTTAACGTGCGAGATGCAGCGCCAACCACAGTAGACGAAGGCGAGTATGCAGTAGAGTCGTCGTCGTCGCCATTGGTGGCATCGTCGTTGCTGCTCACATTCGAGTCGCTCCTACTGAGAGAGCCGGGTCCAAGAGATTGCGAGTCGTCAACACTAAGATTAAGACTCTCTAGACTGAGAGTGCTGACGGTCAGAGCATCGTCCGACAGAGAAGCAGTGTTGGTGGCCACGGGCCGTGGACTCACCTGTAGTTGTTCGGGTGCAATGCTAAGCTGATGTGTAGACACGGATTCCGGTGCAATGCTATTGCTAAAGTGCTGCTCCAGCAGTTGCTGCTGGTACTGCTGTTGAGCAAACTCAAACGATTTGTACTCGGATGAGTAGTCACCATAGGCGCCAAAGGTGGCAGCAGAGCTACTACTGGCACCGGCGGCAGCACCACCATTCAACAGACTGTAATAATCGACCTGCTGGTCAAACGGCTCGAGGTCGTGGTCCATCCAGTCTTCACAATCAAACTCGTTACCGTCATCGTATTCATCATCAACATCTTCTTCCATGGCTTCGGGGTGTTCGTCATCATACATGTCGTCATCGACAAAGTCAAAACCACCTTGTTGGTGTTGTTGGTGTTGGTGTTGGTGTTGTTGTTGTTGTTGCTGTTGTTGTTGTTGCTGCTGTTGTTGTTGCTGTTGTTGCTGCTGCTGCCAGCTGGAGTTGGGGTCAACGTACACCATTGGGTTGTATTCATCCGAGGTTGCCGCGCTTCCCATTCCCATTCCCATTCCCATGGCCATGCCCATGGGCATGGCCATAGGCATGGCCATAGGGTCCGAGTCATCGGATGGTGCTAGCGCGCCGGCTTGTTGCTGCTTCATGCTGAGCTCTAGCATGTATGGTGCAATGTACTGGCTGCTGCTTGGTACGTCGCTAAACATTGCTGTTTTTTCCTGTGTTGGTATATCAGAAGACTTTGGCTGGTTTGTGTTGGACAAAGTGTTGGTCAAAGTGTTGGTCAAATTGGTCCAAGAGCTGGACAAAGTGTTGGTGGTGGTTGGTTCAAGGTGAGTACTGAGACGACTGTACTATAAAGTGAGCTCTCAGCCAAGAGATAGTCGTCAACCAAGTGAAAAATGACTCGATCGATGACGTGGAGAGTGGTGCTGTCAACGTCAAGAGGTAAAGTCTGTGCCGTGTAAAGGTATATGTACAATGCGGACCGATTACAAATAGACCAGAGCTTAGCACGGTGCGGCCCGTTTGGGCCAGGCACATGCGTGAGACTCAGCCCGCACTTGAACTAGATTGGGCGCGGAGCCAGGGTTCAGCCCGAACCCTGGGATACGGCACCAACATATTCAGA
This sequence comes from Trichomonascaceae sp. Y4102, assembly GCA_023628915.1. Taxonomy (NCBI): domain Eukaryota; kingdom Fungi; phylum Ascomycota; class Dipodascomycetes; order Dipodascales; family Trichomonascaceae; species Trichomonascaceae sp. Y4102. The sequence goes on along the minus strand of JAMAJT010000030.1, from coordinate 20,023 downwards.
GTGTAGATAGTCACAAAGTCGTCTTTTGTGGACCCAATTTTTTCCGGGACATCAATAACCGATACCGACGTTGAATCATATTAACTGGACCAACTTTCGGGCTCTCATGTGGCTTGTTTTGTCCCACGGAACGTTCCCGGTACGTAGGCTACCCTGACTCACGGGGTACGGGTTCTGCGGAACTCCGAGCTCAGCGGTTCCTTGTTCTCTTCTAAGTTTAAATTTTGGTGGCAAATGTATGTGCATGTATGCACGATGCTGCGCCAAAACGCATATTTATATTGAAGTACAACAACGCCGCCACTTGAACAGTACAACGCGCTACAAGTGGGCAATTTTGTTTCAGTCTGCGCTGTTGTGCATTCATCATCATGACGAGTCTAATAAACTTGGTATTCAATTACTCGGAACCAAACAAGTCCGGAACACAACGGTGACATTCCTTGTGAGCAGAATGCAGATGGTCTGTAATAGTACATTGACTATGGACTTGAGCCATAGCGATGGTGCAGCGGGCATAATGCCAATGAAATTCGCATCCATACCCTTGACCAGATTGTCTGTAATGGGGCTATGGCAACATGACTGTAGGCAATATGAGCAGCTGTAACGACATGGCACTAGTCTGACAAATGTCCTATATCACTCCATGTACTGATACAAGTATAATTCTTCATGATGTAATAAGATCATCAATAGAGGGGTGAACACGTGGTGTGGCACGTGACACTAGATATTTCACGCCTTGGACTAGGACGACTCAACACAAGCATGGACATTGGAGACGTGATTGCACGACGCATCAAGACACTTGAGAAACGGTTACAGCGGATAGTCAATTATGAAACCATCTATAATGAGGCCATTGCACTTGACAAGCGCCCCAAACTCAATGAAGATCAGATCCGGGCGATTGAGAGCAAAGCCTTGGTGGAGCCGGCGCTTGCGGAGCTCAAAGAAATACATGGGACGATCCGAGCAGTAGAAACTAAAAACAAAGAAGCTGCAAAAGAAATCGAAGCGCAAAGAGCAGCCGAAGCCGAGAAAGCAACGCAGGTAGCCCGTCAGCAGGGGTATCAAGAAGGACTAGAGCAGGGACTCGGTAGAGTGAAGGTTACGACGCAATTTTTACGAGCAGCGGCGCTAAAGCGACAGCAAATCAAGGATACAGCACTCAATGAGACACTTGGATACGAAGGCGTACTGCAGCAACTATACCGAGGAGACTCAGTGTCAGTTGAGTGTGCGGAGAAATTGTATAGTTCGGAAAGAAGCAAAGTGGTGTGTGAAAACAGCACATTGACGTACGGCGACATTATTGACAGTATGAGGAAGGTTCTGGGAGATAAGACGGACAAGAACAAACCAAAGGCAAATGGACAATCCAAACCAGCAGTTGACAAAGCCAAGCCCAAGGGTCCTAGCATTTCGTTTATTCAGGCTGAAGATGAAGCCATAGAGTGTTCCAATGGAAATGGCCACAACGAAAGAAAGAAAAACAAGGTAGAAGAGATACATGTTAGGGAGAAGGTAACGACGAGCGAGTCCAATGGCACCAAGGTAACGGCTAAGGTCAAGACTGAGGAGCATACGACCATTCAAGGTGAAGTGTCTGGAACCGATGATAAGGAAAATAAGCCGAACCGGAGGAAGCGACAATGGCGTAAGAAAAAGCCGGCTGGAGATAGTAGTAGTAAATAGAGTGGGGCCAAACTTTGTTTAGCGAGCGTGCGTCGGGGTATGGGCCATATACGAGGCACGCGAAGATATAAGCATACAACAGACACTGGGAGAGACGAGGAACACAAGACAGATGGGATTATTTTGACATTAATTTAGAACTAGCCATGGCCGACGAAAGAAAAACAATCAAACGGTGGATCAGCGATGTGGAGAGTGATGGAGATCATCCACAGAACCGGGCAAAAAGTGTAGGTAACACCAATGCAGAGACCACGAGCGGCAGCCCACATAAAGAAGACGATAGCCATGGAAGTAAGAAACGACGGCATCACTCCAAAAGCCGACGGGGATGTGCTAATTGTAAAAAGCGACGAGTGAAATGTGACGAAACGCATCCAGAGTGCCGCAACTGTGTGCACATGGCACTGGAGTGCTCGTTTCTGGTGGTGGAGCGGACCAAGGCTGAGGAGCGAGAAAGAGAAAAGGAAAGAAAAAGAGAGCAACAGCTGCTGACAGAAGCCGAATTACTGCGTCTGGCAATGGCACGAGCCGGTGGCGGTGGCGGTGGTGGTGGTGGTGGCACCGACAATGGTCTCGACAGTAGACTAATGGAAATGTCTGGCGAGATATCTGGTGGCGACAGCTCCAACTCTGGTCTTAGCAGCATGGATGTGGCTCGACAACTGTACCTGGATGCACGGGGTGCCAGTGCTGTGGACATGGTGGGGATCCGGAGCTTCTATCACTACACGAGTGAGCTGTGGCGTAGTATTACTGCGGCCGGGGTTTCGAACGATGCAATCTGGGGAGAAGCGGTGCCGCAGCTGGCGTTTGAATATCCGTTTCTGATGCATGCGATTCTAACGTTCAGCGCGACGCATCTTGCGCGACTGGATCAGACGGCCAACCCAACCCGGGCTCGAGTGTTTGAGGCAGCGGTGACGGTGCACCGCGGCGAGGCGTTGCGGCTGTTGCGAGAGGCCGTGCAGCAGGTGACGGCCGACAACATTGATGCGCTGGTGGCCGCGGCGATGCTGCTTATTTTGGACTCGTTTGCCAACGCAGGGCTTCCTGACGAGACTTCGCCGCGGGCGCTACCTGCATCGGCGTGGCTGCACCACGTTCGGGGAGCAGCCACGATTCTTTTGGCGATTGGGCCGTTGCCTCCTACGTCGCGATTCTTCCAGCTTGTCAACATTGAACTCAGCGATCTTGCGGATTCACGGGTGGATCCGTTTCCGGCGGCGGCGGCGGCGGCGGCGGCGGTTGACGGGGTTGACGGGGTTGCAGCACTCAAGTGTTTTGATGACGAGCTACGGGATCTGTATCCCGTGGCCAACAATTCGCCCTACTTGCAGACGCTTGTTTACATTGACAAGCTTTTCCACCAGCGGTACAAGCCGGACTTTATTCTGCGGGTGTTTTCGTTTCCGGCGCTGTTGGACAAGAATCTCTTGGGGATGCTGGCGCGGGGAGATTCTATGGCCAAAAAGATCATCAAGGTGTACTACAAGCTAGTGAGATCGTTTACTGCCGAGATGCGAGACAAGGTGTGGTTTCTTGAGGGAGTGGCCAGAGTTTTGCCGATTGACATGGACTCTGAGTTGGGAGGGCTGGGCTTTATAACCGACGCACTTCCAGTGTCGGTAACTCTTGACAATATGCTACAGACGTTTGATGATAGTATTTTGGCAGCTAATCAGGAAAAGCTTCGCATGGAGTTGCTTGGACGGGGAGGGGACACGTGACTTGTTCTGGGGAGTAAAGTTGTAGCCGCCACCACCCCACCCACCCACAAATACAATTACAAAGTAACATGAACCGACTATTTGGAAGGGGAAACACGACGCCGGCTCCATCATTAGGGCAAGCAGTGGAGAGTTTGGAAGCACGGATTGGCACACTGGATGTTAAACTGGCCAAACTCAATGCCGAGCTATCAACATATCAACAAAGGCTTGGGCGAATGGGAGAAGGTCCTGGTAAACGAGCATTGAGAGCAAAGGCCATGAAGATCCTCAAGCAGCGTAAGCAGGTAGAAGCACAGAAAGATAGCCTGCAGGCGCAGAGCTGGAACATGGAGCAAGCAGCAATGACATCAGACAGCCTGAAGAATACAATGGCGACGGTTAGTGCGATGAAGAGCGCCAACAAGGAGCTTCGGAAACAATACGGTAAGATTGATATCGACAAGATCGAGTCACTACAGGATGAGATGGCGGATCTGATGGATATGCATGAGGAATTGCAGTATACCATGGCCCGTAACTATGCGGTGCCTGACGATGTGGATGAGGAAGAGCTTGATGCCGAGCTTGAGGCACTTGGCGAGGAACTGGAGTTTGAGCAGTCGGAGGAGGGATTAGCATCGGCGGTTCCATCATATCTTGCAGAAGACAAGGAGATGCCTGCATTTGTTGACGAGCCAGTGAAGAAGGAGGAGATGGCGGCGCAGTGACCCAAACCATGCATTAATTTATTATTAGCTTTTTGTCAATGCCATAAAATAGTTGCCGAGACCCACTTGCCGGTTGAAGACCCAGCCCTGGGTAGGCACATAGGCGCATCCGTCGCTGCGAACAAATTGCCAAGATGGCTGCTTGGCCACAAACTCGCGCAGTTCGTGCTCATTTATGTACTTGGACCACGTGTGGGTGCCAGTCGGGACTATTCCGAGAATGTGCTCACCCATGAGAATGGTTGTGAGGTATGAGGCAACCGTACGGTTGATGGTGGAGAGAAACAGCCATCCGCCGGGCTTGAGGCGGTCCATTGCCTGTGATAGAACCGTCGATGGCGAGTTCACGTGCTCCAAAATCTCAAACAGCGTAATGACATTGTATGTCTCGAGTGCCGGCACGTCCTCTATTCCCATGAGCTTGTACTCGATTTTCTTGCCCGACTTTTTTTTGGTAAACATAGGATCCAGAGCCATGTGGCTGTTGGCCACATTGATCACGTCTGGGGTGAGGTCAATTCCTGTAACGTGCTCGACTCCAGACAATCTTGCCATACTCTCAGCCAAAAGACCCCCACCGCACCCAACATCTAGAACTCTGAGCTTACCCACATCCAACAGATTGCGGCCCTTGTTGCAATGTGCATACTCGTGGCGAGTCTGTTCCGGCAAAAGATTGATAGAATACCCAGGAAGAGGCTTGTCGGCGTGATACTTATCAAAGGTGTCACGAATGTAATCGAGTCGCGCCAGGTTCATTTTGTGGAGAATCCGCTGGGATCCATTGACATCCCACCAAGTGGGTGCAAGTTTTGTAAAGTGTTTAATTTCTTCTGCAGAAGCAGAAGATCCGGAGGAGTACTGTCGGACCTGTGACAATAGCCGTTTTGTTGGTATGCGATACATAGGGTTGGTTGAGTGGGAGAGAAGTGATATCAACAAGAAATATCAACAAGAAATATCAACAATGAACTAGCAGTGCATCAACGAGTCATTTTTTATTTATTTTATGTTTAGTACCTGATACCTGAGTAATACCGCGATGCAGTCTGAGCATTTCTGTCAACACAAGTGCATGCACGTGATGCATGTTATCCATTATCCATAATCGCTCACGTGACCGTAGAACCGTCTCGAAAGGAACTAGCAGCATATTAAAGTCCCCGCGTTCGCCCTGCAGCATCCAAGCTACACCAAGCTACTTAGACCGAAAATGGTTCTTCACAACCCCAACAACTGGCACTGGGTCGACAAAAACTGCATCTACTGGTCGCGCGACTACTTTTCTCAGAAACTAGTAGGGATCAATGCCGAGTCCAATGACAAATTAACCCGGGCAGGCATCACCAAACTCAAGAGCCTCGATGGAGATGTGGATGTGTGTCAGCGCAAGGGCAAGGTGATCAGTCTGTTTGATCTCAAGATGGAGCTGAACTATGAGGGCGAGATCATCAAGGATGAAGACGGAAATGAAAAGAAAGAAACCGTCACTGGACAGATCAATGTGCCTGAGATTGCCTATGACACCGAGGCCGACGAGTACACGTTCAGCATCACGATAAATGGCGAAACTCCATCGAAGCAGCCGGTCAAGACGCTGATACGTAACCAAATTGTTCCGCAGCTGCGCATCATTTTGTCACAGTTTGGCAAGGATCTGATTGAGGAGCATGGCTCGGGGATCCAGCATGCAGACCAGAAGAGCCCTATTCCGCAGACGCTTCCTGGTGGAGCTGGCGCCGCCGCCGCCGCCGCCGGCGGCGGATCGTCGGCCAACGGATCCGACAAAATCAAGGGAACCAAGTCGTACAATACGGTTGAGCTCAAGATGGAGCCCAAGTTTCAGGCTCCAGCAGAATCGCTGTACAACGCATTTACAAAGCCCGACATGGTTGCAGCATGGACCCGGTCCAAGCCTGAGATTGAGGCAATCGCAGGCAAGCCCTACTCTCTCTTTGGCGGAAACGTCCAGGGTAAGATGGTGGAGGTTGACACCAACAAACGTCTAAAAATGACTTGGAGACTGCGTGAGTGGAAACCCGAGCACGAAGCCACTCTAACGCTTGATTTTGTGCCTGGACCGGGTGAGACCGCGCTTAAGGTCCATTTTGTGGGCATTCCTCTGGGTCAGGAGGAGGTTGTTGAGTCCAACTTCAACTCGTACTACGTGACTCCCATCAAGGTGACATTTGGATTCGGCGCCGTGCTATAGCACTACTAATAATAATATTTGAAAATAAATAGTTAGTCGTCAAAGCCAGGAGGCACGCCGAGCGCGTGCCTCTGGCCATGTCGTAACCCAGTAAACATGCCGCCAAACTCCGTCACCCATGCAAACTCATTTGCCTCCATCTGACGTAGAAGGTTGTAGGCATGCATATTACCGTATGGCACGCCCGAGTTGGGATCAATGTACTTGGCTTGGAGTCCCGTGAGGGGACACCGCAGTGGAGTTGTGGCGCCAACACCAGAAATACTATCACCAGGACTCCGTAGCACCCGTGGACTCAAAAGAAGTGCCTTGACAGCATGTCGAGAATACTGAAAGTCGCTAGGAAACTCCAGGAGGTTGACGGTGTTGCGTGTCCGGCACACGTATGGACCTTGGACGGGCAATAGGTAGACAGGAATGTGTTCTTTCTTTTCTTGAGTCTCTTCTTTCACGTTGTCTGTGGTTTCATCTTCAATTTTGATTTTGACGTCAGACTCAGTATTGTCTTGGACAGTCACCGTCTCGGATACAATCTCAGGGTCGTTGACATTTTCTTTTTGCTTGCTGTCTTGAGACTTGCCTTGAGAATCAACAATCTCAAGTTCAGCATCTTTTTCATCTTCTGACTTTTCATCTTCCTTTTCTTCCTTTTCTTCCTTTTCATCTTCCGCCGCTTCAGCCTTGTCTACAGACTGTTGGGGCTCTTTATCGCCATCCTTTTGCTCTTCCTTGATTGGAGCAGGCTTGCGAACAGTCATGTCAATGTCGCTTCTCTTGAATATCAATCGCGGTGCAATGAATCGGGTGGAACTGACAAATCGTACAATGGCCCTCATGGGAACACGCTTGGCTTGCATGGCAGCACGCTGTTTCAGCCTCCGGAGTTCTTCCTGTTCGACATACATGTTAAGAGACGCAATGTTTTTCTGCTCTGTGAGCTTGGCTTCTTCCAGTCGCTCTGCCTGAGTCATCACATGGTGCTCTCTTTTAGCAGGCGGGGGTACATATTGGGCTCGTCTTGCTTCTTGTTCCTGGAGTCTCTGGATAACCTCTTCTTTGTTGCGGACGGCAGATGCTCGCTTTGATACTCTTCTGTCGGATTCCAGCAGGTTTGACGCGGTGGGAATGTGTTTTGGTGTGGACCGTTTTTCTTTTTCTTTTTTTTGTTGTTGCTTAAGAAACGGTAGTTCGAGTTTCCGTTTCTTTTGTTTACGCTTTTCGAGTTTTTGTTGCTTCTGGAGCTCTTTTTCTCCGGCTTCTTGGTCGGATTCTTCGTTTGACGAGCTTTCCTCTGAGCTGCTAAAGTTCTCGTCGTCGTTTACTGACGCCTCGATTCTTACTCTTTTTCGTTTCTTTGATTTGTCGGTTGCTTCATCTTCGCTGTCGGCTTCTTCTTCCTCTTCGCTTCGACTTTGTCCGACTTCCTCCTGGGCAGCGTCAGGATCAAACTCTTCGTCACCCTCAATTTCCACAAAGATCTGATCTTCATCTTCTATTGGTTCTTCTGCTGCTAGCAGGGACTTGAGACGATTTCCAGCATTACTTCTGCGTTGCCGAGTGGCAATAATCGACTCTTGAATTTCGTCGTCACTGCTCATGTAACAAGGTTACTCCTACTCCATGTCACACAATACAGAAAATTAGGCCACCACTATAGATAGTATTTCTGATATCCCAATTTGAAGTCCACTGATCAACAGTCTGATGCTTGATTGATTGATTGATTGTATTGTCAATATATGCGCAGGCCAATGTACCTGAGTTTAAGCCCAACGAGGTAATCTATAGTCTATAGCCGCACCCCTGAGAGATGACAATCCAACGAAATGAAGAAGAAGAAGAAGACACAATAGCAAATGAACCGCCAAGACATGCAATATCTTTCTCGGAGAATCCCGGTGCCTTTGCTACTTGAACCAGCTGGTATCATTCAATATACATCACACAGCGTGGCTGATATATGTGAAACTGGCAAACTCTAAAGCGCGACATTGGCCCATCATGATGGTTTCAGTGGCACTTTCGCTAACTGCGAGCCTGAGCCAAACAACCAGAGCCAAAGATACCAAAGCATGAAACACATGAAACCTTGCTTGGCAACCGGCGCATCTATATAAACCGACGCTAGGCTCATTGCAGCAACACCAATGAACTTCCTCTACTTGCTTGGACTTTTGACGCTGTTTGCGTCAAGGGCCAATGCCTGTTTCTGGTTTTGGCCCTCGGGCAGCAACGGTGGCAGTGGTAACTGCCAGGGTTGCTGCGCCGTCATTACGCAAGAATTCTCGTACAAGTTTAAACTCATTATCCCCATGAGCATGGTGGCCACATGGACCGTGAGTGCGCCCACTGACAATGCTGGCAACTATATCAATCCGTTTACGGCGACGCTGACGACGATGCTGCCTGATCTCAGTCAGAAGACGGTTACCACGGTCATTACCATTTCGTCGTGTCTGCCCACCAGACCAGTGACATTTCCCACTGCTCCGGCCGAGGTGATTCCTCCTTCGACTGTGACGGTGACGCAGCCCGGACAGACGGTTACTGTGCCTCCTCAGACTGTGACGATTACTCAGCCTGGCCAGACCATGCCTGGACAGACGGTGCCTGGACAGACTGTGACGGTGACGGTTAGCCAACCGGGACAGACCATGCCTCCTCAGACTGTGACTGTTACTCTACCCGGCCAGGAGCAGCCGCCTCAGGTCATTACTGTGACGCAGCCCGGAGCCACGTTCCCTGGCCAGACGGTGACTGTTCCCGGAACCACCATGACGCTAACCGTGACTCAACCCGGACAGGAGCAGCCTCCTCAGACTGTTACTGTGACGCAACCTGGCGCCACGTTCCCAGGTCAGACGGTTACCATTACTCAGCCCGGCCAGAAGCCGTCTGAATGCATTCCTGAGACCACCACGGTATCCATTTTCTCCCATGAGAGTTGTGTTCCCACCACTGTCACGGAACCCTGCACGTCTGCCCCCGTCACGGTCACTGAGACTCTGACCCGCAGTCCTTTTTTATCGTCAACTGAGTCGACTGCTACGCCTAGTGGCACCCCTACAGGTCTCACCAGTGGTAGTTCTGGCTCAGCCCCGCCAAGCTCGTCTTTTCCTGTTTCTGGTTCGTCTCCTCAGTCTTCATTCTCTTTCCCTGAAAGCACTCCTCAGACCAGCCCCAAGACTAGTCCCCAATCTTCTGGACCTGAGAGTTCCCCCGTCACTAGTGGTCCGCAGTCTCAGTCTACTGGCCCTGGTCCCACGAGTCCTCCTCCTGGAGAACAGACGGTCACGGTGATTGTCTCGACCATTCCTGGTACCACGATTCCTGGAACTACAATTCCAGGTACTACAATGCCCGGAACCACTGTTCCTCCTCAGACCATTCCTGGTACCACGATTCCTCCAAGAACAATCACCATTACGTCGACCATTGGCCAGCCCCCATCTACGCCTGCTCCTGAGACGTCTCCTGCCCCTGAGACTTCTGCTCCTGAGACGTCTCCTGCCCCTGAGACGTCTGCTCCTGAGACGTCTGCTCCTGAGACTTCTGCTCCTGAGACGTCTGCTCCTAAGACTTCTGCTCCTGAGACGTCTTCTCCTGAGACTTCTGCTCCTGAGACGTCTCCTGCTCCTAAGACTTCTGCTCCCGAAACGTCTCCTGCTCCTACTGGGCCCCCTAGTGAGCAGACGGTGACGGTGATTGTGTCTACCATTCCTGGTACAACGATTCCTGGAACTACAATTCCAGGTACTACCATGCCTGGAACCACTGTTCCTCCTCAGACCATTCCTGGTACCACGATTCCTCCCAAGACGATTACTATCACGTCGACCATTGGCCAGCCTCCTAAGTCGACTGGACCTGAGACGTCTCCGGGACCCGAGACTTCTGCTCCTGAGACGTCTCCTGCTCCTGGAACTTCTGCTCCTGAGACGTCTCCTGCTCCTGGAACTTCTGCTCCTGAGACGTCTCCTGCTCCTGAGACTTCTCCTGGTCCTACTGGACCTCCCAGTGAGCAGACGGTGACGGTGATTGTGTCTACCATTCCTGGTACAACGATTCCTGGAACTACAATTCCAGGTACTACCATGCCTGGAACCACGGTTCCTCCTCAGACCATTCCTGGTACCACGATTCCTCCAAAGACCATTACTATCACGTCTACCATTGGACAGCCTCCTGAGTCTCCTGGACCCACTGGACCGGGATCATCTCCTCCTACTGGACCTGGATCATCTCCTGCTCCTACTGGACCTGAATCTAAACCGCCTCAAACCACAATCACTCAGACGGTTATTGAGTCGACGATTCCTGGAACCACAGTGCCCGAGTCTACGATTCCAGGTACCACGATTCCTGGAACCACGGTTCCTCCTCAGACTGTGCCTGGTACCACGATTCCTCCCAAGACCATTACAATCACACGTACCATTACTCTGACTGGACCTCCTCCTGAGACGTCTCCCTCGTCTCCTGAGACTAGTGGACCTGGACGACCTGAGCCCAGCGCACCTGGATCGTCTCCTAGTGAACCTGAACCCAGCGGACCCGGTTCGCCAGGTCAGAGTGTCACGACTATTGTGTCGACGATTCCTGGCGTGACTGTGCCCGGCACAACCATTCCCGGTATCACCAAGGATGGCACAACCGTGCCCCCTCGGACGATTCCTGGTATGACGATTCCCCCTCAGACGGTGACGATTACGTCGTCTGTTGGTGAACCCGCGCCACCTTCGCCAGAGTTGACTACCATTATCGAGACTATCCCTGGTGTGACTGTGCCTCCTCAGACGATTCCTGGTACTAGTCGTGACGGAACCACCATTCCTGGCACAACCATTCCGGGAATGACCATTCCTCCTCAGACTATCACCATTACCAGAACCTTGGGATCTCCTGAGGAGACTGGCCCTACTGGACCTCCTAGTGAGCAGACGGTGACGGTGATTGTGTCTACCATTCCTGGTACCACGATTCCTGGAACTACAATTCCAGGTACTACCATGCCTGGAACCACTGTTCCTCCTCAAACCATTCCTGGTACCACGATTCCTCCCAAGACTGTTACTATTACGTCGACCATTGGTAAGCCTCTGCCGCCAATGACTTCGACACAGGAGGAGGAGCAGACCATTCCGGGAACCACCATGCCTGGTTCGACAATTGCTGGCACCACGGTGGATGGCAATGAGGTTCCTGGCACTACCATTCCAGGCACAACCATTCCTCCCAAGACTATCACCATTACCCGCACAATCACCATGGGAGGTGGTAGTCCCGAGGAGTCGTCTCCTGCCTCATCTCCTGCCTCATCTCCTGCCTCTCCTGCCTCATCTCCTAAGACCACAACGCTCGTGTCTGTGTCATCGGCTCCTGGTACCACTCGTGCTCCTACTTCCATTCCTGGAACAACCAATGACGGTACCACTAAGCCTGGCTCGACGATTCCAGGAACAACAATGGACGGACAGGTGATTACCATCACCAAGACCATCACCATGGGTGGAGGTGGAGATGGACCTCAGCCTACTGGAGACAACACGCCTGGAGCTCCCAAAGTTACAACCATTGTCACAACCATTCCGGGAACAACGATTGAGGGCACTGAATACCCTGGTTACACGATTGCTGGACTGACGATTCCTGGCTACAACCTGCCGGGTACCACGATTCCCGACCGGGTGTTAACCTATACGTCTACGATTGCTGGTGGAAGCCCTCAGCAGACGGAGCCTCCGTCTAATGGTGGTGATGATGATGAAGAAGGCGGCGACGGTGGCAATCACACTTACGTGACGATTGTGACTGTTCCTGGAGCCACGGTTCCCGCATATGTTGTTCCTGGAGCCACGATTCCGCCGCGCACGCTGGACCCCATTACCATTCCCGGCTTTACCATTGGAGGCGTTACGTTTACTCGCACCATTATTCCTGGCTCTGTTCTCGGCGAAACAACGATTCCCCAGGTGACGGTGTACACAACGGTTCCTCCCAGCACAATGACTGTGACTGTCAACAGCCCCGGAGAGGAGACGTCGGCTGCTGCCGCCGAGGCGTCCAAGAGTCTTCCTCCGGTGACCACAGCCAGCGAACTCAATGCAGTTCCGGCCGAGAGTGGAGATGCTGTTGTTGACGGCACCACAATGACGATTACCGTTCCCGCAACGTCTGTTAACGGATCCATGGTTGGAGGCCATGTGACGACTGTGGTTGTGGGCACTGGCGCCGTTGGTGGGTCGGGCTCGGGCTCGGGCTCGGGCGGCAATATGACTCGGATTGTCACTGAGATTGTCACGGCCGTGGACCCTACTCTGACTTCGGCCGCGTCTTCACTTTTGACGGCAGACCTAGCTTCTTCGCAAGAAACTGAGGTTGCGGCGCAGATCACGTCTGGTATCATTGCCAGTCAGCTGACGGCGGTTCCTTCTGCCACTGCCACTGGTATTCCGGACTCTGGCTCTTCGGACTCGTTGTGTGCTGCCTATGGCTCTGACAAGCAGGTACCTCAAGTTGCTGACGGCTCATGTGTTGGAGGCTGCATTAAGGACTATTATTCCTGTGAACAAGGACTCCTCCAGTGCACATGGCGACTAGCCCAATGCAGATGTGCCAATGGTGACAAGCTCATGTGTGTGGTTGTCAACGGCGTCTCTTCTGCTTAAAGATATATAATGTATGGATTTTTGGTTATTACTACTAGTCGATTATTGACATTTACTTATTCCATCAATGTATTCCATGGTATTCCATCCATACACCTGTCGATCCATAGTGGGCTTTGTGCTAGCTCTAACTTGTCATGTAACGCAGCAAGCTCTAGCTTTTACTTTAATTGGATTTGGCCAGCCGCGTGTTCATATTCACTCAAACCCTCAGGGGTGCATGCCGAGGGACGGCGGCCCGGAAACCGAATGGTTGGTTGGTGGGGGCTGACAAAGACTGACAAAGATGAAATAACGTGGCTGGCGCCACCAGCATTACATGTGCAATATCTCTTGAAAAATATCCCTTGAAGAATATCTCTTTGAACAGAGCTTTCTCAAATAAATGGACTCAAATATCTTGTTTTCTATAGTTCAAACTGACATTTCTGCAATGCCGTTTCGTGGGCTAATGCTAGACCAGGAAAAAGAAACACCACAAAGCGTATTTTTGATTATTCCCTCGACTATAAACTAGACTTGACCGGAGCCACAAGAGTCCAGAGCAATCTGCAAATCAGCAAATCAACAAATCTGCTCTATTTAAAAGCAACATCACACCTACCACAACCTACCATGTCATTTGCCAGCATTCCCGAGGCCGTCGAGGCGTTCAAGAATGGAGAGTTCCTAGTAGTGCTGGACGACGCTGACCGAGAAAACGAGGGAGACCTCATCATGTCTGCTGCACTATGTAGCCAAGAAAAAATGGCATTTTTGGTCCGGTACTCATCGGGATATATTTGTGCCCCCGTCACAAACTCCATAGCAGACCGACTCGAGCTCCCACTCATGTGTGCCGACCGAAGCGACAGACATGGCACGGCCTATACCATCACGGTGGATTTTGCCGAGGGGACCACGACTGGCATCTCTGCGTACGACCGAGCTCTCACGTGCAGGAAACTCGCGGATCCGTCGACCACCCCAGCAGACTTTCTCCGCCCGGGACACATTGTTCCACTACGCGCCAAGGATGGAGGAGTACTTGTCCGAAGAGGCCACACCGAGGCGGGTATTGACCTATGTCATCTTGCGGGACTCGAGCCCGCCACTGTCATTGGAGAGATTGTCAGGGACGAGGATGGACTCATGGCTAGGCTCGACGACTGTCTAGCGTTTGCCAAGAAGCACAACCTCAAGGCCATTACCATTGAGGATCTTGCCAAACACCTGCACACGGCCAAGCTCAACGGCCAGTAAACTTTGACCAATTGACCCGCCAAACTCACTCACTCACTACTGCACATAGATAGACTGGTAATACGGAATAGTCAAACGTTAGGTATATTTTTTTTTGGTATCAGGTTTCTAGATTGTGTTTTACTATCTAGTGTTTGTGGTGGCACATTTGTTTCAAACCCTCTTGTGCTTGCATTAATTGGTTTGGGCTGCCCAAGTTTACCTGCACGGTCATCAATGAGACGACTATTTTATGGCGGCCATCGCCTTTGGGTATGTAAACCAACATGTACTCATTTTCGTTGACAACGCTTGCTGGTGTTTTGTCGCTGTTGTGCTTCTTCCTTGTGGGAAACGCTGCCGTACTCCCGACAACCATGGTTGTTATGTACTCTGAGCCCACTGGAGTGGTCCAAATTGATGATGCTCTCAAGAAACGCCAGGAGATTCAGGTAGGAGGTGGCGGCAATTCTGGATCTACCACTTCTGGATCTACCACTTCTGGATCTACTGGTAACACTGGCACGTCTGCTGCAAATGTCGGCAACTCTGTGGGAAGTGCCATTTCTGGTGGCAGTCAAGCGGTGGGAAGTATTCTTAACGGTGTCGGTAACATGGTTAGCAGTATCATCAAGGCTGCCACTGGTTCTGGAGGTGGCAGCTCCTCTTCTTCGACCGGAGGAGGAGCAGGAGGACTCGGAGACCTTTCGGGTCTAATTTCTGGTGGCACCAGTTTGCTTAACACCGGCATGAAGATGGTTTCTGGACTTTTGGGATCTGGTGGAGGCAATATTCTTGGTTCTTTGACGGGTCTTTTGGGTGGAGGCGGCGATATTCTTAGTTCACTCATGGGCTTGTTAGGAGGAGGCTGGACTGCGCAGGCGCAGGTAGCCCAAGCATAGTAGTATGGTTGAATTATTTTGAGTATTTTTAAACAATAACAGACTAGACATGTGCTGCGGGAAGATACTCGTACTTGCGGGTGGTGTCGGCAAAAAAGTCCACATCGTCGTCAGTGACGGCGGCCCGCTTGGTCTGGAAATCAGCAATAAACTCCTGCAGGAACTTGATGGCAATTGCCTTTAGCTCACCAGTCATCAGCTTGCCAGTCTTGTAGTCATTGTAGATGTTTGCGAGCTCGTCATCATCCTCAAGGAAGAAAGAAATGTACTGGTACGCCACGTCCACGTCGGGATTACCTCCATACTTCTTCTGCTCCTCAAGGGTGTCTCTGCCACCGGAAAATGCGTACTTGTTGATCTTCTTCTTGATCTGGTTGGGAGTGTCAGTCATAAAGATGGCCGAGGTTTCGTTGGACGCCGACATCTTGGATGACGGACCCTGAAGCGCCGGGAAGAACTTGGAGTACAATGTGCTGGGTTTTGCATATTTTAGCTTGACGGCCACGTCTCTTGCCACTCTAAAGTAAGGATCCTGGTCAATGGCGCATGGAATTAGACACGGAATGTCAGTCTTGTCGCCGAAAATGTGTGGGTAGGACGAGCAGAAACCTGCCGAGATTTGAACACTGGCAAAGTGGACGCGTCCAATGTTATCGCTGTCCTTGAATCCAAACACGGATCTGGCCGTAGACGTTGTAATCTGCCGACTGGTCTTGACCACGTTCTCGTAGAACGGTCCACCCATGTAGTTGAAGTCACTAAAGATAAAGGTGCGGTCACGCTTGAAATCCACGGCAATAATGTCCTTGGCGTTGCTGCGGTAAAAGGCCTTTGTGTCTGTGGTGGAGAGGTTCTGCTTGAACAGAAACTTTTCGTCGTCCGTCATCTCAATCACCAGCGCCACATCAAACACCTCCTGCAGCCACTTGGTGAACATGAACGGAATCATGTGGCCCATGTGCATGCTATCGCTGGACGGACCGCGGCCGGTATACAGAAAAAAGGGCTTCTTCTGCTCGTAGCGATCCAGAATCACACCGAGGTCGCGGTCGCTGAAGAACATGCCTCGTCGGAGCAGGCGATGGGGTTTGTGGCCAGTGAGTTTTTCGAATCGCGCCAGCGTCTCGGGCGTGACAAGTTTTGTTCCAAACGACTGCACGAGCTTGGTGTAGTCGATACCAATGTCCTGTCCATCAACCACCGCACCCTCTACTTCCCACGGGGTGATTTTCTGGGCGTGAGTTTCATGATGCTCGTGAGCGGGAGATGAGTCGCTGACGTTGAGATGTTTTGTTTTATCAGCCAGCTGGCTTGTTGGGTCAGACATGTTGAATGAATGAGTCTTGAAGATTAGGTTTGTCCACCCTTTCTTTACAATCAAATCACGTTTATTAAAATCTAAAAAATTATACAAATACTTAAGAAGAAAAAAAAGCTTAAAGCACTAGTGCAGCAAGCATACCCGCCACGATGGAGGCTCCAGCAAACTTGAGGGAGTTACCACCATTGGACTGTTGGACACCACCAGAGCCACCAGGAGAAGGAGAAGTGGCAGAAGGAGAAATGGCAGCACCAAGACTGATGGCGGCGCTAGGCTGACTGTTGGTACCAGGTGTGCCTGCAGCCTCAACCGTGGTAGGAATCTGCTGGGCAGAGTTGGTGGGGCAAGGCACAGTCACCGTAGTGGTCTGGCCATTATGGGTTCCGGTACAGACATGTTGACTAGAGCCAGAAACAAAAGTCTTGGTACATCCACAACCAATGGTGACGGTAGAGCCACCTTGAGTGATGGTGAGGGTTCTGGTGGTGACGGACTGCGTCGGTTCGCCAGTGCATTCGGAGCAAGGGATGGTCACAGTAGTAGGGGTACCCGAGTGGTCGCCAGTGCAGACTTTAGAGCCCGAGTGAGACTTGCATCCGCAACCAATGGTGACGGTATGGGTACCTTGAGTGATGGTGATGGTGCTGGAGACCACGGGACCCGATCCGGCGTTGGCACTGGTTGTAGTGGCCGATGCACCGTTGCCTCTAGTGGTGATACCCGAAGAGCCAGCATTGTGGCTAGGGGCAGCGGTAGAAGCAGACGAGAGAGCAGCAGACGTGTGACTTGAGGAGCCTGTACCACCAGCGGACTGGGTGGCGGAAATCTTAGTCGAGGTAGCAGCCCCGCCAGAGGACTGAGACGCAGGAGGCTTAGAAACTGAAGTCTGGCCGGCCGCACCAGACGACTGAGACGCAGGAGGCTCAGAAGCAGAAGCGTGTGTAGCACCAGACGATTGCGAGGCAGGAGGCTTAGAAGCCGAGGTCTGACCAGCAGCACCAGACGACTGCGAGGCAGGGGGCTTAGAAGCCGAGGTCTGACCGGCAGCACCAGACGATTGCGAGGCAGGAGGCTTAGAAGCCGAGGTCTGACCAGCAGCACCTGACGACTGCGAGGCAGGGGGCTTAGAAGCCGAGGTCTGACCGGCAGCACCAGACGACTGAGACGCAGGAGGCTTAGATGCAGAAGCGTGTGTTGAGGAACCAGCAGCACCAGACGACTGAGACGCAGGAGGCTTAGATGCAGCCGACGAATGTGAGCTAGACGTATGTGAACCAGAAGTAGGAGCAGCAGACGAATGTGAACTAGACGAATGTGAACCAGAGGTAGGAGCAGCCGACGAATGTGTACCAGACGAATGTGAACCAGAAGTAGGAGCAGCAGACGAATGTGAACTAGACGAATGTGAACCAGAAGTAGGAGCAGCCGACGAATGTGAACTAGACGAATGTGAACCAGAGGTAGGAGCAGCCGACGAATGTGCACCAGACGAATGTGAACTAGACGAATGCGAACCAGAGGTAGCAGACGAATGCGAACCAGACGAATGGGAACCAGAGGTAGCAGACGAATGCGAACCAGACGAATGTGAACCAGAGGTAGCAGACGAATGCGAACCAGAGGTAGGAGCAGCAGACGAATGTGAACTAGACGAATGTGAACCAGAGGTAGGAGCAGCCGACGAATGTGCACCAGACGAATGTGAGCCAGAAGTAGGAGCAGCCGACGAATGTGAACTAGACGAATGTGAACCAGAGGTAGGAGCAGCAGACGAATGTGCACCAGACGAATGTGAACCAGAGGTAGGAGCAGCAGACGAATGTGCACCAGACGAATGTGAACCAGAAGTAGAAGCACCAGACGAATGTGAACTAGACGAATGTGAACCAGAGGTAGGAGCAGCCGACGAATGTGCACCAGACGAATGTGAACTAGACGAATGCGAACCAGAGGTAGCAGACGAATGCGAACCAGACGAATGGGAACCAGAGGTAGCAGACGAATGCGAACCAGACGAATGTGAACCAGACGTAGCAGACGAATGCGAACCAGAGGTAGGAGCAGCAGACGAATGTGAACCAGAAGTAGGAGCAGCCGACGAATGTGAACCAGACGAATGTGAGCCAGAAGTAGGAGCACCAGACGAATGGGAACTAGACGAATGTGAACCAGAGGTAGGAGCAGCCGACGAATGGGAGCTAGACGTATGTGAACCAGAAGTAGGAGCAGCAGACGAATGTGTACCAGACGAATGTGAACCAGAGGTAGGAGCAGCCGACGAATGTGCACCAGACGAATGTGAGCCAGACGTAGAAGCACCAGACGAATGTGCACCAGACGAATGTGAACTAGACGAATGTGCACCAGACGAATGTGAACCAGAAGTAGCAGCACTACAAGAGGAAGCACACGAGGGAGGTGCAGCAGGGAAACCAACGGAGGTCTGGTCGTAAGCTGCCATGGCATCGTTGAATGCGTTGTTAATCTGACTGAATGACAACGAAAGCTGGTCAAAGTAAGCACATGGGAGTCTGCCATATGCAGTCGACTCAAGTTGAGCAGTCAAGTTGCTGAGAGTGCTAAGGTCTCCCTGGACAATCTGCTTTGTGCCAACCGAAATCAAAGCAGAGGACTTGGTCTTCAGAGCATGGAGCAGACTGGCGACATTGGGAGCAGAACTGGCCACAGCTGCAACAATAATTTGCGCATCACAGTCGCTTACTGGAGTCGGGACGGCTCTAGCCGCGGAAAGAGCGTTCTGGACGTCAGTCTGAATGGTGCCGTCATTCTCCTGAATACCGATAGCTCCCGAAATACCCTTACTAGCCTCGAATTCGTTGACAAGTTTAGCAGTGCTAGAGGTGTCAGTAGAGAGGGCAGACAGAGCACTGACGAGCGAAGATACGGCTCCAGTAGCAGAGTGTCCAGAGCAGTCGACACATGGGGTACCACTTGTCGTAACAGGAGGCGCCGCCGATGTAGAAGCAGCAGACGAATGTGAACTAGACGAATGTGAACCAGACGAATGTGAGCCAGAAGTAGGAGCACCAGACGAATGGGAACTAGACGAATGTGAACCAGAGGTAGGAGCAGCCGACGAATGGGAGCTAGACGAATGGGAACCAGAAGTAGGAGCAGCAGACGAATGTGTACCAGACGAATGGGAACCAGAAGTAGGAGCAGCAGACGAATGTGAACTAGACGAATGTGAACCAGAGGTAGGAGCAGCCGACGAATGTGCACCAGACGAATGTGAGCCAGACGTAGAAGCACCAGACGAATGTGCACCAGACGAATGGGAACTAGACGAATGTGAACCAGAGGTAGGAGCAGCCGACGAATGGGAGCTAGACGTATGTGAACCAGAAGTAGGAGCAGCAGACGAATGTGAACCAGAGGTAGCACTACAAGAAGAAGCACACGAGGGAGGTGCACCAGGGAACCAAACGGAGGTCTTGTCGTAAGCTGCCATGGCATCGTTGAATGCGTTGTTAATCTGACTGAATGACAACGAAAGCTGGTCAAAGTAAGCACATGGGAGTCTGCCATATGCAGTCG
>JAMAJT010000029.1:0-118053 GCA_023628915.1 Trichomonascaceae sp. Y4102 | reverse complement strand
GGACTGCTGAGGTCTAGCCTGTGGAGCGTGGGCACTTTGGGCAGAATCAAATGTATCTGGGTTGTGTGGTCTGCTGTGTCAAAATTGTCACAGTTGCATCCACAGATTCTGAGCTCTCTCATCTTTGTACATCTTGACAAGTCCAGCTTCCACGGGGTACGCTCCATGTTGAAGGTCCCGTTCCCAAAAAATATCGCGAGGTTGGTCAGGTAATGCGGCAATCTTTCACGCAGCGTCTGGCCAACAGTTGTAGGGTACGGCGGTTCTAGTTCGCCTGTAAATTGTGTTGGTCTTTTTCTTTCGCATTCGAGTATCGGCAATTTCGAGGTTAAGAAGGACGCGTCGAGGCCTTCGAGTGCAAGCGTCTCCAGCCTCTGGAGCACGTCCTCAGATACAATCTTGCGCAGGTTGTGCAACTTAGGGGACCATACGCTCAGACCCTTCAGGCCGTGCTGTTTGATCGCCACGTCTACTATAAAGTCGTACATGTCGTCAATCGGCCGATTGTCCCATGCGGGATTGGTCTGGTCCATAATAGCCAGCATCGGTAGTTGCAGCCAAAAACTCGCCGGTGCATTCTTCCAACTAGTCATAGACACTTGGCCCACCACGGACATGCTTATCTCGAGACAATACCGGCTACAGCGTGTGGCCCAGTCTGACCAGAACCGGCAGTCGTTGTCTACTATCGCCTGCCACCTTTTGCATACGCTGCGCAGTCGCATCACCGGCTGGATCGGGGTTCCGAATACCGAGAGAGGCGGCGGCACTGCATATAAGAGGATCTTGTCGAGCAGCTCGTAGGGGAGAATGTTGATTGCCGCAGTGGCATTTTTGCCAGACTGCAACTTGTTCTGAGATTCCGTTTGCTTTGATTGTTTCATTGCATGTTTGAATTTGTGGCACCGCTCTATTCTTGGTCCATCATGATTAAGCTTTGGCATGACCCTAAGGCGTGGTTCAACCTAAATCTAAATCCTTTCATTTGGTGTAAACATTTTATCTAGCCTAATCTATTCCATATTGCGATACACGTCCAATTGTGGTCTGTGCTGCGAAATCCAGTTGACGCGGTTTGAATACTGGATAAATTTAGCAGCCCGTTCAACTCTATTGACCAGCTCCTCTACTTTCTCTGGCGCCATTTCCTGTGGGGTAAAGCCTCTTGGTCCATAAATGGTTTGGTGCATAGCCTTGCCTAAGTCTTTGGCTGCTTGACAGCAGAAAGTGGAAATCATCAATCTCTCATAAGCGCCAGGCTCAGCGATCCGCCTTCTGAAATCGCAAATGCTCTTCGGATCGCCGCAATAGAGAGCATGTGGTCCAGGGCAGGATGGCTCAGGTTTGCCCGATCCGGCAAGATATCCCATGCTGAAGTCGTGAGTGTGGAAGATCGATACATAATCGTCCACCTTGGTAGGCACATCTCCTTGCAGAACCGAAAGAGATTGGTACTGTAGTGGGAGATCCAAGAATCGCTTCTCCGAGTCTGCCAAACGTCTGGCTCGATCCGTCATCAATACCATGCCCGTCAGCCAACCATTCGGCTCCCTGACATAAAACATGGTTTCTGGGGATATGGCACAATGCAATAGTTGCTGTACTTCATGGAGGTTATTGACACCGAGACAAACACCGAGCAGTACTTGGGCAAATTCGAAGTGTTCATTGGTGCTGAAAACAGACTGGTAGATACGCGCCTCTGTTGTCCACGCAACATACAACTGTCTTCGTTGATCTTCTGTGTCTGGAAAAGCATCTTCAAGTACTGTGGCGAGCTTCGTAACAGCAATCACGTTCGGACCGTTGTTTGCTTGTGCCTGTTGGCGGGCTTCAACTGGGGTCAGCCAACAGAAATATCCTAGCTTGTAGGCACCACCATTGGAATATTCTTTCAATACAGTCGAGCTGCGACCGCTGAAACTAGTTATTGTCGAGAACGTTCTATTGGAAGAAAATCTTGCTCCGTTCAATAGTGGCCTTGCGTCTCCCTGTCGATAAAGATGATACCCATCCATGTTGGGGCTTTTCTTCAGGTAGAACGCGTAACCGAGCTGGTCATCAGTCATGCAGGCGAAAACGTGAAAGATGAGATAGGTCAACAGAGGTCGTTCTTTCATAAAGAAGGGCTCAAACTCCAACCTCCAACCTGGCTTTGAGCGCTCGACTTTAAGGACCGCCATTTTGCCACGGACTATGACAACGCAGTAAACGAACTCTCTCCATGGATCTCTGTTCAGAGCATCGCGGCCGTATCCCGCGCATTGATACATTTTCTTCTTCATGGCGCCTCTCTCTTTAGAAAGCTCCACAATGACATCTGCTGATTCGCATATGTTCTTCGCCCCATTGGCGGCTCTCTTGGGACTGGTGCTCAGTATCATGTCCGGACAAGCCCTGTACGCGGGATTTGTGAATTTGGGTTTCCGTACCCAGACGCGATCCTTTTTTGTACTGGTCAGCCGCCATTTGTTCAAGGACTCCAGCATGGTGGACATTGTTTCCTCGTCAGCATTGGAGTTCAATGCAGACACGAAATCCGCGACTTTCTTCCTGTCCTTTTCGAATAAGTGCATTGCGGTCTTGTTGTATTTAGCAATAGAAAGAAGCTGGGAAAGCGTGTCGGCTGTCGCCTCCGGCCAGATGTCATCGCACCAGCTTTCAGGGTATTTGTAGACGTGGTCGGGGATCTCGGGATATAGCTGAGAGAGGGCCATTCGAATGTTTTCTTGAGTGTCACCAGTATCATAGCCGGCAGTTACATCCATGTCGTCGCGGGGTTGCTTCAAATCCGCTGATTGATGAAATTGTTCGATGGTGCCAAACAACTTGGAGAACTCGGTTCTAGCGTTGCGCCACAGACTTTCCGTAGTTTCTTGAGAGTTGTCCCCTAGACTGCTCCTCAGGCGGACCCATACTCTCCTCAATTCACGCAACAGGGAGGGCCCGAGGAACGGTAGGTGTTTCCTCACATCAACAACTTCTTCAGCGAACCTCCCTTCAGTCTGAGATCCTTCGCCGGGAAAGATATTAACCAGCGCAATTGCAAGATCCGCAAGCGCCTCAGGAGTCGCTGGGAGTTCGGTGTTACGTTGAACGACGTTTCGCGCCCTATAATCGTTGATCTGCGGACCTTCTGCTGCTGGTGCTGGTGCAACATCGACGGTAGCGACAGGAGCTGGCGCTGGCACAACGGGTCCGGGCGCGACAGGTTCGGGCGCTGGCACAACGGGTCCGGGCGCGACAGGTTCGGGCGCTGGCACAACGGGTCCGGGCGCGACAGGTTCGGGCGCTGGCACAACGGGTTCGGGCGCGACAGGTTCGGGCGCCACAGGGATATCGACTGGAGCAGCAGCCACGGGCTCAGTATCCTCGAGTGGTACCTCGCTGCCGTCGCTCTTGGGTTTCTTGGACCGGTCGCCGGTTGTCGGGGGCGAGGGCGGGGTGCGTTCCTTTCTGCTTCGTGGGGCCGATGAGGGCCCTTCCTGCTGGCCACCTTCCTCGGGCGGCTGGTTAATTGCTGGTTGATTAGTACCTTGGGTGTTCTGGCTGCTGGCGATCCCAGTTAACTCGCTACCGTGTGGGGCTCCTTGCTCGTTGCTTGTCTCCTGAGACTGATTGTCTGGCTGGGATGAGGCCATTGTTTCAACAATGCCGCGGTGATGCGGTAATAGCGACAGACCAACCTAGTGAGAGTTGCACTTCCATATTGTTCGACTCCCATATCCAAGATTGACCGTACCCTACGATTATGCGACCCGCCAAAACTGGCTTTTCAGCTCAGTCTTGGCTAGTGTGGATGCAGCACCTGGGATGCGAGGAACGATATCATCTCAGAACTTTGCGCGCATATTGATGCTTCATCATGGATCATACATGTCGCCATAACGGTTCTGAGTTGACCAGTGTAATGCTAGTTGTCAGTGTCGGTGTCAGCGTCTGTCTCAGCCGCATGTGTTGGTCGCTAGTTCAAGTGAGGAAATGCAGGGGAACCCGCACAATACGTCCGCCAGCCATATAAACTTAATCTCCCCACAGGCATATAAACTTAATCTCCGCACATGCACGTGCATGTATAACAGCATAGTGACGCTCGATCCCAGATTCGTCCACGACCATGCGCAAGTTTCCTCTGTTTGGTAGTAGGAAAGTGGCAACACTGCGAAACGCCCAGCCCTTCTTGTCAAGTGTCCCAGTAGCCAATAGCAGCGAGAGGCAGGGGACTGGACACAAACCATCGGAGGCTGGTTTTCAGGTTGATGATTTTCCATTGTGACTTGTCCTGGAGCCAAACTTTTAAATTCAGCGCACTTGGTGTGGTCATATCCAAGGAGTCGGCTTCTTCATTGTCTCGCGAGCTGTTATTTTCATCTCTATGCCTCCAACTCTACTTGCTGCGCTTGTACGGTTGAGTGGCAGTTGCCACGGCCAGTCTGGCCAGTTTCAGGGGCGCCATCTCCTGGGAAGCCACGATTCATCACTGTGTTTCTCGGCGATGCGAATGTCGCATCACCAACGCCTGTTGACACGCCATGTGTATTCTGTTGTCTTGTCTTGCTCCAGGTGCCGTGTTACCTGTTAGATGATAGGTCTGCCCACTGCGTTAAATATGTCCGCCCACCTTCAGGGATGAAACTTCCCCTTGAAACTTACCCTAAAGGTATTCTAACGGTTCTCGTGAGCCCTACAAGTGATACTATGTGTAATCTACATATACACACAAAATACAAATGACACACGCAAGCCATTCTCTAGATAGAACGAGCCGACACTCTTCTCACAGAGCTTCTCACCAGTCTCAGCCCGAAAGAACCCGGCTCCTCATTGGCTCCTTGGCAAAAAAGTTTGTCCCAACCCATCGGTATTTCGCTGACCGTGAGGGGGTTTCCATCCCCTAAGCCTGTGTTCTGTGGGATCAGACTGTCACATGATTGATTAAATATCATACTTACATAGGCCTATGTGTGTCTGATTCAGGCTCTTCTCTTGAAACGTTTGTCCTTTCGGTCAATTCTGGCGATGATTCGCTAGGATTTCCTCAAGGATAGGGGGAACCCGTCCACTGTTGACACATGGACCAAACACAAGAAGACTATCTCAGTTACTAGAGACGACCCGCAAGTGGCCCAGAACAAACAGAACTGAATTCGATTATCTGGGATTCATCCACATTATCCCAAGCCGACGCAAAGAATATACCAAACAAGCTGATACTACCCAATGGGACTCGTCGCGAATCCGAGAAGGTGTTGACTTTTGATGAACAATACCCCAATTAAGAACGCATTACCCACGGCCACGCGCCAAGTGCTCAGCACACTGATCCATTGGCGAGCTTCCAATCAAGAAACATGCAAACAAGGACACACGAATGTCCATGCGGTGAACTGGAAACAGCGAACGATTGCGAACGCCTCGAAGCGACCGAAGAGGGTATTAAAGCGGGAATCGAGTTCCTAGGGCCCAACCCGCACCCCTCGTCACAGAGGTAGCTGATAGGGTTTTTTGACCTTGTCCACCACAGCAAAATTGAGCTCGCTCAAGGGTGGTTCTTGAGGAAATCCTAGCGAAGCATCGCCATAATCGACCAAAAGGACAATCGTTTTAAGAGAAGAGCCACAGTCTCTCTAGGTATGACATACGATACATGAGCCTATAATAAATGATATTCAAGTCAAGTCAAGGCAATCGTTCTGCTAGTTCTAGGTGCATTGGGTTAAGTTTCGTGGTGAATTCATTGGTCTGCTAAGCACACACCAAGCTTGTTATTGTTTTCGCTTTCTCCACTTGGGCGGCCCCGATTCATTTGATCTCCGACTGTAAACTACTTGGCAACGAGATCCAGCCTCCTCAAGTCCATCTTCGTTTTGGCAGTCGACGTCCAACATAGTCCTCGAGATGCTATCTACATATCTGGCTTCGTCCACCGTAGGAATTCAGGTCCACATTTTCGGTTGAGACTCTGGTCTACCTTCCACGACGCATTGAGTCTAGTGTTCTGGGACTTCAGCAGATTGAGAGTCTTAAACCTGCAGGTTTCAGCTTCTCGCCTAGCAAGTTCAAGTCCTTCTTTCTGATCACGAGACATTGCCCTTCTACCAAGGTGGCGGCTCTTATCCTGCACAACGATGAGGAGACGGAGATGGTCAGACCGCTGAGCTAATATAAGCTCATGGAGAGCCTGTGTGACCCCGTCGGCCACACACGAGTACTCCGAGTGCAAAATCATACGTTCGACATTTACCATTCCCAGTGCCAGTAGCTGTTGGCGTGTTGTTGCCTGAAGGAACCAGAGCCAGAACTCTTCAACGCATTGGAGTATGTGTGGATTCCTTTCCATAGGCTCATCCAGGAGGAGTGCAACATGCGGACTGCTGAGGTCTAGCCTGTGGAGCGTGGGCACTTTGGGCAGAACCAAATGTACCTGGGTTGTGTGGTCTGCTGTCTCAAAATCGCCACAGTTGCATCCACAGATTCTTAGCTCACTGAGCTTTGTACATCTTGACAAGTCCAGCTTCCGCGGGCTACGCTCCATGTCGAAGGTCCTGTCCCCAAAAAATATCTCGAGTTTGGTAAGGTAATGCGGCAATCTTTCACGCAGCGTCTGGCCAACAGTTGTAGGGTACGGCGGTTCTAGTTCGCCTGTAAATTGTGTTGGTCTTTTTCTTTCGCATTCGAGTATCGGCAATTTCGAGGTGAAGAAAGACGCGTCAAGCGATTCCAATGCAAGCGTCTCCAGCCTCTGGAGCACGTCCCCAGATACAATCTTGCGCAGGTTGTGCAACTTAGGGGACCATACGCTCAGACCCTTCAAGCCGTGCTGTTTGATCGCCACGTCTACTATAAAGTCGTACATGTCGTCAATCGGCCGATTGTCCCATGCGGGATTGGTCTCGTCGTTAATTTTCAATATCGGTAGTTGTCGCCAAAAACTCGCTGATGCATTCTTCCAACTAGTCATAGACACCTGGCCCACCACGGACATACTTATCCTGAGACAAGACCGGCTACAGCGTGTGGCCCAGTCTGACCAGAACCGGCAGTCGTTGTCTACTATCGCCTGCCACCTTTTGCATACGCTACGCAGTCGCATCACCGGCTGGATCGGGGTTATGAATGGCGAGGGAGGCGGCGGCACTGCATATAAGAGGATCTTGTCGATCAGCTCATAGGGGAGAATGTTGATTGCCGCAGACTGCAACTTGTTCTGAGATTCCGTTTCCGTTGATTGTTTCATTGCATGTTTGAATTTGTGACAACGCTCTATTCTCGGTCCATCATGATTAAGCTTTGGCATGACCCTAAAACAGTGAACCACATTTCTCCAAGATTGCCAACGCCTCGAAGCGGCCCGAGGGCCCTTAAGAGCCGATTCAAGTGAACTCGAAATTAGTACCCTTCTGGACACAGAAACGGTAATCGAGTTCATAAGGCACAACCCGCGCGAAAAGACTTTTTAATGCCCATAGTCCCTGAGGTATCTGTAGGATCCACCACCCGGCAAACTTGCTCAAGGATGCGAGCAGTGGATGGTTTTTCCTCTATCCGTTAGGAAATCCTAGCGAAGCATCGCCATAATTGACCCAAAGGATAACCGCTTTAAGAGAAGAGCCTGAATCAGGACAGTCTCTCATGGTATGACATACGATATTCAAGTCAAGTCAAGATCTCGTTCGGCATGAATTCGTTCCGTGCTCCAGATAAACTCTTTCAGCGGAAATAAAGAATTCCATTTTGTATCGATTGTTGCTATGGCTTGCGCGCGGTTACTTTTGGCCCTTGTTCCCAGATGGCTGGTCCACTGTCAAGTAGCAAGAGAAGAGCGGCCCCCGGCTGCAAAGGCGCTATTGGGTTCTTCCATCAAAATTGTCAATGTGGTCTCTTTAAACTGACCATTGTAGTCACTTTCATTCTTCAAAGTGAGGCTGACAATTTCTATTTGTTTTTTTTTTTTTGTTTTTTTTTTGAAGCCCCAACCTTGCATCGGGTAAACGTGCAAAGTGCATACTTGGTGCGTGCGGCAGCAGGATTTAGTACACCTACCCTTCGTACTACTTCTTTCCTAGGATCCTCATCATCATCACGACGGTAATCATTGGACTGAGGTTTATGCCCTTCAGCTTGTACGGCTCTACAGAGTATGACGGCCGACGTCGTACCGCCTTTGCGGCACGAATGCAAGCAGCATAATGTGTCAGAAATAGGTTCCGGTTCAGGTCCATGCCAGACAACACATCCTATCCATCAGTGTGGAACTGATGAAAAGAATACATCAGAGACAAAGGGAACATGCTCTCTATGCCTGGTGGCTACTCTAGAGGTTCAACAGCATTCGAATCATGGACTTGACCAGGGCTACACTCTGGCAGCAACCCAAAGCCAGACGACGACAGACAGTGAGGGATCCAACGCTCACACTGCGACAGCGCCATCATCACCTTCCAAATCGACGGGCCGGCCCTGTGATGCCACCTCGCCAAATGCGCAACAAATGACCAGTCCCCCGCCACCCATTCCCCACACTTCAACGGCTATCCCATCGCCATCCCAAAACGGGCAAAACCGTTTCAACAATGCAGGAAATCCTGCTGAAGCGAGCAGTAGCAGTACCTCATCTGTCCCTTTACGAACAACTACGAAACGCACTTTGCCTGCTACTGGGAGTCTAGGGTCTTCAGTGCTAGGAAAAGTTGCGAGGGCAGTCACGGCTCCTATAATGAAACACTCTAGCCCAGAGCTGCTTCCTTATAGCAGTACATGCACTCCTGCAGTGAACCCCTTTGATTTTTCACTCAAACTGCCTGGTGCCCAAAATGGCAGGGAGAGGGCCGCACGCCATCCTGCAGCTGCCGGCTTGTTGTCAAGGGGTGCCGCGTACCCTAACACGAAGTCGGGACCTTCGTCATTGTCCGGAACTCATCCGCTTGCACGGAACTCGCCCACGCTCAAGAAATTGCGGCAGCGCGCCCAGTCGCTCCCAACCGCTCTACACATGGCCAAAGTGCCGCTGTATTCGTCGTCTCTCGCAACCTCGTGTAGCGCCTCGTCATCTGCAACGTCTTCTTCCTCCAGCGGCCCCATCAGCGTTTCTCGCAATAGCGGCATATCTCGAGTCTACAAACAGAATAATAGTGCTTCAGCGGCTGAGCTTGGACTGGGTGGTCCGAGCCAGGTTTCGGAAGAGTGTTCTGAAACACTGGACGAACCGGATGAAACTGCTAGATCTTCATCCGAGTGTGGGCAACCCTTGTCAAGGGAGCAATTAGAAGCGTCGGACTTGATTTCAGAGCCGTGTGAAGTTTCTCCTACTTTATTATCCCCTGTGAACCATGTTGCTACTGTAGTGAATGTGCCCGAGGTGCTAACCAATGGAGTCCCTTTTCTGCGAGTCACCCACCGGAAGCGTGTGCAAAAAACGTTTGTTTTGGACCCCGAGAATGGCATTGTCTACTGGGACCCAAGGAAAGCGACAGCAAAGTTCCATGTAGACAGCGTGCATGAAGTCTATGTTGGCAGCGATGCTCGCAATTACCGAGAGGAGTTCAAGGTCAGCTCCGAGCACGAGCCCAGATGGGCGTCTATCATCTTCTCGCGACAGGACTCGACGTCTTCTTCCCCGGGTGCGATGACTGTGGGCGGCAGCAGCAACAATTGTAAACTCAAGGTGCTACATATTGTAGGAACATCCCAAAAGCACTTTGATTTGTTCATTCAGACTATTGCTGATCTCGTGCACTATCGCCGGCAGTTGATGAGTGGTCTGCGGGCAATGTCCATGGCTGGCTATGACTCGTCTTCTTCGTCGTCTGGGGACTCCAGTGGCGGGTTCATTGGAGTCCACTGGAAAAAGTATGTCACCAAGAGCGATGAAGGTGAAGAACGACTCTCATTCGAAAGCGTAGAGCGTTTGGCTCGTGGTCTCCACATCAACTGCTCTCGACGCTACCTGGAAGAACAATTCAAGCGCGCAGACGAGGACAACTCTGGGTATCTTGACTTTGCTGAGTTCCAGAAGTTTGTTCAGCTTCTCAAGTGGAGACAGGATATTGCGTCAATCTTTGAGTCGTTTGCTGATACAGAAACAACATTGTCGTCGCAGACTGAGAGAGGCATGTCCAAAGACGCTCTACGCAACTTTATGGTCACCGTCCAAAAGGAAACCAACGTTTCCGATACGCTGGTCGCCAAACTGTTCAGACGGTATGCCGACGATGATCATCTACTTACTGCCCGTGGGTTTATCACGCTGCTCAGCTCATGCCAGTTCCCAGCGCTGCATCATGATCAGAAGCACGACATGTCACGGCCGCTCAACGAGTACTTTGTGTCGTCGTCTCACAACACGTATCTGTTGGGACGACAACTGGCCGGCTCTGCATCATTGGAGGCATATGTTCGAGCGCTGCAGAATGGGTGTCGATGTATCGAAATCGACTGCTGGGACGGCGACCATGGACCTATTGTTTGCCATGGCAAGCGGTTAACGTATGGCAGTCTCAGTTTCCTTGATGTCATCAAGACTGTGCGCAAGTGTGCGTTTATCAGCTCTCCGTATCCGCTGATTCTGTCACTAGAGGTCCACTGTAACTACGAAAACCAACTCTGCATGGTCGACATACTCAAGTCTGTGTTCCAGGAGCAGCTAGTTGTGGCGCCGCTCTTGTCTAATTCGCCTACTTTGCCCAGTCCCGAGGAGCTCAAGCATCGAATCATTGTCAAGGTCAAAAAGTCCGATCCGAACCGTGGAGACGGGGGGGTGTTTACCACTGGCTCGCCATTTGCCAGCTGGGGGTCTACGTTGTCGCTATCGCTATCCGCTAGTAGTACTAGTAGTAGCAGTAGTAGTACTGCAACGTCGAGTTCGCCTGCTGCTACGTCTACAGGTACATCTTCGTCGTCGTCGTTCTCGTCGTTCTCGTCGTTTTCGTTGTCTCCTGGACGGGAGCAGGATACTTTTGCCGATGGATTGCCAAGTCGCTCGCGCAGTCGGACGCGTAGTCGATCGCGGTCTCGCTCACGGTCCAGGTCGGAGTCGTCTGTTTCCCGCCCGGCTCTTCCTCGGCAGAAAATCTACCCTGAACTCGCAGCCCTCGGCGTGTACATGAGTGGCATTAGGCTGACCAACTTTGCGCTTCCAATCTCCAAGACACCCAACCACGTCTTTTCACTGAGCGAGCGCAAGGTGAATGCCATGGTCAAGGACTCTATCAAGCGGCTGCAACTCGAAAAGCACAATGCCAAGTACCTCATGCGGGTGTATCCGTCGGGCTACAGAGTTACATCGAGCAACTTTGATCCTGTACCGTACTGGAAGAGAGGCGTACAGATGGTGGCTCTCAACTGGCAAACCAACGATATTGGTCTGCAGATCAACGACGCGTTGTTTTCTCGGACTGAGGGCTACGTTCTCAAACCGGAATCGTTGCAGACGGCGTCTCGCCTAACGAAATTCCGGTCTGTACTGTCTCAAGGAGCGTCGTTTTCTAAATCAACGCCTCGGCACAAGTTCACATTGAGAGTCATCTCGGCCCAGCAGCTGCCTCGCCCCAAGTACCTCAAGCCCGGCGATCCTTTCAACCCGCAGGTAACCGTTGAGATCTATGGTGAGTCTCGGGCAGAGCCGACGGCACCCTCGTTTTTCAACTTCAGAAAGCATACAAAGCTCGACAAGACAAACCAGCCTGTTGCATCCGTGCACTGGAACACGGGATGTATTTACGACAATGGCTTTAATCCCCGCTGGAACAGGGAATGGAGCACTGAGATCAATGAGTCGGATCTACCTTTTGTTTTTGTACGGTTTGCAGTGTCCCATGCAGACGAGCCTGCGTTTGCAGTACAAACTGTTCGCCTATGCATGCTCAATCAAGGGTACCGCCACTTGGATCTTCAGGATTTGCACGGAGAGGAATTTATCTTCTCCAGTCTATTTATTTACACTAACATGGCCGTCGGCCAGCTGACATGATGTAACAACAAACTAATCTATTATGACTAATGACTGTTTACGCTCGTTGTCAAACGTACGTCATTGGTTTCAAAACCCCACACTTGTAAACTCTATTGGTTTATTTCAAGATTCCCGTCTCGGCGCCGAGACAAGCTGCCACGTACCTACCCCGCACGCACAATCGGAACCAAGCTTGTCATCTGTTGGATTTTGGGGATCTTGTCAACAAGTATTTAATCATGCGCCATCGTACCTGGCATCCATGCATGACCGTTGAGCCTTAAAATCCCTGTCGATAGTGCCTGATTGAGACGGATTTTCTCGGGCATTTTTGTGATTTTCGTGCCATGAACTAAACACCAACCACCACACTGGCCAGCCCCTTGCCGGCTCGATATCCGAATCGGTTGGCCATCCCCGCTTCTCGCCAGCTCATTCTGGTTTATGCCAGACTTGAGGGTAAGGGCCGTCGCCTGTGTAAGCTATAGGCCCGCCCCTGAAGGCCATTCATGGTGCGTTATCTTTAGCTGACATTATTGCCGAGGAGACCCCCTCCAACTTTGCCACTTGACTCGAACCCTAGAATGCTACATCGCATGAAGGGAAGGCTCTACCCGAAGCCTGTTTGCCCTATATGCACTTGAACGTATGAGGCAGGCCCAGGATAGATACACGTGTGGACTATAAAAGGTCTGCGCCTTTTACGTACTATTGACACAGCACACATCACCCATCACATTTCATCACATTCAACAAATGACCGGCCCTACTAACGTCACTCTCCATTACATTGACAAAACCCGCGCTGAGCGCGTGGCTTGGCTTTTCAATGAGCTCGGAATCGACTACACTCTCAAGAGTTACACCGAGACCAAGGAGAAGCCTAACGATGATCTCGTTGCCATCCACCCTGTTGGACGTGCCCCTATTGCTGAGATTGATGGAAAGGTCCTTGCTGAGGCCCAGGTCATTGCCGACTACGTTATGACCAAGTACGGAGGTGATTCCGAGCTTGCTCCTAAGAATGAGGACGAGGAGTGGCAAATCAAGTACTTTGTGTCCCACTGCGAGGCCACCCTCCTCCCTCTGATTACCTGTCTCCTTATTAGCGACAATGTCCGCGAGAAGGCTCCCTACCTGATCAAGGGTGTTGCGAAGAAGGTGGCCGATGGCCAGGACGAGGGCTATGCTCAGCCTAACAGCGAGATTAACCTGCGTTTCCTGGAGGACCACCTTGCCAAGAACGGGTCTGACTTTTTCGTCGGCGGTCACCTCACTGTGGCCGATATCATGTACTCCATGGTGTTTACCCTTGGAGCCAAATATGTGCCCGAGGACACGTACCCCAACCTCAACAAGTGGATCGACAACATGCGCAACCGCGAGGCCTTCTCCAAGAGACCTGAGGTAAACTAATATTATAGACATTAATAATGAGGTTAATCTATTAGCTTAGGTCCATGTGGACCAGATCCCTGGGCTGGCCAGCGTTGAGTTCTCGTCTGATCTCTGGGGTGATGGCATGGTGCTGCTGATGTTTGGCCACATCCAGTAGTGCGTCCTTTTGGTCCTCGGTGATATCGTTCTTGTATCGCTGAGCAAACGTTAGGAAACACTGGTGCCAGACAACAGGCAGCTGCGGCCCATCATGCAGTCGGAATCGCACAAAGTGGAACACAACAGCGTCCACAACCTTGTATGGTAAAGCGTACTTCTTATCCAAAAGTACTCGGATGAAAAGCGACGTGGGTGCAGAGTACTCCATCTCGGCGAGCCTTAGAATGGCAGCTGCAGAGTGCAAAGCCGGGATGGAAGTCTTGGTTAGCACCGACGAAGCAATAATGGCCTCTCGTAGTGTGCATGTTCCCTCCTCGACCAGCGGGAACAAGAACCCCTTAAAAAATGCAGCGGGCTTGAACAGGGATCGCTTGAGCGCCTTGTACAAGTGGTAGTTGAGCGTTTTGTTTTCCCTGATATCCTCTCTGAACCGCTCCAGCACTACAGCACGGACAAATTTCTGGCCCTGGGCCGCCTTCATGCTGCTAATAAACAGTTTGGTGCCTTCGTAGACAGCGTGAGGGGTCCACCCTTCGGGGTTAGTCACATACAGCACATCCTGCCAGTTGTTCAGAGTCGGGATGATCTTGAAAGCCTTGGGCAGCTTGCCAGATCTGTATCGGGAAAGCAGCTCTCCCACCTTTGTGTATACGGCAATGACCTTGGGTGGAAGCATAACACCCTGGGGTTCCTCGTCTTCGTCGTCACCACCTTGGTTGTCAATATATTCCTGAGGAGCGCCTGCTTGCTTCAGTTTTTCCATGATTTTTTCGGCCAAGTTTAGTGTGACGGTTCCGTCCTCGTTGACTTCTCCATCTCCTGCTCCAATGTATTGGTTGAACAGTGCTTCTTCGCTGGGCTCAATGTCAAACTCTTCGTCGTACTCGTAAACCTCCTCCTCGTCTTCGTCGTCGTCATCGTCTTCCTGTTCCTCGTAGTCGAATATCCGGGCAGATTTGTTGTTACTGTCTAAAAGTCCCTCCTCACGGGCAATCTCCTGCTGTTGTTCTCGGGCCAGCTTCATGATGCGCCTGGACGCTTTGGCGTCAATCTTGCCGTCATTTTGCAGATCATCATCGTCCTGACTTGTTTGTGTTCTCTTGGTTTTTCTAAATACTCCATCACCCTCCTCTAGCTGCACATGCAGCGGGTTATGCCGCTGCACTCCGTGTTTTGCGGTCTTAGGCATTTGTTAGTAGTGTGGTGCACTTGAAATTTCGCCCTGAAATATTTTGAGCCGCTCAAGAGGAGGAATAGCCTCATCATCCCAAGATCGCGAGTCTAAACTGAGACTCTAGAATGGTGGTCAAGAGAGAAAAACCGCGCCTTGTGCGCGCGACTCCAAATGGAACCGTCTCTTCGGGCCGCGTGGAAAAAAGTGCCCATGGTATCAAGCGGGCGTCGCGTTCGTCGACAGCCAGGCCAATCATAAACGATATTCCTGCTTTGCCCACCCAGAGACTCAATGTATTTGTCTGGGGAACCGGAACAATCTGCGAGCTGGGACTCGGATCCAAGGTCACAACTGTCAAAAGACCCCGCATCAACAAGTTTCTGCTCGCAGAGGATGTAGGAGTGGTACAGCTGGCCGTGGGAGGAGCACATGTCCTCGCTATAGACTACAACGGCCACCTATGGAGCTGGGGCCAGAACGATTCGGGAGTGCTGGGTCGTAATACCAGCCAAAGAGAAACAAAAATCGCAGTTGATCAAAACGGAAACGCAGCTGAGAGCGATAGTGATAGCGACGACGAGGACCTCGTCAACCCAAAGGAGTCCACCCCGTCACGCGTCGAGGGCATTCCCGAGGACCTTGTGTTTGTAGCTGTGGCTGCATCCGACAACTTGTCGGCCGCAGTGTCGTCCGAGGGCCATCTGTGGGCATGGGGCACATTTATTGACGATGGTAACAAATCCTTCCGAGCGGGCGGTGTAGCCCAACAAAACACCCCTTCACACATTACCCAAGTAAAGGGCGCCGTGGCTATTGCTGCGGGAAAAGACCACTTGCTGATTTTGGACAAGCACGGCGAGGTCTGGGCGTGGGGCACGGGCCAGAACTACCAGCTGGGTCATGCAGTGAACGGCCGACTACGGTCCAAGACGTTTGGCCCGCTCAAGGTTGTTGGGCTGTCGAACGTCAAGTCGATTGCTGCGGGGGAGTACCATTCTTTTGCTCTGGATCATAGCGGACGGCTGTGGGCATGGGGACTCAACAACTTTGGGCAGTGTGGAATCTCGGACCAGTCTGGGGGAGGAGTGTGTGTTGAAAAGCCCACTCCGGTTACATTTTTCGATGGCAAGTCTGTGGTTGCTGTTGATGGTGGAAACCACCACTCGCTGATGCTGACGGCGGCGGGTGAAGTATACTCTGTTGGCGAGACCAACTTCCATCAGCTGGGTATTCCAGACGCGGAACTTCCTTCCACGACCGTGCGAGAGCGGTCTGGGGCCGCGTCGTATGTGCCTGTGCCGACTCTTCTCAAGGTCGGTAATGACGATAAAACAAAAGAGGACGCTGCTCTTAGCCCTCTGCCGGCCATGCGGTTCGTGGCGTGTGGCACCGACCACTCGTTGGCCGTTGCTAGAGACGGCAGTCTCTGGACGTGGGGATTTGGGGCTGTATTCCAGCTGGGACACGGCAACCCTCCTGGAGACGATCCTGAAGACGAGCCGGTTCCCACGCACATTCGCAATACTGCATCCACTGGAGTCGACATGGTATTTGTAGGTGCTGGCGGCCAGTTTAGCTGTGCGTTGGGTGTTCCAAACTAGCGCGTTAAACGAAGGAGAGAGCTGTATCTAATGCATATTATTATATTATATTATATGATGCCTGTCACCTCGCCTCAAGACCAGCTTCCCTCAGGGCTTGCTTGACATCGCTCACTTTGTACTCGTCGCGATGGAACATACCAGCGCCAAGAGCAGCGTCAACATTGGTTTGCGAGAACACCTCCACAAAGTGGGCGGGGGTTCCTGCGCCAGACGAAGCAATCACAGGGATCCTGACTGCACTCTTAATGTCGGCAACAAGCTCCAAATCAAACCCAGAGTTGGTGCCGTCCTTGTCGATGCAGTTGAGAAGAATCTCGCCTGCTCCCAGTGCTTCCACGGCCTGAGCCAGTTCATACGCTCCCATGTCTCTGGTCTCACGTCCACCACTCACGGTGCACTGGTACCAGCAGTACTCCTCACCATTGGGACCCTCTTTGGTTGTGGTCTTGATGGTGTGGTGGTTCGTATCAGATGGAGACGATACATAGACACGTTTGGGGTCAATCGATACGACCACCGCTTGCACTCCGTATGCCTTGGAAATGGTTTCAATGGGAGAAGGAGGGTCTAGTATGAACCCATTGTGTCCCTTTTCTTTGGTTGTGCTCTGGTAGTACTTTTCTGCTGCGTAGACGGCGTCGCTGCCAATAGAGACCTTGTCGGCGCCCGATTTGAAGTACATGGAGGCTATTTCCAATGCGGGCACGACCTTGTTGGTTTTCGGGTCAGTAGTGTCCCGAATACCTCCTCCAATGGTGAGTGGCACAAACACGTTTTTGGACGTTAGCCGCAGAATCTCCAGCATGGGCAGATCCTCCAGCGGACAGTTGCGGAACGACGTGATGTTCAGGAACGTGACTTCATCTGCTCCCTGAGAGTAATACTTCTCAGCCACGTGCACTGGTTTGCCCAGGTTGCGAACCTCGCCCTTGGCACCGGACTCCTCCTTGCTCTCGCGTACATCGTACTGATCACCTTTAGTCACAACGATATCTCCCTGATCATTTGCTCGCACGTCAAGGCAGGCAATGATTCTTTTGGTGGGAAATCTGCTTTTGATTTGTTGGTGGCCGCTTACTGGGCCGTTGCTGGGTTCGTGACGGTTCTGCTCCAGAAAAGCCTTGATGACTCGAATACCAGCCTCTCCTGACTTTTCTGGGTGGAACTGTGTCACAAACACATTGTCCTTGACGAGCGCACTGATAAAGTGCTCATCGCCGTATTGGGCGAGCGCACACTCCCATCCTGGTATAGGGGTTTCTCTGATGCAGGCATACGAGTGTACAAAGTAGTAGCGCTCACTAGGAAGAATGCCAAAGAGCGGCTCGCTTACGCCAGCAGAACTCCAGCCAATGTGCGGTACAGACTTGTTGTCGGGTTTGAACTTGCTGAGTCGGTCGTTCACTATGCCCAACCCTCTTGACTCGGGGCTTTCTATTGATCCGTCAAACAGTGCTTGAAGTCCAACGCAGATACCAAAAAGAGGCTTGCCCGACGCAATGTACTTTAGTATGGGCTCTCGCAGCTCAAGCGAGTCGAACTGGTCCATAAAGTAGCCAAAGTTGCCCACACCAGGGAGTATCAACCTCTCTGCGTCGTCGACAGCTTTAAGGGCTTCATGCTTGTTGCGTACCCATTCGACCTGCCATCCTAGTTTGTCGAGCGCATTCACCAGCGACTGCAGGTTTCCGCTTTGGACGTCGACGACGTGGACTAAAGGCATGCTAGTTGTTGATGATGATGATGATGATGGTTGTGTTGTTGATCTTGAATTGTTTGAATAGTCATTTTTCAGCCCGTACCCTGACAACGACATCATGCAGGGTCGCATCGCTCGCAACGGCTGACTACAAGCGCTCAAATAAAATGAGTAATCGTGAAATGCGGTATTCTTACAGAGCAACATAAGCCAAAATATATACACTAAAGTTACAAGGAACGACGAGTCTTGACGGCAGCAGCAAGATCGCGCAGCATTTTATCGGTGGTTTCCCAGTCAACGCAAGCGTCGGTGATGGACACTCCGTACTTGAGACCCTGCTTGCCCTCGGGGCCAACATTCTGGCGGCCCTCGTTGATGTGGGATTCGATCATAACTCCAGTGAGAATGGTCTCGCCGTTGGCCACCTGTCTGGCGACCTCGGCAAGAACCTTTGGCTGGTTGCGGTGGTCTTTCTGGGAGTTTCCGTGGGAGCAATCCACCATGACGGTGATACCGGTGCCCTCGAGCTTCTTCTTGACGTCCTGGACGCTCTGCTCGTCATAGTTGGTGCCGCGGTTGCCACCTCTGAGAATCACAAAGCAGTTTTCGTTACCCTTGGTCAGTGTGATGGCCGCAAGACCCTGCTTGGTCACCCCCATGAAGTGATGGCTGGCGGATGCAGCCTTGACGGCATCGATGGCTACGCCAACGCTGCCGTCGGTTCCATTCTTGAATCCAATAGGGAACGACAGTCCCGATGCAAGTTCTCGGTGGAGCTGGGACTCGGTGGTGCGCGCACCAATGGCACCAAGTGACAGCATGTCTGCCAGAAACTGAGGACTAATGGTGTCCAGCATCTCGCTGGCAATGGGAAGGCCGAGGTTGGTGAGGTCGGTGAACAGTTTTCTGGCGACTCGGAGACCCTTGTTGATGTTGAAACTCTCGTTTACATCGGGGTCGTTGATGAGTCCCTTCCATCCGACCGTTGTACGGGGCTTTTCGAGGTATGCTCTCATGATTATGACAAGCTCGTCCTTGAGTTCCTCGTTCAGAGCCTTGAGGCGCTGTGCGTAGTCCAGAGCAGCCTCCGGGTCGTGAATACTGCAGGGTCCGACGACAACAATCATCTTATCGCTCTGTCCGTTGAGAACCTCGACGCTTTCGCTGCGTCCCCTGGCCACAGTCTCAGCAGAGCTGGTGGTAGGGGGGATTTCGGTCTGAAGAAGAGCTGGAGGCATAAGCGGGTCGTAGCCCAGGATACGGACGTCCTCAGCCCTTTCTGTGGCTATGGGTGTTCCTCCCCGCGAGATTCCATCGGGTCCAAACATGGGTGAAGTGGACATTTTTGAGTATTGTTGTTGTGTTGTGAAAACCTGGAAAAACAAGAGTTAGTTTTTCCGTTTGACATGACTCATGGCGGGGAAATAGGGTTACACTGCATGTCGGCATAATGCAGTCATGGTGGGGCCCTGCTGTTTCGGAGGAGGAAGTGGTGGCTTTACTGATGCATCTGTGGTCGTCTCTGTTGTTGATTGGAGAGTTGTTGGTTTCCTTAGTCTGCCTCCTTTTACTGGCCGGTCAAACGGCGTTGATGGAATACTTGCGTCAGCTTGACCCTGGCATCGGTAGGGCAAGGGCGTCAGGGGTAGAAATTTTCGGCGAGTCACAATCTTTGGCAAGTAAGCAACGGTAGTAGTCAGCATGAAAATCACTTTGTTTGCGAAAAGTTGAGTTTCTTCGTAATAGGGAGGTCCGTCCGACTTTGACTATGTGTAATTTGGTCCATTGATTATGTCCGCTTGATACATTATCATTTTGCTCCTTCGGTAGGTAATTGGTGCAAAAGCATTTATGCACGTTACATACTCCCACCACTATAATCACCATGGATGACGATCAAGAGTTGGTCGAAAGGCTCAAGAGACACGAAATCGACCAGAAGGTTCAACAACAACAACAAGTAGACGAGGCAGAATACGAGCGCAATAGAAACTACCTCAATGAGGTATTCAGAGTCAATGCTGCCCGACCAGTCAACGTTAAAGCTGTCCACCTGAGTGGCACGGGAGCCCACTGTAGCCGGGCAGGGTTTTTGACGGCGCAGATCCAGCCGATCATTGAATCTGCAACGATAGGAGAGCTCATCAAAAACATTGATCTAGTGCACGGCGATCTATCTCGCACAGGAGTATACCAACATGTGGGCGTAGCCCTTGACGAGTCTGCCCGTCCAATGGTGGCATTCCCTACAGTCGCAGGCATACTTGGACACTCAAAGGAATCGCTGGACGACCCTGCTACGCCCCTCGATATAGACGCGGTTGTTCATCTCCAATCTGCCAAGAGATTCCTTGCCAAAACAGGCACTGACATTGGCAACGGCGAAGGAAGCGGGTACATCAACATGACATGGAAAAAT
The DNA here is from genome assembly GCA_023628915.1 of Trichomonascaceae sp. Y4102. Lineage (NCBI taxonomy): Eukaryota > Fungi > Ascomycota > Dipodascomycetes > Dipodascales > Trichomonascaceae > Trichomonascaceae sp. Y4102. The sequence goes on along the minus strand of JAMAJT010000029.1, from coordinate 97,647 downwards.
GTTCTTGGTGGAGCAGAGGTTCTGTCCATAGATGCCTCGCTGGGAACGACGAATCTTAAGGGTTCGCAGTCGCAAACATCGTACCAAGCCAGCCTTGCATTTCCCGTCAACCATTGGTTTTCGTCATCCACCGCCAAATGCGGCAGCATATCAAACGACATGAGACCCAAGTCGGCCGAGATTGTATCCTACATTATGAACAGGTCTGCACCATGGAATTCCTCGGACCACAGGGTCAGAGGGTTTACCGCGAAACTCTCGTCCCTGCTATGGGAGACGGGAATCGAAACATCATGGCGCACGATTAGCTGCACCCCCAACGCATCGGCAGCTATTCGCCGAGAAGCGGGCTCTGACATCAAGGCAGGGCTTTTCTGGTCCTTCACAAAATCGTCTCACGACAATCTTCTTCTTCCCACCCAGGGAGCGAGGTTCAGGCTTCACCAAGAGCTGGCCGCCACAAGCTCAACCCAAAACACGCCATTCCTCAAGTCCACAATCGAATCATCATATGCATTCAGTGCACTGCAGCGTCACATAGTAGCAAAAGTGGCATTCCGTGCAGGAGCCATCCACCACTCTAACCCGACCCCATTACTGGACCGTTTCTACGTCGGCGGGCCCAATGATCTTCGAGGATTCTCTCTAAACGGAGCTGGACCACATAGCCGAGGGGACTCGCTGGGAGGAGATGCCTTTGCGGTTGCTGGGCTCAACGTGCTTACACCCATTGCCAAGTCGGCACCACTGTTTCTGTCTGGGTTTGTCAACGCAGGAGGAGTTGGGCCGCTCACAAGTACTTCTGTCCAATCTATTCTATCCCAGCCGTCCGTGACGACCGGGTTTGGTATAGTGTACTGCCATCCCAGTGCACGGTTTGAGCTCAATTTCACGCTGCCTCTTGTTGCCCGCGAGCTCGAGGGTACGCGCAAGGGTCTCCAGTTTGGCGTGGGATTCTCATTTCTTTAGTGTGTACTGTTTGTTTAATAATACTATCTATCTACAATTCCTCGCCCTCGATCCATTTATCGTGAAGGGCAATCAGCTTGGGGATGAACACCCCCTCAATGTCACCACCACGGAGCTCATCCTCGCGCGAAAGGGTGTACTCTGTGATGGAATGTGTCGACACAAAGACAACCTTGTTCTTACGGGTCTGCAGCAGGTTGCCAATCACCAACTGGTGCGAGTACCTCTCCAGAGCACCGCGTGCCTTTGATATCAAAATATTGTCGTCGGTTTCGAGTTTGAACGACACAATCATTGCCCCAGGAGTCCACCTGTCCACTAACCGCTGCAAAAACTTGGGTACCGGGTCCAGGTCAACAATAAGCTTGGACTGACCCGAGGACTGGATCTTGTGGTCCGAGACCTTACTGCGAGGAAGGAAAAAGTCCGAGACTGCAGCCGCCAGGTAAAACATTGTTGTTCGCGTGCGAGCAGGATCCTGTTTGCTCAGCTCCAGACTCATCATTCGTAGCGTGTATAGGTACTGGTTGACGGTAGTGAAAGGAACAAGCAGGAGAAGATTGCTATCTCGAGCGTGGCGGTACTTGCGCAGAACCCGTAGTGTCTTGGCCGAATGTTCGTGATCCACAACCACCGACGGCTCGTCTAAGCCCGAGTTGGGCAGCACGGGCCCCTCGGTCAGCATGTCGAGAATGTTGGTCATATGCGAATAGTGCCGTGTATAGGGCGCCAAAGAAAACTGGCGGTGTAGAAAGATCACGGCATAGCCATTGTCAATAAAGTACTCGGCGGACGTGGCGCCTCTAGTTCCTGCACTAAAGTTGTCAATGAATCTCACTGTGTTGTTTTCGAGAGGTACTGTTGTTCCGCCACTTGTCACCAGCGCAATTCTGCGATGCGCAGCATTGTGGAACTGAATAAACTCTGCGACTTGAGTGGTCAGTTGCGGCAGGTACGGCGGCGGGGCATTGTGCTTAAAGTACAAATCTTCCTCTGCCTCCTGTGCAGGAGGAATCTCATATGCCTGTCTATCCACAGCAGTTTCTGGCTGCGGGCCAGACGTGTGAATCAATTTGTCTGCGTCGCTCATTGTTCAAATATCCTCGAACCAGGCTAATGTGGAGAAGCTTCAGGTGGGAGGTTCATGTATTAAGTGGGGCCGAGGTGCGCGGCTGAGGTCTCGGATGAGGTATTTGCTGAGTACTCAACAGAATGCGCCCAATGATTCAGAGCAAGATGATATTCTCATCCTATATACTTGTGTTGCATATATCCTCAATTCCAAAGAAACCTCAGGTGAGAGTGATGCGCAAACAAGAAGCCAAAACAATAAAATATAATCTAACAGCAATCTTTCTAGAGATTCATAGCGCTCGTGTACTCGGTGCCAGCAGTACGGCCAGCACGCTGATTACGTGGAGGTCAACCGACGCGATGACCCAATTCGATCAAAAGTTGAGCTCCAGCGACGAGGGTTGCTAAAGTCGATTGTTGGCCGGGATATTCGCGTAGTGGGTCCTAGATTGGCAAGACGACCGGAAATAGACACAATGGACCTGGCACCCAAAGACCTATGCTTGGACCGTTTCCTGCATTCTCGAGGGGGAACAACCGTAGGATTCAGTATAGGAGCCAGCCTGGTGACCTGGGCAAAAACCTTGTCAAACTCCTGCCAGTCATGTAGCCAGTCATTTTCTGAGACCTTTGGCGAGCATCCTGAGAGCCCTATAAAGACTATACTAGAGTCTCGGTTGCTCACAAGCACATGTGAGCCGACATCCAAACAGCCCACACCTACGGCATGGATGCTTTTCAGCCCTTCCATCACGGCAACCTTGATGGCCGCAATCTTTTCAATAGCTGGTGGTGGAGTCATATTGAGCCAGTCACACAGAAGAAGAGAGTCAGCAATGTACTCCAGCAGTAGTCCATATTGGCGAGGAATACCACAATGCGAAAAAGGATCAGACGCCACTATTCCGTATACTGACGGTATGACTGAACCCTGTAGATGGCTGAGCTTTGAGTAGAGGGATGCCTCATGCGCAAGCTGGGCTACACATGGGTAGTGCTTTTCGTAGACCAGGTACTTCTTCTGAAGCTGCAAAAGGCGCGGGGCCAAGGTGTGCTTGATATCGCGCGACAGGCTGCAGCACCTGCTCAGAGTCTGCGGATTGACTGGAGTTGTGGGTTTCACTGAAAAAACAGCAAGCTGCTTGAACTTGACAGAGTCAAATAGCATGTCAATGATGCCTGGTCGACTTGTGTTGGTATTGATGTATTTTAGAAGGCGGTAGAACTCACCACCAGATCGACGTAGAGAGGCCACATGCCACTCAGAGCCAACTATTTCGAGATAGCTCTGCAACAGGGGCGACGAGTCCTGATCCAGGTGCATCGCTCGGAAAGTATCTCGTGCTGATCGCCTATTACGTTCAATAGTATCTATCAGACTCAAAAAGCCGCGCCAACGCTTTGGAGCAAAGATCAAGGCTGAGACACACTGGAGGACGGACGGACGGGTGTCGGATAACTTTCGCCAACAGAGTTTAGCAGTCAGCTTTGATCCGTTGCTCCGCTCCACGAGCTCGATAAACGCCCAGTCTGAGTAGTCTGTGATGATATGATACGGGGTGTTGGGTGCTTCGTCAGCCACAGCCGCTAAAAGGGAGTCCGTGGCTGACTTCCACAAGCCGTCATCCCCAGACTGTGACGCAAGGTACGAAGCATAGAGTCCTGATGAGCAACATGTGAGTGTAGCGACAATTGCTTTGGAGTTGTTTGCTGGTTCGCCATTTGCCGACAAGGTAAGCCCTAAAGTTGTTGGTGGAGACTGAGCAACAGATGCAACAGAACTCAAAGACGAATTTGAGCTGGAAAACGAAGGGGACGACTCTGGGCTGGAAAATGAGCTAGATGATGAAAACGAAGGAGAAGAACTCAAAGACTCTGACTCGTACTGCAGAACCGACTCGACAAGCTCCACCTCGCTTCTGTTGGCCGTCTCTCTGGTGAACATCAAGTCAATCCCCCTCACCAACAAATAACCCATCGCCGGGTATACACCCTGGGAAAAGTAATCCGAGAGGTAGCGAATGACGTTGACTACAACGCCAGTTTGGATATCAAAACACGAGAGACTGGCCCTGGAAAAATGAACCTGCTCCCAAGTTTTCCATATGGCGTCGGAGCGTTCTCTTGGACCACAGCGACACCAGAGCCTGTTGACCACGTTCTTCATTTCCTGCAGTGGCCATTCTGTACACTCGAGAGCTGGATAGAAATGTGACCGCGAAATTACACACTGCGGAGGGGTGGTCGGTATCACCAGGGGTTTTCCCGCAGGTAGAACTGACGGAGCATACACTCCAGGCAGGGGCGAGTCCATTGACTCGTCGAAGGCGATTGCTGAGCATATATTTGGAATTAAATAAGTCAATGCGCCATGCATGTAGATTGGGGCTGGATGCGGCAACTTATACTTTATATCGAGTACAAGTAGGTCGAGAGCGTGGTGCGAGAGTGTGAAAATCACTTGTCCTTCTTTCTTTCTTTGACCAGCTGACTGCGCTGAATACTATGAGACACTTTTGTTTCTAGCATGTCGCCAATGGCCTCAGCCTTTTCCATTGCTTGGGCTTTTCGCTTCTTCTGCTTGGCAGTTAGGCCCTTCTTTTTACCTTTCGAGATACCTCCTGCACTGACGCTACCAGATCCAAAAGAGCTGTTTCCTAGGAGATCGAGGCCACCTCGTACTGACATTTGGGCGACTTTTTCTTGTACAAGGGCCTTACCAGAGTCTAGCTCTGACCGAGTGGTGCGACTATCGACGTCGCCAGAGTCGGGCTCTGGGGTTACAGATAACCGCCTACGAGCCTCTCTTGAGCGGATGCTGGGTTCCTTTTCTTGTTAGCAGATATTGTTTTGAATCAAGGTGAGATTTCTCCACTTACTTTTGGCCATGATGGTTAAAAAAATGAGCCGCTCGTCCCTGAACTTTGACCAACGCTTGTTCAACTTAGATGAGACCGTTTGACCGAAAACGACATGTGCAATACTTTAAACGCAATCTAGCAGTGCTTCCACAGCCATACCAAGAATATGACTCGTCTTTGACGTCGCTTGTGTGCTTCACTATATGTGGGCTACAATTGCTCGACGCTTTTGACGAAGAATTCACCGACAGGGATCGCCAGGAGATGATTGAATGGGTGTATCAGCATCTTGTTCCATCCGGACACGGATTCAGAGGATCAATTATGCACTCGATGGGCCAAGAAAGTTCAAAGGAACAAGAAATGTACGACCCTGCTCACCTAGCTTCGACGTTCTTTTGCCTATGTATGTTGGCAATGCTTCGTGACCCATTGAGCAGGATAGACAGAAGGTTCATGGCCAACTATATTGCTTCATGCCAGCTGGAAAATGGAACGTTTCTGCCGTACAAGGAGGCTGAAATTCATGAGAGCGACATACGGTATATATACATGGGTGTTGCGAGTCTAAGGATGCTAGGAGCGCTTCCTTTTCCTGGGTCGTCTGAAGAGCAGATTGAGGGTAATGCATTCGCACACATTCTTGAAAAGGCAGCCTCGTACATACACAGGGCCCAGTGTTATGATGGAGGCATCAGCGACTCGCCGCTAGGAGAGTCGCACGCGGGTCTGGTGTTCTGTGGACTTGGCACAACCGCTGCCCAAATCTCCGGAAAGGAAGAAATGATTAGATGGCTGGCCAATCGACAGCAAGAAGACGGTGGGTTCAATGGGCGGGTGAACAAGGTGTCTGACACATGCTACTCATTCTGGGTAGCAGGAAGTTTGCAGATGCTTGGATCGCCGGATGTGGTCAACAAAGAGGCTGCAATTGAGTTTCTCCTCGATCAGCAGCATCCAATTGTCGGAGGCCTTGTCAAGACTCCGGGATCTATGCCCGACCCACTCCATTCGTGCCTTGGCTTGGCAGCGCTTGGTATATTTGGACACTCAGATCTCCAAGTCCCACTTGACGCCAGTCTTTGTCTCCCACAATCTACCGTTGATTTCATCAAGGGTGGATGGACTTTACTAACATAGTAACTCATAGAACGTAGATTAATGTATCATGTGAGACACCAAACAAAAGTTGAGGGCGCCGCACTCGGGTCCCTCTCATGAACCACAGTCAAGACGAAACGTTCCAGTTGTTGGGGATCACTACGCTAGTTGGAATTTTTGGAATAGCGATTGCGTACATGATTAGCGATACTATCCGCGGGTCTATGGATCTGGCTGTCGCATCGGCGCGGCAGTTGTGCGACCGCACCACTGGCAGCATTTATAATTTTGCCGGCGCAGGAGGCAAGCAATTCGACTCGGAGCAGTTGACCAAACGGGAGCGCAACATTGGTTCTGTGCGAAATAAGAAGATTGGTGGTCTCTGGAATGAAGGAAACACCTGTTTTATGAACAGTGTCATCCAATCGCTGGCTGCTTTGGATTCGGTGGAGCGGTTTGTGGGAGTGGAGGATGTTATATCTGATGATGACGAAGAAACCGAATCCGACGAGGGCGACAAGAATGCAGACAGTCTGAGGTCGCTGTCGAACGCCTCAGTCACATCGCTCCCTCTGGAAAGCAAATCTAGGACGGACAGTAGCGTGACCACCGGACTACTGAGTGCCAGCATGGGGGACCTGAATCTCGAGTCAAGGCGGAGTAGCATTGCAGCAGATGACAACACAAAAAAAGGAGATGATGACCAAATAGGGAACGAGCAAGCAAAAGACAGTGAAAGTGAGAATGAAGACGACGGCGACGACGATGAGGAGACCGGGCACCGAAGACGGTCGATTTTCCGCCGGAAACTTTTTAGCGGCAAACGCCGATCTGGGTCAGTTTCGCGGACAAATTCACGTACAGGGTCGCGGGCTGCTTCGCGCACCACGTCGAGAGCGAACTCACGAGCAGCGTCCAGAACAAGCTCACCGACTCCGTTTTCCAAGCTTAGATCGCAAACAAGAACAGTGGATGAGACCCAGCAACCAGTCACTGCATCTTTAAAGGAGCTTTTCACACAAATCAACCGACCAATGAAGGGAACACACACTTACACGACTAACAAACTCGTCAGGTCACTAGGCGCCAACAACAGTCGGTGGCATGGAGACGACCAAGAGGACGCACAGGAGTTTTTCCAGCAAATTATGCTAATGCTTGAGAAGGAGCACACTCCTAATGACAAGTCAAGTTCGAGTAGCAGCAGCGACACACCCGGCGACGACAAGACAAGCGATGTGACTAGGTATAGTGCAGACACGAATGGGTCAGCGGACACTCTGAATGAAGAGAAGGAGGGAACAGAGGCAGGGACGACACCTGTGGATAGCGATGATGGGGCGCAAAAGGTGGAGCAACCCACGGGCGACAAAAAACAAATCAAACAGGTGACACCATTTGACGGTGGAATCGCAGTGAGGGTCGGCTGCGTCAAGTGCAAAGAGACCGAGGGTATACGTCGAGGCGTCGTATCGAGTGTGGATCTGTCGCTCGGAAGCATGAGCAATGATGATTTCCAACTAGGGGCCCTGCTCAAAGAGTACTGTCACATGGAGACTATTTCAGGAGTAGAGTGCTACAGGTGCAGTTTAAAAGGATACCGAGAGGACTGCGAGGCCAAAAAACAGGCAATGACGGAGGCAGGCAACGAGAAGCTTGGCCAGATGTTCAATGCTAGGATTGCGCAACTGGACGCAGCACTGGCGAAACCTTGCATAGAAGACGCAGACTACGAGAAGCTCAAACCAAAGACCATCAAGCAGCTGGGCGACAAGACCAAGCAAACCATGTTCTGTGAACCCATGGCGGATGTGCTCATGTTCCACATCAATCGGTCTGTGTTTGACATGAGAACTGGATACAGCCGGAAGAATTACAGTCCTGTGCGGTTTCCAGCGATACTGGACATGGCTCCGTTCACAGCCGACACGAAGCTTGAATCTGCTTCCATCGACCATATTGACCCCGAAAAGCCCATGGACTGCGTGCAGCACGCTCTATTATACCGCGTCAAAGCAGTCGTCGTGCACTATGGATCGCACAGTTATGGGCACTATGTGTGTTACCGTCGACTGGGCAAGTACTGGTGGAGTGTGAGCGACAACAGTGTGAGTCTTACAACCGAATCCCAGGTATTGAAAGCACAGGGAGTTTTCATGTTGTTTTACGAACGAATTAGATAGATAATGCATTCTCACGAGCCAAAGTCTTTAGGCAAGGTATGGTACGTAACGTCATAGTTGGCTCCCAAGTTCCGCGCCGAGGTTGGGCCGCACTGGGGATTGTAGTGATGAGATAGCGGCTACTTCCCCCTGGGGTAAAACCCAACCTCGCGGGTAAATAGAATAGACTACTTGGACATGTCGTGGAGACGGACTGGACTCATGCGGAGATGTTTGACAAGCAAAAGATCTGGATTATCAAGCCCGAGTAGGGGCCTGACTCAGGTTCAGACCAACTCTGTCATGCATGGGGACAATGGGAAAGCAAGGGTACCATTGCAGCAGTGCAGAAGTCTGATGCAACATGGTCTTTGACCTTGTCCATTTTGTTTGTTCACTGTGCAAAATGTTACAAATTCTGTAGTTTAGGCTTAGTTAGATTGTTCTGGCAGGCAGGAGATGCTCAAAGGGGCATAACCATCCACTGGTGGGATGGAGGACATTTAGGCTATTTGCCTGCCTGAAACGTGGGCCACCCACCCACCCCACGCATGGTATAGCACGGTGCCGTACGGTGGCATTCCCATTGTTCACGGCGGCTCGATATGCAATCACTTGCGTGGCCCGGTTTAGGGTACTGCTAGCATTGACGTTCACGGAAGATGTCGCTTAACAGTTTCGGTGCAAAGCACGCTAAGACTGAGATGAGCTGCGACATGTTTCAGCTGGCTAATTACCCCTGATAATAATTAAGCCAAGTGTGGTGTTACATCCATTTGCCTGGTTTTACATTTACAAACACACTACACCTCCACGGCGTGCTTGAGCCTGGCGTGACAGTGTTTTACCCGGAAAAAGCAAAAATTAAACTATCAAACTTGCATGGTGGCATCGGACCTAGGGTTCGGGCCCCAACGCTACCAAGAAGCACAGACCAATGGGCCAGGGATACCAAGAGATTTGATCTGCGCCGAGTAAGCCAAGTGCTCGGAATAGAACATGCGAGAGCTGGTCCGCAATGTGAAGATCAGGCCAGATCGGGTCGGCGGATCCTATCTGATTGGCGTTGGTGATGGTAGTGATTCTCTTGGCAAAAATAAAAGACATCAGGTACATAAATCTAACATCGGTACCTTCTCTGGCTAGTGACGGTAATCGACCACTACTACTGCTGCTAGGCCTGGAACGAAAAAACCAATTCTGACAGGCCCCATGTACCCCTCACTGTGCGTTTGTTGATCTGCAAAAAGGGGGGCAGCAGTAACAGCAGCAGATGCACAACGTGGTGGGTTTGACGCAGCACATGGGGTAGTTGCCCAGTAGTGTAACAGGGTAACACATTGCATGGATTTCCGCGGTTAGCGGTCAGGCTGGGGTTCCAGCGACAGCAGATTATGCAGGAGAGTCGGAACCCGCTATCGGGAGCGATTACATATAGATTGGTGCCGCAGGAGAGGACTCCTTGTGGGTAATGAAAAAGTAAGACACAATATGAGGCAAGTAGCCAGTTGCACGGGTGATAAGGGTAAGGAGAGATGATGTTGCTTCGATGACAGCGTCACGGGGGGCTGGGCGTCCACACGTGTGTTTGTAGCCTCTGGTGCTTGGTACGGAGTCAAGGTTGAACAATATTGTATATGCAGGCGATCCATTTGGAGGCTACCTGCGATGAGCTGTAGATGTGTCATGCCATCTCGTTTAGACGTTAATGCAGGCTGTCTAGCATGCGGGGGGTCGATGTGTAGCCTATGTAAGTCAGCTCCCGATAAGGTACTGAAACGAGATGCACGGCACCACCAGACACAATGGGTAAATATCCGCCAAGACACACCCAGGCAAGGACAAACGGAAGCGAGAAGGGTCGTCTTTATCGCGCGAAAATGATTCTGTACAAATCAATTATCGGGAAAATTAGATCGTGAGGATAAGGAGACTCATATTCATGTTGCAGCCATACATCCAATATGATTTTCGATGTATGTAGCTGGCTACATACAGCTGTCGCTGCATCGACTGCATGATGGAGTTCCTGTTTGAGGATTTGACCCGGGATGGAGACCCTTCAACGTTTGTTTTACCCATACTGGTTGCTTTTGTGTTTTTCTTTTTTTTTCTAGGGCTGGGAGTCCATAGCCGTGTATGTCTTGGAGACGTTGGCGCATCAAGTGCTAAGAGGCTATCCCACCAATCACGGTACCCCCACTCTCCCAGTTGGATTGTACCCCGCACCAGGGTACCCGGATGGGGAGGAGTGGAGACGAGGAATGATTCAGAATCTGGGTCAAGCGTTGAGATAGCGCTTGGAGAGGCTGTTGGCGTGCACTGGCTTAAATATATAAGGGGGCTGCCCCATTGGCCACCAGCCCCTAGGTGATCTTTTCCCCATCGGCCATTTCCAAACGACAACCAATCGTTTCTGTGATTGTGCAGCCCAGTCTCGCAACAACCAGAACGCCCTCGTCATCGTTATTGTTGCGTGTTGCCCGTTCATCGCAACACTCATCGATCTCATCTGACCTTAATATTGAGGCGCGTATCGATCTATAGGTCTGCTGCGTCAGGAGCCGAGACGGTCCGAGCAACGTACATTACGGCGTCATCAAGCATAAGCCTTTGCTTTTGGCACAACCCTCAGGTGTACACCCGGTGTGCTCAGCCGACTTAATTTGCAGCGCCATACTTGAGTCGCGCAGTACTGTTCATTTTCACGAGAAGCTATCCATCAACCGACAGGTGTCCCAACTAACAGGTTAATTCCTTGGAATCAGCCCAACCCGATATTTCCTGACCCCACACGGCGCTTTTTCCTTTCCCTTGGCAATCGGGATCGACCACCATCACAAAAAGTCGTGTCCCCACCTTGGATTTGTGCAACGCTTTTTTTTTTTTTTTCGGCCTCGACGAACACCGTTGCATTAGCATTGTGCGGCACGGCACCAGATAGACGTAGCAGGTAGACGCACTGCATCCTGTGGGACATTTCCGATAGCGGTAGAGTTTGCTGCAAGGGAAACGCGCAAGCCTGATCTGAGGGTCGAAAAGGCACAAAAATCACACGCCGAGGGAAAAAGCAAATTCGACGAAAAAGTTGGATTGTATTTCAACCGTTGATCAAGAGTTTTACCTCCAACTAACATCAACCTCATGTCTGCATACTACCTACCTCCTCCCATCTCCATGGAGCGCCAGCACTCCAATCACCACTATGCTTCAGCAGCCTCCTCGACAACGACCGATACTAACACTTCGCATTCACTTTTCTCGCCCCGAATGAGGCAGCAACAGCAACAACAAAATTCACACACACAGCCTCCTCCCATTAATACTACTACTACCTATTCCCGGCTTCCACCTTTCACACAAACGCCACCTTTGCATTCCGTCACTTTGCCTACACCCATCAGCAGCAATGTGACGTCACCCCAGCTTTCGCGCCAGCAGCAACACTACTCTCTGCTGCCTCCTCCAGGGACTTCATTGTCGTCGCCCTCATCGTCGACAGACCCTCGCCGGCTGTCGAGTTCCAGTGGAACGAGTGTGGCCTCTTCATGCAGCAACATCCCCACCACTTCTGCTGCAGTGTCTCAGGTGAAGGGCTTGGGTATTGGGTATATTGGTCCACTTCCTCCTGCTGCGAGTCTTAGTCCTCAGCAGAGTGAGGCCAAACCAGATTTGAGTCCCGACAGCATTCCCACCCCGGTATCTGTTGCAAGGTCATCTCCAGTTGAACCATCCGATAAGTCTGCGGTGTTGCCCTTTGCCACCCGGAGGAAGACTCCTAGCTCTTGGGACCCCCATGACGACTTCCTGCTGCGGCATCTCAAGGAACAGCGAAAGCTGGGCTGGAAGGAGATTGCTCTCCATTTCCCCAACAGAACGACCAATGCTTGCCAGTTCCGGTGGCGGCGCCTCGTCTCTGGAACCTTGAGGTCTGCCCCAGCTTCCACCAAGTATGGACAACACAAGTTTAACAACACCACTGGCCCCGGACCCGAGTTTCTGCCAGCCCATTTGGCAAAGTCCGGAGACGACCAGCATCAACAAGAATTAACATACAATTACGCATACGGCACATCCCACTCGCATCATTCCAACCATCTTCATCCCCAACAACCATTCACACGATCTCCCACCCTTCCGACTCTAACAGCATCCGTTTCACTCCCTTCCATTGTTACTCCCACTATGCATCAGCATCAGCATCATCATCATTCTTCGCATCATTATTTGCCGAAATCACCTATACAGGACATTGATAGCAGCCGAACTCGGTCTAGCTCCGACTCGGGTGTCAAATCCCTCAACTCGCTGGCGCCCTCAGTGGATGGCTGCCAGTCGACATGGACTCACGACCAAGATGAGCTTCTCATGTCTCGCTCGGACTTGAGAGCCGAGGAGCTCAGTCTTCTTCTCGGTAAACCCGAGTCTGAGATCAATGCGCGGGTCAGCCACCTCAAGCTCCAAGCAGAAAAGTTTGAGCGTCCCGCCATTCAGCGATCGTCAACTGGATCCCATTTTACCGGCTTGCAGTTGCCTATGCCTATCATCAGACGCTAACGAGTTATGATTAATGTGTAATATGTATTTTCTGATTGTGTTATATGTTGTTAGTTAGTACCTACTGCTCATATCTGACCCAAAGTAGCTTGGACTCGTCCACCGTCATGTAGTTTTTGGCCAGCCACTGGGAAGTGACTTGTCGCACAACCGACATGTCAACCGATATGACAAACTTGCCCATGTGACGCTGCAAGAACCCAAGCGTCTCGAGGGCAAATGTAATGTCATCTGCCGTCATCCCTGTTTGTCTTGAAAGATCATCTATGCTGACGTGAAGCCCGTTTGGCATTTCTTCCACGTCTTCTCCATCTCCCTCTTGTTCTGTCCATAACGAGTTGAGGGCAAAGCATATAGTCTTGACCCAGTACGATGTATATGACACCCGGCCCATCTCGCTTAATGGTTTCTCTGGGGTTCCAGGTATGCCTTCTCTGCGAGACAGTAGATACGAGAAATCTATCAGAAAGGATCCATATCCCTTGCGCTGAGCAACAGGCATCGTCAGGATGCACGAGACATTGTAATTGTCCGACATCCCTGAGAGCACTGTCGGCTGTGATGTCAAGGCGGCCATGGCAGCAGGGCTTTTCTTTTGTTTGGAAAAGTATCCCACAAAGTGGCAACCCTGGGCATCGTTCTCTGTCAGCACGTAGAATAGAAAGGGTTCAACATCATAGTAGAGGGTCTTGGAGTCCAGAAACAACTTGGCCAAAAGGCACAAGTTCTGGCAGTAGAGCGGCACACGGGCACCGTCGAGCTCAAAGATCGAGTTGGATCCATTGCGGTAGATCTCGATCCCAGGCGGGTGTCTGTACCTACACTTGAGAGTATGCCGATGAAGTACGTAGTCCGTGGCCATGTACTTGAGGCAGAACTCGCATACTGAGACCACAGGGTTCTGAGCGTACTCTTGCGGGTAGGGGCTGGTGTACCATGTCAGGATCTCGTAGCCGCGGAAATGCAGCTTGGAGATGGCCGTTCCCGCCACTTTATGTTGTTGTTGATGCTGGTGACCTGAATCTACACAATGCTGAAAGATCTGCACATCGTCGGTAGAAGGAAGGGTCTGAGAGGTGTCTGCATCCGGGCCAGAGAGAATGCCTCTGTAGGGTTCTGCATCAGAAAGATCGCCGTCGTCCTCTTCGGCTTCGTCTTGGCGACCAGACTGGAATTTGATTTTCAATCGTGGCCGTTTTTGAGCATGTGAGTGCCCATTTGCAAGGTGCTTGTGCTTCTTGTAGCTGCGCTTGGAAATAGCGCTCAGTGACTTGCGATTAAGCTTGAGCACCACAACCATGGATCGAGCGGCTGACTCTGACGATCCTGCTGAGGACCGAGTTGCGCGAGTTGGTCGAGTTTGTCGAGATAAAGTGTTGTTGCTGTTATTGTTGTTCTCGACCGAAGCAGCAACTGTAGGCGGGACTTTTCTTGGCCGACCACGAGGTCGTTTAGGTTTATCTGTTGTTGGAGAAGGAGAAGCAGGAGGGGTTGCTTGCTGCTGTGTTTGTTGTCGCGTGAATCGAGATGAAAGCCGTGATGGGGCCGGGTTTGGGGCTGGCGGGGCCCTTTGTTGTTGTTGTTGTTGTTGTTGTTGTTGTTGTGGGGGAGGCGCGTCTACTTTGTGAGTTTGGGACGCGTGGGATGTGAAAAGCTCACCTCTTATTAGTTTTCTCCAAAGCGACGGTGATTTGAGAGGATCGGCAAGAGACCCTAACTTCGGCGCTGCCTGGCGGGCGGGTCGTTTTTGCATATACTGCTGCTGCTGTTGCAAGGACGAGAGAGACACAGAGGCTACATAGGGCAACTGCTTGAGACAGCCTTAGGTGAGGGTTAGTGCAGTAGCAACAGTGGCAACAGCACCGCAGAGCAGTAGATCGAAGTTGGTGGAGTGCTGGTGGTATAACAGTGCACTATCACGCACAATCGAAACGGCCCGTAGTTGTCGAAATTAAAGTCTCGCGTCGAGTGGTGCAGCTACCATGACTGTGAGCGAGGAGCTGGGTCCAAGCCCAAACCCTGCCTGGCAGGGTACGGGCCAGGGGAACGGTTGATGCCAGTGAGAGTGGGTGCAAGAAGAGGCTGAAAAACCATGGTCCATAGGCTCTCGAGGCTGCTTGTAGGACTCAAAAGGGCCAAGGTTGGAGGAGACCGTCTCAAGGATGTGTCGTCACATGATCTGCTGCTGAATGGATCGTACATAAAGCAGAGCAGCTCGGGAGTATATAACATGTTGCCGCTGGGCCAACGAGTACAGCAACGCTTGGAGTCTATCATCAGAGACCAACTCGACAAGGCCGAGGCTCATGAAACCAGCCTGGCAACTCTAGCAAGCATTAAGATATGGGACAAGTCGGGACGCTATAACCCCAGGGACAAGGAGTTTTTCCGAGTCGCAGATTCAAAGTACATCTTGGCCCCCACCAACGAAGAAGAAATCACTGCGGCCGTCAAGGGCGAGGTCGTCAGCTACAAACAATTGCCGCTTCGACTCTACCAAATATCACGCAAATACCGCAATGAGCTACGGCCAAGGGGAGGACTGCTGCGAGGTCGCGAGTTTGTCATGAAGGACTTGTACAGTTTTGACGCCGATCAGGAGGGCGCCCATGAATCTTACAATGCCATAACTGAGGCATACCACAACATATTTAGGTCAATAGGACTGCCTTTTGCAGTGGCAGAAGCAGACTCTGGGTCCATTGGAGGGTCTCTGTCCCATGAGTACCACTACCCCAGCGATGCGGGAGAGGATACACTGGCCATTTGTGCCGAGTGTGGACACACTGCCAATGTAGAGCGTGCAGTGAGTGCGGGCCCCGCTTTCGGCGACAATAAAGTCGACTTAACAGCAGTCAAGGTGCTAGATGCCGACGATACTCCAACCTTTCTTGTGTACCCAAAGTCCCGAAAGATCAATGGCTTTCATCTCAAGAACCAGCTAAGCGTCGACTTTGAATCAGCCACAAAAGAGACCATGGATGCCAGCTCTGTGCCCGAGAGCGGGTCAAAAGTACTGGTCGAACAGCGAGTGGAAGTACCGTTTGGCGAGAAAATACCCCTCATCGAAGCAGAGAAGGGCGACGAGTGTCCCAGATGCAGCAGCAAATCGTTTGACTTTGTTCCCGCAATTGAGGTTGCCCACACTTTCTATCTTGGCACCAAGTATAGCGCACCTTTTAAACTGAGCGTCACAAACAAACAAGGCTCAAACGGACTGGTCGAGATGGGCTGCTACGGCATAGGCGTCTCGCGCCTCATCTCAGCCATTGTAGAAACCACCAGAGACGAAGACGGTCTCAAATGGCCAAAGGCAGTGACGCCTTTTGACGCCGTCATTGTTACTACTAACCAAAGCATTGCATCGGAGGTGGGCGCAGAGCTCGCAAAGTCGGGCATCTCGAGCGTGTGGGATGATCGCTCCAACCAAATTGGCCAGCTTCTTTCCGAAAGCAGATCCCTTGGGTTCCCTCTGATTGTTGTTGCCGGCAACAAGTACATAAAGGCGGGACTCATTGAGCTTGAGGAGCGTCAGTCTGGAACAAAGACCGAGTGCAAACTTGAGCAACTGGCGTCTACGGCAAAGCAGGCTCTTAGCGCGAGTAATTAAAATCATTCTATTCATTATTAATAATATTCGTATTCGTATTCGTATTCGTTGATTCGTTTCTCATGAAGCGCCATGGTAGGCGCTCCTTGTCATAGCATCGTCATCATCATTCATAGTCATTGTCGTTATTTGTGCTCTGGAGATACTCGTGCACCGTTGCGCGACGGGTTTCTTCCAATCACACCTGCGTTACCAGATCCTGCAGACCCAATGGACCCAC
Source organism: Trichomonascaceae sp. Y4102 (assembly GCA_023628915.1). Classification (NCBI taxonomy): domain Eukaryota; kingdom Fungi; phylum Ascomycota; class Dipodascomycetes; order Dipodascales; family Trichomonascaceae; species Trichomonascaceae sp. Y4102. The sequence continues at coordinate 81,093 of JAMAJT010000029.1, read as the reverse complement.
CCGAGGCAATAGACGCCACAGATCCAGTGGAGCCAACCGACTCACCCAGCGGGTCTGACCCACCCAGCGACTCACGTTCGCGCTCTCTAAAGTTCAGAAAAGATGCAAATGCATCGGGGAGATCAAATGGAGAATGGTTGAGCTTATTGGTACCACTGCTTGCCGAACTGCTGTTACCGCCATTCTGGTTCAGGTTACTGTGACCAGATCCGCCAAACGCACTAAACCCTCTCTGCTGCTGCAGCCCTATGGCCAGACCGTGCTGATTCTGCTGTTTCAGTGATGGAGGCGGCGTGTGGGAAGGAAAAAACGGAGACGCGGTTGGAGTGCCAGGGGTCGACATGTTGTAAGAGTAAGCCAGCGGCGCTCTTATATCAGCAAAGGATTTGGTGCCACGCAGTCCTTGAGACGGGGGAAACAAGGACGGCGAACTGTGGCTAGTACCGCCAGAAGCACTATGAGCACTGCCCATAGAATGAGGCGCCTCAGAAAAGGGGAAATGGGGATAGGCCAACTGAGTGTTTCCGGGTCCACCCCCGCCACCACCACCTTGATGCTGAGCCTGATTGAACGCTCCTGCGGACATGTTATGCTGTGGTGGAGGGTAGCCCCCTTGGCTGGGTCCATGCCCAAACATTCCTCCACCATTGTGGAAGTTGTGATTGTGCAGACTATCGGATCCAAACAAACCCACTGGTGGTAAAGAGGACATTGTAGGAGGAGGATGGTGCATGCTAAAGCCCTTTGTGATCAACAGACCATTGGAAGTCTGGAAGTGCAGAAGCCCGAGCTGGCCACACAGCACCGCAATTGTCTTTCGCTGGGAAGGAGTGAACGATCCGGTAAATGAAAGGTCATGACGGTTCTTGTCGTCACGGAACAGTAGCATCTGCGAGTAGAACTCAAGAGTCTCAGGGTCGTTCAAATCCACCTTTCCATGTCCGCCGCTACTTCCTTGTTGTTGTTGTTGTTGTTGTTGTTGTTGCTGTTGTTGCGGTTGTTGTTGTTGTTGTTGCGATGGAGCGGGGTGAGGGTTGTGGCCGTGAGGAGGATGAGGGTTATGGCGGTTGTTGTTTTGGCGGGAATGGGGAGGAGGATGGGGGTGTTGGTGTAGATGGAGCTGCTGGGGTGGAGCACCGCCGCCATAAAACGCTGGATCACTTGGAAACGATGGGCTGTTCAAGCCAGGACTGACAGCAGATCCACCACCGTTAAGTGGGGGAGGAGCATTACCTTGCTGTTGTGGCCCACCATGTCCAGCGTGTCCACTTTTCAACGACGCCATTGAGGGAGCAGCGGAGATGGATCTATGCTGTTCTTCGAGCTGGCCCCTTCGCTCTCTTTTCTCCCTCTCGATGCGTTCTCGTTCAGCCAACGGAAGCATCTTTTTGTACTCTACGCGCAGGCGACGGCCGCCAATGTCTTTACCATTGAGAGCAGCAATCACAGCAGCAGTCTCGCTGGGCGTGGCAAAATTAGCAAAGGCCAGGCCGCGAAACACCCCGCTGTCGAAATGATAGTTGAAGGCATAGGGTAGTGGCAGACCCATCGACGTCATTACGTCGAGCAGCTGCTCCTTCTTGATGGCAAAAGGAATGTTTTTAATCACAATAGCAGTGGGAATGAGGTCGTCATCCGCACCACCACTACCGGTGTTGTTGTTGGTTCCAGCAGGTACGTTCTGGGACAATATCGGGCTTGTACTTTGCGATGGGGAGCTGACACCCGAGGCCCCTGCAGAGCTAGGATGGGCCGGAACAGCGCCAGATGCAGACGCAGCTACAGCCGAGTAGGACTGGGGCAAATTGTGGGACGACTGCGACCGCGAGAGAGGAGTGGCTGGGGCAGGGGTAGCAGACATTGATTTTGGGCTAACGTCTGGACCGGCGGGTCCCGATGGTGGTGGGAGAGGAGAAGGCGACGCCACGGCGGCCGCCCGGGAGCTGGCCGACATTGAGTAATTAGACGACTCCAGGCTCCTGTTGTTATTATTATTGTTGTTTGTACTGTTGTTAGTGGCATTGGAGGGAGGTGCCCAGTCTAAACCCAAAGGAGGAAACGAAGGTTGATTTAGCAGCGAGGTTGAGTTTGCTGGATCTGACGGGGCAAACGAATCAAAGTGCCTTGATTGAGAGCGTCTTATCGAGTTTGTTGCTGCAGGAGGGTGGTGCTGATGCTGAGGCGGAGCATGAGGGGGAGGAGGAGCATATAAGCCCGCTGTAGTATGCCATGGACCCGTAGGTTGATGATGGTGGGGATGATGGTGATGATCGGGGGCGGGGGGATTATCAAAGTGATGCATTCTGAGTATGCTGTTGTCTAGGGAGAATTGTTTTGCCCCAATCGATCAGTGTCACAGTAATAACCGAGCAATCGACCGTCTGGATAGTGATGGTAATGTCTGGACGTATTATTCTGATGAGGCGGGTGGTGCTCTTTTCTGACTGGCTAACAGAGAAAAGAACTCGAAAGATGACCTCGGAATGTGCAGCGGGGAATTGACGGCCGCGCAATGGGTCTGAGTCGGGGGGCTCGTTGCTGGCGTAAGGTAGGTATTACGTCCAGCTCTTGTGTGTTGTGTGCGGTGGTGGGGTGGGTGGGTGGCTTGTCGGAGAGACAGTAATATTGCATGAATTGACAGTGCAAGAGAATCAGCTATAACCCTGGCCCGGACCCTCGACCTTGTTAGAGTTGCGCATTGTCACAAATTGGCCGCGTCTATTTTTATTTGAACAGAATAGTGTTTATGGATTGTTCTTTCAAGAGCAATAGATATATTTTGTTCCATTTTATAAACTAATGAGAGAGATGCATGATACCTACTATGCTATACACTATACCAGCCACTATATTGCGGTGTGGCTGGCGGTGTACATCCTTTTTTTTTTTTTTTTTTTTTTTTTGGGAAATGCATATCCGGGCGCATAAGCTACGGCTGCCAAGTCGTCAAGAAACGAGAAACACAATTGCATCGTCCAGCTGATAGATAATGCATTCCGCCGGGCTTAGTGTACTAGGAGCGCTGGTGGGGCAGACCTGAAACCTGCTTTGCATTGCTAATCGGGAAAAATAATTGTTGCCGCCATACCGGTTGGTGCTGTGGTGCTTGGTGGTGTTTCAGGTCCAATGAATCAGGAATATAAGAAAAAGAATCATGTAAGATACATTTAATGGATCATTGCATTTAGTCCATCATCAGCAAGGGCCAGGGCCGGCTAAGGTTGTGTATGTGCCTATGTATTGAACCCGCACATATATATATATATATGTTCTTCAATGCTCAGCAGTATCTGCAGTGGAAGAAGTATCTACAGCGGACGGAGGATACTGCTGGCCGGCCGACAGTCAACCTGGCAATTGACCAGTCGGATACTCACGATCACACTCACAGATGCAAGATCATACTCGACTGAACGGGGAGCAGCACTGCTGACAAACAAACGGCTCATTCGTGTGACAGGACCCGACTCGGACAAATTCCTCAATGGGCTCACAACAAGGCGAGTGGATGATTTCGGCTACGGATGGTACTGTGGGTTTCTGAACGCCAAGGGCCGCCTGATCTCGGATTCGTTCATCTATCCCATCAACTACAGCAGTCTGGCGGGCTCTGCAGACAACGGTCTATCGTATTTGATAGAATGCGACCAAGAGGTGGCGCCAGCACTTCTCAAGAGTCTGAAGATGTACAAACTTCGAGCCAACGTGGAGATTGATGCGGTCGACGATAGTTTGCTAAATGTGTGGCAGGTATGGGACGAGTCCAGCGTGGCCGAATCGATTCCATTCACCATTGAGAATCCCGACACTGTACAACCATCCTGCCCTGACCTTGTGGGAGCCACCGACTTTAGAGCCCCAGGACTGGGAGTCCGATTTGTTCTTGAAAAGAATAAGAAGCCCAGCGACGTGCTGGCACATGCATTCCAAAACATCCCCGAGGTTCCAGAGGCTGAGTACCATGTTAGAAGGATGTGTTGGGGTGTACCGGAGGGATCGAGAGAGCTGATCCCAGGCTCTGCTCTACCTATAGAGTCATGCATGGACTACATGAACGGCATTGATTTCGAAAAAGGATGCTACGTGGGCCAGGAGCTGACGATCCGCACTCACCACCATGGGATTGTGCGCAAGCGGGTCGTGCCTGTTCGACTGAGTCTGAAGCGGCCACAGTTCCTGGACACGAATCATGCGGCCGAAATTGAATCTTTAGAAGACGGTGGTGCGTCTCGCCGCGCTGAAATCGAAGATGGTGCTGACCAAGTTGAGGAGGAGGAGGTCATTCCTGATTTGGTGTACGATCCTAGCGACACCATCTGCCGCGAGATGGATACCTCGCTACTGGCTGGCACCGCAATCACCAACGTCAACGGACTACTGGGCAACATTTCACCCATCCAGCACTCGCAACAGAATGCCTCGCCATTTGGAGACGTGAGTGTGCGTGCCGGAAAACAGCGGCCATCTGGAACTCTGCTTGGAGCGCGAGGCAACATTGGTCTTGCGCTTGTGCGTCTAGAGCATTTTGGAAATGCAGGTGGAGCTTTTTGCATTGACACGCCCAAGGGAGAAGTCTATGTTCAGGCTTACATTCCATTTTGGTGGCCGGAGCAGACCGAGGGGGATCTGCAGTGTTGCCCTCGCGAAGACAAAACTACGCAGGAGGAGCAATGTAAATAAAATAATGAAGGCAGAATAATTTATACAAAACACAAAAGTCATGAGCGCCGGTTAGATGATCAGTTAAATGATTAGAGCCTTGTCGAGGACTCCAAGAACCCGCTTGTCTTCGCCGTAAGGAGCCTTCAGGCTACCGGAGCCTGCAGTGGCATCATCTGACTGAGCACCAAGCACAGGAGCCTTAAGCTGGGGTAAACCTGGTCCACTCTTAGTGGCAGTGGTGGTGTTGGTGGTGGCGGTGGTACCATTGGCACTACTCGACAGAGACGGGCGAGGGGACGAAGTTCCTCCAAGAGGAGATGAGGTAGCCGACGTGGTCCGATGGGGCGGGGCCTGCTGAGATTGAGAGATCACCGGCAACACAGGGGTCGCAGCCGCAGTGGCCGCGGGGGTTGAAACCTGGACTGGATGCTTGAGTGCAGGAGGAGGCGCCGTGGCCGAAAGAGTGGCTCCAGTAGAACTGAGCGGACTATCTTGGTACGGTGGCGTAGCGCTGGCAGCAATCGTACTACTTGAGGATCTAGGAGACCCAGGCTTTTGGGCTGGAAGAGCTGGAGAAGAACCAGGGGGAGGCAACAATGCAGGCTGAGGCTTGGACTGATTGGGCTGGGGTAAATGTTGTGGAGGAAGCTCTTGGGCAGGATACTGCGGGTTACTAGAGTAGAACTGGTGTAGCTGCTTAAGAGTGGGCTTATGGTAACGGAATAGAGGAGGCTGCTCAGCAGTAGTAGCTGCAGTGGGGGGCGGTGGAGGTTGTTGTGCATACGACGGAGGCGGAGGTGGTTGTTGGTATGTGTAATTCACTGGTGGGCTCGCTGAAGGACCACTATGTGGAACTGGCGCAGCAGGCAGGGGCGTTGGAGGATACTGGGGCCGGTAAGGGTGGTATGCGTGTTGCTGGTGGATATGCTGATGCCGATGGTGAGGTTGGAGATGGTGTTGTTGCGGTGAGTGATGGGGATAATGTGTATGTTCTTGGGAGTGTTGCAGCGCCAGCTGTTGTTGTTGGTGTTGTTGTTGTTGCTGTGGCAGGTGTTGAGGGGGAGGGGGAGGAGACACCTGGTAGCTGCCGTATGGGTGTTGCGGGTCTTGATGCTGGGTGGCATACGGAGAATGAGTAGCGTATGCCTCGACAGGAGGTGCATAGCCAGGGTGGGGGCCATGAGAAGGATGACCATACACAGGCTGAGGCCCTTGATGGTGGTGGGGAGGACCAATTGCGGGGGGTCCCATTGGGGCATTGGTAACAGCAGGAAGAAGAACCATTCCGGGACTCGACTCTGGGTACAGACTGAATGGAATCGTAAGGTTTCTGAACCTTGGGTCTGCAGAGGGTCTCATGAGAACACCAACAGCAAGGTCCTCTTTTTTGTAGTACGAAATAAGGTGAAACTTCATACCCGATGCCACATTGATGCTGAAGCTTTGTTTGTACAGTCCGTTTGGCTTGTATCTATACCCTTCCTCGTGCTGGTGCAGAAGGGCGTCTGATGCTGGCGACAGAGCCGTTCCGTTGGCTGGCGAAGATGAGTCTGTGCGCTTCTTGCGTTTGTTTGAGTGATCAGCCTCATCGCGGTTGCGCTCTGCGCTGGGGCTCCGTCGAGTGCCTTCCATTTCTCTATATGTCAGAAACGAGCCACTGACTCGGGATGCGCTCCAACTTTTTCCATCCGTCCAACGACGCATTCCAGCTTCTTGCTCGTCCCATACAAAGACACTTCCACTTCTTATTTGGCTTCTTTCTCGCTCGCTGAGCCGTCGCCGGATCCGCGGTAAAAGGCCAAGCCGGCAAGCCTCGAACAGTAGGATGGCATCCTGCTGCGATCGCACGTGGCCAATGTACGATTCCATTTTGGAGGGTTGACTGGTATCTATGGTGAACAACGTTGGTGTAGCAGTGGCAACTGCTGATCTGGCTCCTCGTATTGACCGCTGGCTAACTAGCCGGGGTTTGCTGGGTTAGTAACGTGGTATTGGGCGATATCAGATGGGTCGTCGTCCGTCTGTTGGCAAAATGTCGAGCCAGGTTGGTCGTTTTTGTCGTTTGCGGGTGGCTCGATGTAAAGAACAGCTTGATGTGATGAATGAACAGCAAGGAGAGGCTCGGCACCGGGAAAACGGGGTCCTTATTATTAGACTTCCAAGCCCGATCCAGCCAATCTCAGGGTTGGGATGGTACCGTGCATGCAACTTAATCTGGTTTGCCAAGATGACGGGCTAAAGCTAAAATGCAGCCTATTGAGGAGCTTGTGCTGGTGCCGACCCAGAAACATTTCTTTTGACTGAGACGTTGGTTTCTTTTTTGGCGCATGGTGCGGGCGGCCCTGCCCTAGCGTCTAACCCTAGACGCTTGGGTGCTAGGGGAAGGATAAGAATATCCCGGGGGGTCTAGACTACATACACTATGGCATCTGGTTTTTTTACCATATTTTTGAAAAAACAAGCTGGAGATACTGCTACAAAAATCAGCCGTCGGCTCATAGGGTCTGGCGCAGCGGTACAACCGTACCTTTGCTGCCATTATATCACCGCAATGGCTACGTGGACTATCGCTTGGCTCTGCATTTAGGTTACTAACCCCGGAGTGGGCGGCGGCCGATCCGATGGCCACGGCCGCCAAATTCTTGGCACTCGCAACTAGGTTCGCACCATGCAACTCTAAATGCAACAACGTTTAACGTGGTCCATCGAGAGATTACCAGCCTAATTTCCAGTCAATCTCAAAGGTTTTTTTCAAGCACTTGATGCCCCACATTTGTATAGTGACAGCAGAGGGCCAGTTCTCAAGACCATTCTTCATTTTCTACCTTTGCCTGGGCTTATCTATGGGTGTATAGATTTATGTGAGACTTGGCGCAGGCCGCCATGCGCAAATAGCGCCGTTGATGTTTGTTTTTGGGGAAAGTGAGGTGGTATGGCGAGCCTCTCCAGTTGCTACCTACATTGTCCACTTTATTAGCCAGCTGATGCAGCCTGATGCATAGACGACAATGTCCGTGGGTGCGGGTTGCCTCGTGGACAGTTGAATCGCATGCTCCCACTAGCACGCACATGGTGGCATTTCGAGAGGAGAAACAGTCTCACAAAGGTGCCTATACAGTGGTAGGGTGGGCAGTGTGGTGATACATTTCTTTTTCTGGGGTCAATATTTTATTTTTATACTCTGATTTTATTTTTTCCCCTGTGAAACGTTGTGCGTTCAGATAATCTGGCAAGAAGCGGGGCAGTTGGGAGACGATAAAGTCCGAAACATGTATCAAAATGGCATCCAACGGCCTTAAATGTTTTCAAGCTGTTGTAGATGACATGGTCGGTTGCGGTATTGTCCCGCGTTCCGACAGCTCGTTAGCCGCTTGCCAAGAATCTTGGCGGGAAACATTAATCAGCGCATGAAACAAGGTTTGCCTCAGTTGTGCATGTCATGACATTCCTGGAGCCTGCGCCCAACTGTGCCACCACGAGGCTGGGTGGCGAGTCAACAACAACTTAGATGCTTATTTTAGGAAGAGCCTTGGTGTGGGGCGCTTCTGTTTAATAGGGGGACGGACCATCGGTGCCATTTTTTTTGACCTGCAGCTTGGATGTGTGCCATCCACCTCATACAAAGCATGCTTGGCAGCGGCCAAAAGTTAGAATTGAAAACAACCGATTTAGAAAGCCAATGAGGTGGACCAAGCAGGTAGGTCCGTGCGGCATTCATGTCGAGGTAATGATGCCATTGTCCACTATCAATGCATGACAGTTTAACCCAATACGATGACATCAACTATATCTTATATCATTGAAAATAAAGTTAGAAAAGTTCGCCCTTACCTTGGGTGCTGAAAACCTCAGTCCAATCACAGCACACCACACACAATGTCGTTCATTGCAAAGAGAGGACTGTCGACGTTGATTCCTCCAAAGATCGCCTCGCCTGCGGTAAGTATTTACAGCGCTAGCTTTTTTTGAGCGCATTTAAAAGTCATAGTGCCCGTGGTGGACCGCCAGGACCTCAGTCGTTCCGCTAAAACATGTGCCTCCACATCACCACCAAACCAAGACAAAACTAACAAGAACTTGGGATCTGCCCCCAACGCTAAGCGCATGTCCAATGTGGTCAAGTTCTACAAGGCTCTGCCCCAGGGAACCACGACTCCTGCTAGGGCCACCACCCCCATGGGCAAGTACGCTCAGAAGTACTTTTCGACCAACTCGTCGCGACCTCTGCTGCACCTGATTGCCTTTATGTTTGTGCTCGGATACTCTACCGACTACTACTTCCATCTTCGTCACCACAAATAGATAGAGGTCGTCTGACGATAATATATTAAATGTGTATACCGTACCATATTAGTTGTTTACTCTTATGCCGCTGTGCATTTCGCCATCAGATGTTTGCTAATCCAAGACGCATCTATGACTCTGGATGAGGTGTTTTCATCTAGGCGTGATGCATGGTCGACCAAGCGTGACTCGCGTCCATCGTGCAGTTGCCAACTATATTTGGACCTCTGGAGGAGTGAGACGACATAGTAGCAAGCACCCTGAAGGAATATCTCTGATGGAACGCAAGGCAGAGCGCAATCCAGCGGACGCAAGGAATCTAATCCAGCGCTTGGAGCAAGGGTTATCCCAATCATCTAAAACCGGTAGACCCAAGAGATCATCGTACAAAGTGTGGAATCGGCCAGACATTACACTCGACAGCTGGAAATTCAATGATTACGATTACGGACGTAAGAATGTACAGCTTCCTACAAACGCCCGTGGGCTTTTCACTCTAGGCAATGACTGTATTGTGGTCCGCGGGTACGACAAGTTTTTCAACGCATCAGAGAAGGGTGAGGTACAATCAACGAGTTGGAACGACATTGAAGCCAACACACGCGGACCATACTATGTGACGCTGAAGGAAAACGGATGTATCGTATTTATTGCCGGGCTCAAAGATGGCACGCTAGTGGTAACAAGCAAACACTCGACTGGTCCCAGGAACGAAAATGGCGACGACGAGACTCGCAATCACTCGTTTGTAGCCAGCCAGTGGGTGGACCAACACCTAAAGAAGGCCGGCAAGACACGGGAGCAGCTGGCGCTTCAGCTATACAACCTGAACGCTACTGCTGTGGGAGAGTTGTGTGACGATGATTTCGAGGAGCACGTGCTAGCCTATCCCAAGGATCATAGTGGTATCTACTTGCATGGACTCAATGTCAACAGTGCGGATTTTGCGACGTACAGCTTCAAGGATGTCGAGCGACTCGCAGCCGAGTATGGGTTCATTCCAACACAGTATGTTGTCAAGCAAACGGTACCAGAGCTGAAGGAGTTTCTCTCAGCATGCGCAGAAACAGGCAGCTGGGGCGACAGGATGGTCGAGGGATTTGTGGTTCGCTGCCAAAGGCTGGTTGACAGTGTTGAGAGCGGAGAACAACTACTCCACACACGAGACTTCTTCTTCAAGTACAAGTTTGAGGAGCCCTATCTCATGTACCGCCAATGGCGAGAGCTCACCAAAAAGGTTGTGAGACAGGGTCCGAAGCAACCGCTTCCGCCCATTAGAAAGCACCAGCAGTTGACGCGTGCGTACCTCAACTACGCCATCCCCAAACTACGAGCTAACTCAGCGCTCAGAGACCAATATCTCAACAACCACGGCATTATTGCTCTTCGCCAGGGGTTCCTAGATTCGCAGCATTTGAGCCAGGCCCAGATTCTTGAGGCACAGAAGCTCGAGGAGCAGCAGGAAGAGGCAAACGCTCTGCCGCGCAAACTGTGCCTATTGACTGTCTCAACCTTGGGATGCGGCAAAACCACAACCGCTGTAGCCCTTCAAAAGCTCACTGGTTGGGGCCATGTGCAGAGCGATGACTTTCAGGGCAATCGGAAAAAGATGGTGGAGGCGGTCGACCAGGCACTCTCGAAGCATGATATTGTGATTGTGGATCGCAACAATCAGAGCAGGAAGAACCGCGAGCAGGTCATGGACGAGATCTCCTACAAGGCAGACGTGGACTTTGTGTGCCTCAACTTCCTACCAAATGGGGTGTCGACAGAAGTCAAGAGTGTCACAGAACAGCGGATTGCTCAGCGAGGCGACAACCATCAGAGCATCCGCGACATGTCTTCGGGCAAGGTCAAGGGAATCATGTCGATGTTCTACAAGCAGTTTGAGCCTGTGACACCCGATAAGGCGCCTGATTCGACGTTTTCTCATGTGATTGACCTGAGCGCGACAGCAGGATCGCTCGCCAATGTTCAGACGGTTCTCGCCAAAATGGCAGAATTGTACCCCAACATGGGCGTGCCTTCTCCTACAAGTGACCTGTTACAATCTGCGGTAGAGGAGGCTATCAACTACAAACCCACCGTAAAGCAAGCACTAACCAAGGCTTTGAATGCATACTACTTTGGACTCCGGATCCAGGGAGAGCAGAAGAAACAGTTGCTCGACTGGGTCAACCGGCTTGTACAAAATGCCCGTTGTGAGCTCTGGAGTGATGTGGACACGGACTTCATTGATGATTTACATGTGACACTTGCCCATGTAAGCGACCGCAAAGGAGCGCGGGGTGATATTTTCAAAAAGTACAAGGCAGCCATGCCCAAAGACTGCATCAAGGGCGGAAGCAAGCGCGGCATGGCAGTTCCAATGTCTTCGCAGACTGCAAGCATTTCTGTTACTGGACTGGCGTTTAGTGATCGAATTCTCGCTGTTCAGGTAGACATCACCGACTCGACCCCGTGCGCCAACGTTACGCCGCACATTACGATCGCCAAAAGAGCTGGTGTCAGTGCCAGCGAGTCAAACCAGATGCTGGTGAGCGAGAGCGCTACACGGATTGAGTCTGATTCTCCACTAGAACTCACGTCTGTGCCTGTTTATGTCTGGCTGGACTAGGGCTGTAATTAGAAATAGACTAAGAAGGCTGACTAAGCAAAGCTCGCAAACTGTTGCACTCTGGGCGCGTCCACCTGCACTTAGGGGAACGCAGTTGCATGACTGATGCATCAGGGGAAGAAATACATAAACGGCATGAAAAAAAATTAGTCTTTATATACATACTACGCCTTGATCTCGCCCTTGTTCACCAGGAGAGCCTCTAGAACAGCGATGGCAGAGTACAACCGGTTCTCGGCTTCTTGGAAGACCAGCGACTTGTCTGAGTAGAAAACCTCGTCGTCGACCTCCTCAGGCTTGCGGGGGAGACAGTGCATGAATTTCCAGGAAGCGTGAGCACCAGCAGACGCAACCATCTTGTTGGTGACCTGGTATCCGGCAAACTGTTTGAGGCGGAGAGCCTTCTCTTCCTCCTGGCCCATGGACACCCAAGTGTCAGTGACGACGATATCAGCGTCCTTGACGGCAACTTGGGGATCGTGAGTGGTTTCAAAGTGAGCGTTATCGGTGATGGCCTCCTTGATGAGCGAAACCATGTCCTGGCGAATAGGGTACTCTTTTGGGGTGGCGGCGCTGATGTTGATGCCGAGCTTGACACATGCTAGTGCGAGGTCGTGCAGCACGTTGTTAGCGTCTCCAACCCAAGCAACCTTGAGTCCCTTGAGTTTGCCGTCAAAGGCCTCGTGGATGGTGATCATATCGGCAATAGCCTGCAGAGGATGGTAAGTATCGCAGAGGGCATTAACCACAGGAACGTTGGAGCCCTTGATGAGTCCCTGGATATCAGAGTTAGGACCCACTCGAGCAACAATACACGAAGTCATGGAAGACACGACACGTGCGGTATCGTACAAGCTCTCGTTCACGTTGAGCTGGATATCGTCCTTACCTAGGAACATGGGGTGGCCACCAAGGTACTTGACGGCAGCCTCTGTGGAGATACGAGTACGGGTGCTACGCTTGCTGAAGATCATGGAAACGACCTGGCCGGCAAGAGGAGCAGAGGGTTGGAAGTTGCCGCTTTTGATATTTTTCTTGTGCAGCAGGCCGCGCGATACAAGGGTCTTGAGCTCGGCGCTGGTAAGGTCGGCGATGGTGGTAAGATGTCGGGGAGCCATGATGATGATGGATGTGTGTTGAGATGTGGGACCTCTGTGTGGATGCAAGCCTTTATCTATAGCTTTGGTGACGGATGCGATGAGTCAATGGAATTTTTGGGCTCGAAATTTCACCAAGGTTGGTGCTTCCGGGGAAGCTCGGGTTAGGGCAGCCGGCCGCTGGCCGTTCACGGTTCCGAGTAGGTGAGGTAATGACAGGGCCGTGTAAACAAAAGAAACAAAATACAAACGGTTAGTCATCACTATGTAAATGTGCTGGTGGCCCAACTGACGAGCTGTTGCTCAAACTGTGCCATCTGGCTGCTGACGGATTTTTCTTGCACTTCGAGCTCAGAGAGCTTGCGCGTAATGTAGTCTTGATCTTGGTCGATTTCGGCCAGCTGCTTCTCAAGAGCATCACACACCTCGGTCACGCCCAGGGGCTCGTCAAACTGGAGGTCCAGCTCGTCCAGAGCATCTTGAACGGCTCGTGCGTGGGTGGTTCCGGCGATTTTGAGCTGTGCATGTTCCCAAGCGTCGGCTTCTGTTTCGTCCTGAGCAGAGTCAATGGCTTGCTGGATTTCCTGACGGCGGACGTGCTGTGCTCGGAGGTCGCTATTAGTCGTATCAAGATACTCATCCTGGTAATTGATGTTTTCTGTGTTTGTCCACTCGTCATGGTCGGGTGACATGGGTTCTTCTGGTACATCAAATGTTAGCTCATTTCTGGCGGCAGTTGAGGACTCAGCAGGCTGCTCCTCTACAGCGAGATCGGACGCAGTGAATTGAACGGCACTGGGTTCATCTTGTGCGTAGCGTTTAAACTTGTCCAGAGCACTGCTTTGCGTGTATTCTTGTTCTTCTTCTTGTTGTTGTTGTTGAGCTCCTTTGGTTCTGCGACGCTGAAACCTTGGACCGCCTGCCTGTGTCACGACATGCTGCTGTGACCCATTGTTGTCATTGTCGCTGTCACTCTCGCCAAGCTCGACTTTTCTTGTTGCCGAGCTGGGCTGGTTCCTCCGAACCCTCTTCTTGAACATTGCATGAATTTCCTGATTCAGCTCATGGAGTGGTTACGGTTACACTTGGGACACACTTGACGAAGTATATTCTAATGAGGAGGAGATGATCTACTATGCCGGTCTTTATGAGAACAACATTTAAAGCAAGGCTGTCTATTATGAACAATCTACTCAATTGAACGGTTGAGTTTGATTTCTTCCTTTATCGTCCCTCATCGCTCAACATCGGGGTGTGTGCACCACGCACCTTGAGATCAATGTTACGTCGCATGATGCCTGCGATAGCCTGATTGGGATCGGTAATCTGCAACTGCTCGCCAAGGAAGGGCCTCAATCTCGCGAGCAAAGGTGGAAAGAAGGCCTCAGTGGGAAACTAGAGATGACAACACACTTTGTTTATAAAAGGATCTTTCCACGGTCCAGCAGGCCACCGAACCAACGTCACAGAACCAAACCACTCTCTGACTCTGTTCACCCCCTTTCGCTTTTTCGCTTTTCTTCTTAGCTCTTTGCCCCATTTGATAGACGATAGATATGAAGGGTAGAGTAGCAAAAGGCGTGCTGCTGGCATCGATTGCCACGGCGCCTACGCCAGCCAACGCCAAGTACCAAAATGCAAACATCTTTGATGATGAACCCACCACCACTTATACCATTTCCGAAACGGTGTACGTGACGGACAACCGTCCTCTGGATATCCCGGAGACCAGCTGTGAGTACGAGTCGTGGATCCCTCCTGCTGCCACTGGAGCCATCAAGCAATCGACTTCGACGCCAATTGTTTTTGGCACTGTTCCTCCTCCCCCTGCAACCCCGCCTGGAACCCGTTCTCCCGTGACTGTGGTGTCCACCATCAAGCCTCCTGTGACTGGACCCGTGACTGTGGCAGTGCCTACTGTGACTGCGAGTCACATTGCTGTCCATCCGAGCCTTATGCCTGCTCCCATTTTGCCTTCTCCTCAGCCCCCTGTGGAACCTGCTCCCCAGCCTGAGCCTCCCCTTCAGCCTCAACCTCCTGTGGCACCTCCTCCTCAGCCTGAGCCTCCTGTTGAGCCGCTGCCTCCCATGGAGCCCGTTCCCATTCCTGCTCCGGCTCCCATTCCTGCTCCAGTTCCCGAGCCTGCTCCTCAGCCTCCTATGGAGAGCGGTCCGCCGCCTCCCGTTGTGCCCTATCCCATGCCGGTGGTCACTCCCTTGCCTGGGTCCCATCCGTTTGTTGTGAACGCCACGATGCTGGAGAGGCTCAAGGATGCGCCGTCGGAGAAGGACCGCCTCAATCTGCTTCTGGAGCTTGGAGGCGACTCGGCCTTCAAGTTTGATTTCAACAATGCTCCTCCTGGGTCTGTCACTTCTGGTCGCTTTGGCCAGGTGACTCGCGCCGACGGAACCACTTTTCCCGCAGTGCTGGGTCAAGACACGTCCATGAGTGTGGTTACGCTGCAGTCGTGCTCTGTTCTCATGCCCCACTTTTACCAGCGTGCTAGTGAGACGCTGTTTGTGGAACAGGGCACCATCAAGACGCAGTTTGTTGACGAGGCGGGTGTTCCCATTGTCTCTGAGACGCTGACGGCCGGCCAGTCGACCATCTTCCCCCAGGGCTCGGTGCACTACATTTTCAATGCTGGGTGCGAACCTGCCAAGTTTGTTACGTTTTTCAACAGCGATGATCCTGGTCTTGTTGTAGTCACCCCCTCGCGGTTTGCCAGTGACTCGATGGGTACCGATATGGAACCCAAGGATCAGGTGGCTGCGCTTGAGAACATTCTGTCTCCTGAGACGCTGCAGGATATTCGCGCATGCATGACCACGTGTGGAGTCTTGCAGAAGCGAGACATTGCGGCCATTGAGGGTCACCACCACCCTCTCAAGTCTGGTCGTTTTTTCATCCAGCCCCGTGCTGTTGACAATGGTGGCGAGACTGGCGAGCAGATTGAGGATAACGCCGAGGAGGACTCTGGTAGTGGTGGCGGTCCCCGTGGCCGTCTCCAGGGCCTTGGTGGCAAACTGCTTGGTGGCCGCCTTGGCCACATCCGAAACCGTCTTGGCCACAACCGTGGCGGTGATGCTGGTGGCGAAGCTGCTGAGGCCATTGAGACCATTGAAGATGCAATCACCCCCAACGTCGAACTTGCCGACAACGTCGACTCTGCTGCTGAAGTCAATGTCGAAGAGGTTGACGAGGAGGCGTACTCTTCTCGCCAAGGATTTTTCAACCGTCTGCCTATTCTTAGTGCCACCCGTCTGAGCGCCATTCTGGGTCTCGACAATGGCAGCGACTCAGATTCTGAGACCACGTTTGGTAACGGCAACTCCACTATGGCTGCGGTTGGCAACAATGCCACTGGGTCTACAACTTCCTCTACTCATCTTCCTGACAAGTCTTCTTCTTCTTCTTCCGACAAGCTGGAAAAGCGCCAGCTGTTTGATTTCTCGCCATTTGAATTCTTTGCTGACGAGGAAGAGGAGGACAATCGTGGGGGCCGTGGCCGTCAAAACAGAGGCCGCATGAACGGGTATGCCCCCGGACCTTACGACTACTATGATGGTCGTGACCGCCGGGATGGACTCCCTGACTTTTACGTTACTTCCACCTATGACGATGATTCGGACTCGGATGACGACTTTGACTACTATCCTCCTCAATATGCCTACCCTATGCCTGTTGCTGCGCCGTTGCCCCCTTCCAACCGACTTCCTCCTTCGCGTGCTCCGCCTGCTCCTCAGGCTCGTCAGCGTGATCCGTACTTTGACGACTTTGACGATGGGCTCTATGACAACCCCCGTCGTAATGGACGTGGTGGCCGTGGCTTTCGCCAGAACAACAACCGTGGACGTGGTGGTGGTCGGGTGAACAGAGGCCGTGTGAACCAGCGTCGCCCTGACAATGGCAACCGTCGTGGTGGTCGTGGTAACCCCTATGGTACTATGGATCTTGCCAACAAGCAACAATCTTCGCCCATGAATGACGCAGTACTCCCGTTTGAGCCTCTGATCACCGTGGACCAAAGTGCCGTGGCCAACAAGACCCAGCAGAAGGCGGCCATTGTCCAGCCCAAGGTTGAGATGCGTCACAACAACAACAACTTTCAGTTTCTCGACTCTGCTCCCGCCGTCATTCCTGTGGACTCGAGTCCTTTGATGGGTGGCAGAAACTCCGTGGGGGCCATTCCTGAGGCGGCTCCTCCTTTGTCGTTGGCTCCTGGCGTCACTCAATCCCCATTTTTCGTGGACCACGTTCCTGTGCCCACCTCCTCGGGCAACCACTACAACAACTATACGCTGCCGCAGATTATTTCGTCTGCCTTCAACTCGAGTGTTGCTACTGAGACTACGGCTCCTGTTGAGTCTGTTGGTCCTGTTGAAACTACAGCTCCCGTTGAGTCTGTTGCTCCAGTTGCGTCTACTGCTCCAGTTGAGACTATTGCTCCTGTTGACACTCCAGCTCCCGGTCAGTCTACAGTTCCCGTGGAGTCTGCAACCACACGGGTTGAACCTGTGACCGCACCTGTTGAACCAGTGGCTACTGCGCCTGTTGAGCCCGTAGCTGCCGCTCCCATCGATGTCCCTGTGGCACCCGGACCACTTATCTCAGCGCCTGCTCCTGTTGCGCCCGTCGATGTTGCACCAGCTCCCGTTGCGCCCGTCGATGTTGCACCAGCTCCTGTTGCACCCATCGGTGCTGCCCCTAACGTCCCCACCGCTCCAGTTGGCCAGGCCACTTCGCCTACTGTCGTGACATCCCCCTCTACTCTTCCTCCCAAGTCCACTAAAAAGGGCAATATCTTTACCATCACTCTGGGTAAAGCCAGGTCTTCGTTTACCACCAAGTTTGCTGCCGCCCCCACTGTTCCTGTGCCTGTTCCTGTTGCCCAACCTGAAGTTCCTGTTGCTCAGCCCAGTGTTCCTGTTGCCCAACCTGATGCTCCTATTGCCGACCCCTTTGATCAGGAATTCGACAGCGATGATGATGACGACTCCGACAGCGACGATGACGAGGACAATTATCTTGCAAAGCGCGACCTTGTTGCTGAGGCTGCCATCCACAATGACACTAGTCTGAGTATGACTTCTCAAGCTCCTCACACTACCAGTGTTACTTCTACCTCTATTGCTCGTACTAGCGTCGCTACTGGCTCTCCTTCGAGCATCCTCATTCTTCAGAGCCAGGCCAATGCAAACAACGGCAAAGGGGGACGCATGCCTGAAAGCAAAAATGGGTCTCAGGGTCGAGTCCGCCAGTTTTTGAACCAGGTCACTGGGAACAACCGTGGAAACACGCCCAACAGAGGTAACTTGAACCAGGTCAACAGCGGCAACACCAATCGCGTCAATGCTCCTCAGATGAACCAGGTCAACAACGGCAATGCCAATCGGGCCAGTGCTCCTCAGATGAACCAGGTCAGTGGAAACACCAATCAAGTTAGTGCTCCTCAGATGAACCAGGTTAACAATGGCAACAACGGCAACAACAACCGTCGGATGAGACAGAGCGACCGCCTGAGAAGCGATGCCAGACTGAGAAGCAACGCTCGAGTTGGTAACGGCAGAACCCGTAACAGCCGTCTTAGCAATGGCCGCAACAACAATGTTGGTGGCAACCAGGTGAACCAGAATATGGCCAAACCAGTGAACCAAAACATGGCTCCTGTCAACCAGCAGCCGGTCAACCAGGTTCCTAATCAGATGCCCATCAACCAGGCCCCCGTCCAGCAGGCACCGGTCAACCCTGGCCCGGTTGCTCAGCCTTTGATTCCTCAGCCCCCCATTGCTCAACCTCCCGGCAATCAAGCTCCTGTTCAGGCCGCCCCCAACCAAGGACCCATTGCTCAGACTCCAATCATGCAGAACCAGCCCATCAGTGGCGGACAGCCAGGTGGATTCAGACAGTCCGGACGCGCGCGTGGTAACAGACAGAACGGTGTTCGATTCCGTGACTGGATCAGATTGTATCTGCAGCAGAGTATTGATCCCAACCGCAATATGAAGCTGCAACCCAACCCGGCCACTGGAAATACTGGCAATACTGGCAGCAATGCCAATAACGTCAAACAAGTCCCTCCTTCTGCAGTCCAGAAGGCCGTTCAGCAGCCCCAACAGGCCAAGCAACCTGCGGGTCCTCGGCCCAGCACGTTCAGAGAGCTCTTTAACGCCAACAATCGTCAGTCGCAGCAGTCCCGGCAGCAGCAGCAGCAAAAGAGTACTGCCAGTGACACTGAGGTGTCTAGCCGATTCAGACAGTTTGTGCAACGCATCAGAGAGGACGTGAGAGGTGAGAACAGCAACATCAACAACAACAACAACAACAAAACACCCGCCCCTGCCACCGGCAATGCCAACAATCGTCTCAACTCTCTTAGCGACGATGAGCGCCGAGACGAGGTTCTCCGACAAATCTACCGTATCCGTCAGGAATACAATGCCCGTCGTGCTCCCGAGTCTATCAGTGGCTACTCCAACAGCCAGCGGCAGAGAGGAGGTTCGCTTCCCATGGGAGGTCAGAGTGGTCGCATCAACGGCAGGCTGAACTACGAGATGCCTGGCGGTCAGCCTACCAATATGTTTATTGAAGGCCCCCATCCCGGCCTACCCCGTGACTATGACCTTATTAGGATGGGGCAGACGGATTTTGACCGCGAGATTGCTAGCGGTTCTATCTCCCCTGAGTTGTTGGATCTTCTGACTAATATGACGGACGAGGAGAGCCGGGACTTTGATCGGTACTTTGACGGTCCTGAGGAGTACTATGATGCCCTTGACTATTAGTTGTCTTTCTTTTTCTATTTTTTTCTTTTGACAGTGGTTTGGTTCTATAATATATTTATTTCTTGGCTAGTAGACGGTTAGTAGATAAGTTAGTAGGGCGGGAGGGATGTTTTCCTTGTTGGCATCAGAAAAGTGAAACGGGTCCAGGAGATGGCTCTTTTTCGGGCTAGGAGGGGTCGGCGCTGGTCGACGGACAGAATTGCCAGATAATTGGGTGAATGCTCGGCGAACAGTAGTGGGTTTAGCAATTCCGTTCGACCTGGCTGTCAGTGCGGTCTGCCTTTTTTTCAGAACGGGTCGTCGTGGAGGTCGAGACTTGGGAAACAGTCGACTTGAAAGATCAGAGACCTCGGCGGAACTAAGACTAGTGCTAGTGGTAGCGGCGGTAGAGGACGAAGCAGTACAACTAGATGACATTGGCGTCCGTGATGGTGTTTGTAGAAGACTCTTAGTGGTGGACCCGTTGTCAGTTGGCATTGCAGACGAACCCTTTAGCTGGTGGGATCTGACTTTATATATAGTGGTGCAACACGCTCGCGTCGCGTCCACGTTATGCAGGGAAAAAGCAAATTGGGTTCGCGCGGCGTCTGCCGAAACAGGCAGTAAACACACGCGCGTCAGTTTTTCAATGGCGTTTTCGCGCAACGGGCAACGTTTTTCACCCGGATTAGATACTATCCAACTTTCTCTACGACCTTTTGTAGAATTCATCTACGCATTTCGACTGGGTGTAACGGCCCGAAAGATTCCTTGGTCTTGGAGTGTAGATGTATCGATCTACTGCCACGAAAGCGAGATTGATCTTTTAAAATGGGCCCATATTGACATACTAGCTTTGGAAATTGTCCGACTATAGTTTGTAAAGAAGATCCGGGTCAGTGATGCCCCCTTGGATGCCGATGGCATTGTGGGAGCTATATGGGTCCTGAGGAGCTAAAAATTAAGAATGGCTTGAGGAGCACTTTTTTGAGGAAAAAAGGAGGTTCAGACAGCTGCATATGACTGCCAAGACTTGGAAAAAACTACAATTACCTAAATATTGGCGCTCACTAGTCGAGATTGTAACGAAATGACAATCGTCCGCGCAGAGCTGTCAGACCGTTGGGACCTGCATGCGGCACTACCTTAAATAAAAAGCAAGCCCCAATATCGGCAGGACATCAAGTCGACCACCCCAGATCAACAACACCGATTGAAGTGCGCATGATAGACACAGATTGTCAGTTGGTACCAATAGTAGGAGTAGCACGAATCAGGCTCGCGGGTACTTGCATCCAGATGCGTGCGCGCCCTGATTTAGTCGCCACTAACCCAGGAGACTATGATTCTCGTTCTAACAGTAACTCTGCTAATCCAAAAGCCAAGAATAACACTGTTTCAGACAGCCTAGCGACCTAGATCTAAATCCAAGATAGTATCATATTATCCCGACTATATCATATAAGGTTGCCGTGGCGCCGGCCCCAGCCTTACAATCCCGCCGGTCTCCGCGACCACCACCTCACCACCACACACCCAACATGGCGACGGCGGACTTCTTGACCAAGGCTATTGACTTGGTGACAAAAGGAGCCGATGCAGATCATTCAGGGAATTACCAAGAGGCATACAACCTGTACTTTAATGGGCTGGATTACTTTATGCTGGCCCTTAAATACGAAAAGAACCCCAAAGCAAAGGCTCTGATCCAGAGTAAGGCCACCGATTACATGAACCGAGCTGAGCAGCTCAAAAAGCACCTAGAAACGACAGATGCAAAGAAAGGGCAAACGTCCGAGGCCAGCAGCGCCGGCAGCACTAAAGCTCGCAAATCCGGAGGCAAGGGCGGAGATGACGACGACGATAACGACTCCAAGAAACTACGAGGCGCTCTACAGGGCTCGATTCTTACGGAAAAACCCAACGTGCGGTGGGAGGACATTGCTGGTCTCGAAGGCGCCAAGGACGCACTCAAAGAGGCCGTGATCCTACCAGTCAAGTTCCCCCATCTGTTTACAGGTAAGCGGAAGCCGCTGAGCGGTATACTGCTGTACGGTCCTCCTGGAACCGGTAAGTCGTATCTGGCCAAAGCAGTGGCGACCGAGGCGAACTCGACGTTTTTTTCGGTCTCTTCATCTGATCTAGTGTCCAAATGGATGGGAGAGAGTGAGCGCCTCGTCAAGCAGCTGTTCAACATGGCCCGCGAAAACAAGCCTGCGATCATCTTCATTGATGAGGTTGATGCACTTTGCGGTCCACGTGGCGAAGGAGAATCCGAAGCGTCTAGACGTATCAAGACGGAACTGCTTGTGCAAATGAACGGAGTGGGCAATGATAGCTCAGGGGTTCTTGTTTTGGGCGCCACAAATATACCCTGGCAGCTAGATGCAGCCATCCGGCGTCGATTCGAGAAGCGTATATACATTTCTCTTCCTGACGTGCAAGCTCGAACCCGCATGTTTGAGCTCAATGTCGGCACCACTCCTTGTGAGTTAACCCCTCAAGATTACCACGCACTGGCGGAGATGACCGATGGGTACTCAGGTCACGACATTGCTGTAGCTGTGC
Source organism: Trichomonascaceae sp. Y4102 (assembly GCA_023628915.1). Lineage (NCBI taxonomy): Eukaryota > Fungi > Ascomycota > Dipodascomycetes > Dipodascales > Trichomonascaceae > Trichomonascaceae sp. Y4102. Next base: position 59,101 of record JAMAJT010000029.1, on the reverse strand, counting down.
GAGACGCTCTGATGCAGCCCATCAGACGCATCCAGAGTGCCACCCACTTCAAACTTATTCCCAACGATGAGAACCAACGTAAACTAACCCCGTGCTCTCCGGGTGATGCTGGAGCCATAGAGATGAACTGGATGAGCATAGAGACCGACGAGCTTGTCGAGCCAATACTGACCATCAAGGATTTTATCAAAGCCATCAAGAACACTCGGCCTACAGTCAACATGGACGATATCCAGAAACAGGAGAAGTTCACCGAAGACTTTGGCCAAGAGGGCAACTAATTGATTATTTTATTTGTTTACATGTATATAGTGTGGTGGTGAGTCAGTGCAGGTGGGTCATCGCGGTTACGGCGCCGCATTTTTTGCAGACGGGATGATCCTGACAAAATGGAAGCGACAGATCCATTCTCAGGTCGCGCGAAGCGACAACACGCGAGACTTTATTCTTTCTGTCCTTCACACCACTGCCACAAAACGTGAAGCAAAGCAGTATATGCAAAAATATGCACCCAGGCTCGGCACAACAGAAACAACTAACGGCAACAACCAGCCGTTGAGGCTAAGCGTTATCAAGTTGCGAGACATTGAATCAATACCAGATGACAGCCTGTTCAATATATCGCGGATGTTGCACCAATTGTCAAAGTTGGGGGCATCGCCGATTCTTGTGCTGGACGCCGACAAAGAACGATATCGGTATGTAGCTTCGAGCGTGGCCAGTGCCGACGAGTCATTGCCATTCAAAATGTACAGAGACCGGATTTTGAAAAAAGCAGGAAGACTCGTGAGCGCAATTGACTCGACTGGCACAGCTCCAAAGAGCGAGTTTCCAATCGACGAAGAAGACGGAACCCAGGGTCAGCTTAAGGCATGGCCCGTGCACGGAATATTTGAGGTGGTTAACAGGGCTTCTATTGGAAATCTACAGCCGGTACTTCTCAATAGCATATTGCAGCCGCTCAGACGCAACGTAATGCCTGTTCTACTTCCAATTGCATACGACGAGCTGAGTGGTGACGAGAAGCTCGTGAGCGCCGACAAACTCATCTTGTCGCTTGTTGCTGCGCTAAAGGACGAAAACGCAAGCAAACTTAGCATCGAGAAGATCATCTTCATTGACCCTGAGGGAGGCACGCCTTCGAGCGAGAGAGCTGGGTCCCACTTTCTTGTCAACTATGACCAGGAATTCGAATCCATCCGCAGCGAGCTCACGGCCAATAAAGACTATGTACATCTACAGAACTTCCAGAGCATGCATTCAATTCTTTCTGCACTGGATAGAGACGTCACAGGACTGATCACCAGCCCAAAGGCAGCCGGCTATCGGTTTACCAAAAACCCCATCATTTACAACTTGCTCACAGATCGGCCCATGGTATCGCCGTCGCTGCCTGTGGCGATGAAGCGAACGCCAGTACTACGTACTACTGTTCTACGGAAGGGAATGCCGATCAAATCCATGTTCTGCGAAGAGGGAATAGACTTGGTCAAGGAGGACAAGATTGGTACTATCGACTTGATGGAGCTCAACTCGCTCATCAACAACTCGTTCGGCAAAACTCTAGATTTGAAGCACTATTTGAACCGAGTAAACGGCAAGATCGCCGGGTTGATCATCGCCGGCGACTATGAAGGAGCCGCCATCATCACATGGGAGCAAGCCAAAGGAAGCAACACCAAAATAGCGTATCTCGACAAATTTGCTGTGCGAACAACATCACAGGGAAGCTCGGGTGTAGCGGATATGGTTTTCAAAGTTATGGCATCTGAAATGTTTCCCCGTGAGATCCTTTGGCGGTCAAGGCAGAACAACCCTGTGAACAAGTGGTACTTTGAGCGGTCCAAGGGGACCATGCGCGTGCCTAACACCCATTGGACCATGTTTTGGTCCGGTAAAAACACCCGCGAAAAGGACATTTTGAACGAGTACTTAGATATCTGCTCGAGCATCGAACCGTCCTTACACTGAAAGCGCCGTCTGTATAGTCTGCAGCAGGCCTGCAGAAACGCGACCAATCTGCCCGCCCTCTTTTGAGCACTGGCCGAGGCCCGATGTCAGTGCGCCTTGGAGCAACTTGAGGGTTACTTGGCGAGATTCGACGTCGTCGGTGACGCCGTTGGTGGTTTGGCTTTGGGTCGAAAAGAGATTCAGAATGGCAAACGGATTACCACCAGACGCCATGAGGAACTTGGGTGTATCTACATGCAATGTATTCGGGGCGTTTGGATCGCTGTCGAGGTCGTCGTCTACGCCCACGCAAATGAACTTGTTGAGACACTGAATGTGGGCTAGCTTGATCTCCGAGGCTTTTGCGCCAACAAGCAGACCTGAGTCTACATTGATAGATGAGCCAAGCTTTGCTTTCGAAGAACTTGATGATTCCCATCCCAAAAGCGGGAGAAAACATGTGAGTGTCTTGTACCAGGCCAGGCTTACTACCTGCTTTGGTGCATGTTCAACAACCAAGCCTAGAAATGCAGTGGATTGCGACCGAACCTCGGGCGTGATATGCGTCATTGCCGAGTGTATATATAGCAATACAAGGGCCGCGTTAGCTGCTAATTGTCGAGAAACAATTTCACTTTTGAAGAGTTCGTAGACTGCATCCCTGACATGCTTCGAGCTGTCAAGAATCAGTGGACCGGTAGCGGAGAACAACGCTCGGAAATCCGTTATATCCAATGCGTTGTTCAATAGGCCAACGAGGGCTTCTTTGCGAGTGTTATGCGAGTAATGCTTGGTTAGTAGGAGGAAATGGACAACGACATTTTTGTCCGATCCTAGGCTTTGTTTCTGAAGGTTGATGGTCTTGGCGACATAGTCGATGTTTGTTTGATTGGCGGGCTTTCCTGTTGATTTGCCGACTCGTAGCTTTTGCTTTTGGAAGTCTTTTCGCTTCTCTTTTTGTTTCTTGGAGACCATGGTGAAATTAATTTAAGCCGCCCCACCAGTTTGGGTTTTCAGATTCACAAAAAAATTGTACAGCATCAAAGCGTTAATATTAGTCTAAGTAGTGTAGATACAACATGCAAAATTACTTGGCAGCGGCAGCAACCTCCAGAGCCTGAAGAATGTCCTGGACAAGATCCTCCTCGTCCTCAATACCAACACTGAGTCTCACAAGGTCGTCATAGACACCAGAGGCCTCACGCTTGTCTTGAGGAATACCAGCATGGGTCATGGCAGCAGGAACCTCGCAAAGAGACTCAATGCCTCCAAGAGACTCAGCCAGGGTGAAGATCTGAAGCGTCTGGCAGAACTTGTCCGCAGCAGCAGCGCCTCCACGAACGCGGAAAGACACCATTCCTCCTCCGAGTCCGTTTCTGTGCTGACGCTTGACAATCTCACGCTGGGGGTGAGAGTCAAGACCGGGGTAAGAAACAGCAAGCACCTGCTTACCAAGACGGCTCTCAAGAGTCTTGGCAACAGCCAAGGCGTTGGAGCAGGCGGTCTTGGATCGGAGGTGCAGAGTCTTGAGACCTCTGTGAGCGAGCCATGAGTCAAAGGCCGAGGGAACGGCACCAATGGCGTTCTGGAGAAATCTGAGCTGGTCATGCAGTTTCGAGTTGTTGGTGACAGCCACACCCATGACAACGTCAGAGTGTCCGTTGATGTATTTGGTTACAGAGTGAACGACAAGGTCGGCGCCGTGCACAAGAGGGTTCTGAACGTAGGGAGACATGAATGTGTTGTCGACCACAAGATGCAGAGAGTCGGTATCACCGCGAGCAGTGCGCACCTTGTTGACAATGGCAGCAATATGGGCAATGTCGGTCACAGACAGCGTGGGGTTGGAGGGAGACTCGATCCAAACCAGTCTGGTTTCCTTGCGAATGAGACTCTCGAGCTCGTCGTGAATGTTGTTGGTGAAAGTGGTCTCAACACCGTGGGTCTCGGCGACCTTACTGAAGTATCTGTGGGTACCTCCATACACATCACCAATGGACACAACGTGAGATCCAGGAGGGAGATTCTGGAGGACGTTAGCGGTGGTCGCGGAGCCAGAAGAGTACGCAAGAGCATACTTGCCCTTCTCCAGAGCAGCAACACATGCCTCAAACTGGTCTCTGTTGGGGTTGGCCGATCTCGAGTACTCATAGTCTCCAACCGGAACAGCGGCGGCCTTCTGAGCGTAAGTCGTGGACAGCGAGATGGGGGCAATCACAGCACCGGTGGTCTTGTCGGGGACAGAGCCTGCGTGAACCGCGAGGGTTCCAAAATTGTACGTGTTGGACTCGACCATTTTTGTTGATGATGCAAAACGGAAAACGAGTCTGACGCCGTTTATATAACGAAAAACTTCGAGGTCATTACCAATTCGGGTTAGGGGTTGCGTGCCCGCACCTGATCTCGCCGATGAGGTATGTTGAGCTGTCAAGTTTAATTTTTTTTCGGATAGAATACGGGGCTAGTGAGCAGGCGAGAGCGTATGGCGCAATCAGATGGGCACCATACGCCATGGCGACACGGCCTGGACAGCCCTGAGGACTGGAAAAAAAGCGGCAACGTGGCCAACGGTTCCCCGCTTTCTGCGGACAATGGGAAAAACCTGCATTCTTTGGAAAAAGAAACTATTGCCATCCACAACCGAGTCATGTGACGTTAGCCTGCTGAGTAATGGCCAAGGGTCCTTGATCAGGGGGCCGTTTGCATCTTGTTTATAAGCGAATCTTGGGTTTAATAAGCAGCCAGACTGAGATATTAGTTTCTGGCCAAGTTTTCTAGAAAATACTACCGCAATTTTGTCTAGAAGATATATTATTACCTAGCGATACTGCCCTTTTGTGATAAATATAGATTAAGTGTGGACCGTACCACTCATTGAGAGATCAGGGTGTTTTGCTTAGCAAAGGGCAGCGAGACCTCCAATGGCAGCGAGAGCGAGACCAGCTCTGACAGGAGCAGCACCGTTGCTGGTGGCAGAGGCAGAGGCCTTAGAGGTAGCAGATCCAGTGTGCGAAGTAGCGGAGGCAGACGAAGCCTTGGAGCTCTCAGACTTGGAGCTCTCGGAAGCCTTGGAGCTCTCGGAAGCCTTGGAGCTCTCAGAAGCCTTGGAGCTGGCACCAGAGGTCACAGAAGCAGAAGCACCAGAAGTCACAGAGGCAGATGCAGCAGATCCAGAGGTGGCGGCAGAGGTGGCGGCAGAAGTGACATCAGAAGACACATCCTTCTTGACAGCAGAAGAGGTGATACCCTGTCCAGTGGCCAGGATGGTGAAGTAAGGAGAGTAGTTGGAGACCGAAATGTCGTTGGTGTTCTGGATCTCGATAGCGTAGTCGGTACCGGAGGCCAGAGACTTGTCGACGTTCCACTTGTACTGGCCGCTGTTGCTAATGTCGGTAGCAATGGTGCCGACAATGCTGAGCGAAGCAGAGTCACCCTTTCTCAGGATAAGGTTGACGGGCTGGTTTCCAGAAGGAGTCCAGGTAATGGTGAACTGGTCACCGGCGTTGACAACCTGTCCGAGGATGGGGTTGACGAGAATGTTGCTGGCAGCAGCAAGAACGGTGGCAGCGAGCGAAGCGCAAACAGCAAAAGCCTTGAAGGAAACCATTTCGATAGTTGTTGTATTGATTGGTTGGTTGTTTGGTTGGTTGTTTGGTGTTGTTCTTGTTGGAAGAGTTAGATCAGAAGCTGGTGTGAGCTGAAGAAGCAGAAGCTGTTGGTGATGAGCTTTGAGATTGCCTGGGGTTGTGTATTTATATTTGGGAGCACATGAACTTCATGCCCTTGCTTTTTTCTTACGATTGGCGAGAGTCCAGGGGCGCCGCACTCGCTGTGGGACGTTTACAGTCATGTCATGCCCAGCCAACACCCCCCGAAACACCGTCTAAGGGAGGTGGTGGGGCCCTAAAAGGAAGGAAAAAAAAATATCCCATAGGATGCCAGCACAACCACATGGCGGCGAGCTATAGGAAACAGATTTCGGCCGGTGACACCACTGGGCGGCGGGGTGCCGAGCAAATATGTCTGGACACTAATAATAAAATTTCCTTTAGTTCTTCTCCAATTGTGAGACAATTGTGCCCCTCATCGAATACTTGTGCTTTAGACTGATCAGTTGACACAATCCCTGGAAAGCAGTGGGGCAGCAACACTGCACAAGTCAAGGCATTTTGACCGTTTTGCCTGTGCCTATTTTTAATCTATGCACGCGAATGCAACGCCCATGCACCCACATGCACACAGCTTGGGAGACGAAAAGGGGCGGACCTCAAACAAACTTGGTTGGGGCCGACTGCGGCTGACACGACTGGCGGGGTTGCCCAGGCTCAAATTGGGAAAAAAGTCAACATGCAAGGGTGACAAGTTCAAAGCGGCATAGATAGGTTAAATAAAGCGGCAGGTCGCAGAGTTTCCTGCTCCAACATCGGCGAAACACCCCAACAGCCACCTGCCTCTCCTTCCGTGGGAAGATGACCGCCACTGCCCTAAAAGAAGATGCCGCCATGGGGCGGCTGGTCGGTGGCATTACAGATCTTCGTGGTTCCTGGAGGCCATTGGGTTACCAAACACCTTATGCCGCACCTCCTTGACCAGATTTGCATACTCAGAGTCCTTCATCCTTTTTGTCTGCATAGCTTGGCCGGCCAGCCACTCGACAAACTTGCCAGATATGTCGATGCTTCCGCTGCGAGCATCTCGAGTTCCAGATTCGAGTGAGTCAGAGGGCAGCATCTTCAGATGGCTAAGCAGTTGGAGTAGGTTATAGGCGTATGCGTCGTGTGAGCCACCAGCCCACGAATCGGATTCGGTCAGAGACGCAGCGCACACGTCCGCCCAGTGTTGCAACTCGTCGTGCAGCCCGGATAGCCCTGAAACATCATTATCTTTGCTAATTTCCAAAAAGTCGGAGACGGTAGCTGCAATCCGGCCCTGTAAGTCGAGTGGCGTGCTCTGGCGCTCAAAAACAGCCCGTAGCGGAGTCAAACCAGAGTCCTGCACAAATGTAGCTCTACTGGCTGTGTCTGTCAATGTTCCTCGTAGCGCATACAAGATTCTGTTTTGGAGCGCGGTGTTTGCATGTTCTCGGGTGAGACTGGAAAGTAGCCGAGCTACCACATTCTCACCACTTCGAAGAACTACCTGATGGGAGTAGGGGTTATTCCATAGGCATGCACCTAAGATCCTAGCAGAGTATTCTCGTAGGCTTTGCTCTGACTTGGAATTGCCAATGATGTCGAGGAGTCTGGCGACACTGCCGTCAAGAATGATGGGACCGTACTCAATGTCATGTGCCAAATCCAACACCACCTCCAATTCGTCATTATTCGTTTCTTTGTCTTCCATTAGGAGCCTTTGCACGTATTCGTTCATTCGGGACTCTTCCTGGGTGTTTCGTTTCGAGTGTTTTCGTGGCTTGGACCCTAGCACAAAGCCGTCAGTCGCTTCTTGTGGAGTTTCAACTTCAATTAGCTTATTCTGGTGTAAAATATCTGGATCGGGAACTTCTGGCGGGAGTGTATCTTTATCTGCGAATTCTGCAATGATTGTGTCCGAACCAGGCTCATTGTCGTTGGGGTCAAACAGTTTGGCGTATTTGACGCCTGTGGACATGTCCACTTGAACATGTGCGCCACGTGGAACTTCGTCATCCTCCCCGACAAGTTGCCACTCATTCGTCAAGCTCATTTCTTTGGAAGCGGCCAAAGTGGCCAAAGCCAATAACAACAAGGTGCCGCATTGCATGATGGTGCTAAAGAGTATAGAGTTCAATCTAAGGCGGGCGGTGAAGTGGGTTCAAATAAATTACTAGATACATAGGCATTCGCTGAGAACACTTTTCATTCATTCTCAGACGGGAACTGGAAGGTAATGCACACTTCTCAGTCAGTCAGATTCTCCAAAAACCTTGGATTGGCACTAAGCTTGGACTGGAATTTGGTCCACCAATCGTTGAATGCTTTCATGGGCACCTTACCGTCGGATCCAGCGAATCCACTCAAATAGTTGTACGCATGTTGTACAATTTTGTTTGCCAGAGTAGCAATGTCGTTGGGGTTAGTCGGGGCCGAGAGTGAGCCGGTCAACGGAGATGAAGAGTTGGGGCGGATGGTGAGAGTAGTGGCAGCCGCCGCCTTCTTTTGTTGGATTGCTTGCTGCACGGCTTGCTCTGGCTCCACTGATATTCCCAAATTAATGACATAGTTGGGTCCCAGAGATCCCTGAACTGGTTGCACATCGTCTGTCATCATATCGTCCAAGTCATAAGAGCCTTGCTTTGTTTGCTGAGAGGCAGCATTGTTATTGATTCGAAATATAGCCGACGGCTTTTGGTTGGTCAGTTCCCCGAGAATCTCAAAATCTTTGTTAGGAAACTGGATGTAGACGCTAGCCGACATGCCCATGGGTAGCGTGACACCTGGTAGAAGAAATACCACCAAGTGGTTTATCCGAGACGCATCGGCGATCTGAAACATGAACTTATCAGGCGCCAATTGCTGTAATTGCGTTTCAACAGCCCGCCCCGAGCAAATCACGCCAAACAGTCCACTGCTCATGTTCTTTCTGTCTTGAGAGCCGCGCCCCACATGCGCGTGCGTATATAAAGTTGACGTTTTTTGCTCTGCGTCTTTCAATCACGGGCTGTTACAGAAGAAGGTAGAACCATCTACAACGCTCTGCCTTCGATACGGCGGCCCGAGACTGACACCAGGGCAATACATATTTTCTGCTTACGAGCACTGATGCTCTCAAAGCTGTATTCAGAAAAGAAGATCCGGGGACATTTATACAATACACTACTAAACAATCCATGTATTGGCGTGGCCAGCAAACACCGCAGTGTACGTGGCGTTGACATCTATCTCGTGCTCTGTCGTAGACTTTAGTCCCTGAACACCACAATTGCCGTGTTCTCCCCATCCCCACGACCATACTTTGTGGTGCTGGTCCAGAGCAACAACGTGCTCCGTTCCGCAGGCTATAGTAGTGTATTTGACACGTGAGTCGCTGTGGCCTGTGACTTGCCCATGAGAGTTGTTTCCATAAGAGCTCACAGTTCCGTCCTGCTTCAAAATATGGATACAAGACCATCCCGAGCCGATCATCTTGATGTTGTGGATCACACGAGGAAGGTCCTGCCACTCCCTTCGCTGTCGACCAATGACTCGAACATGTCCAGTGCGAAGACAGCAAACCACTGAGAAGTCCCTTCCGCAGGCAATAGCAGAACAGTGCCGGCTCTCTAGATCGTGGATTACCTCGATGGGGCTCCAGACGGTCCCAAACGACTTGGCGGCGTCTCCTAGCTGGCCCTTGCTGCTTGATCCCCATCCCCATACGGATCCATCGCTTATCAAAACTAGAACATGGCTGAGTCCTGCCTCGACCTTTGTGATATTTCGATTCAGCGGGCCAAAATGAGCAATTGGTGCCGGGGTGGCTGATGTTTTCTCTGCAGGTCCCAGCCCGAGTTCTCCATGTTCTCCTGTGCCCATTGCAAACAATTGATCATGTTTATCCACCAAAATGACAAAGTCCCAGCCGCAAGCAGCCAATTTCCACTGTATACGCTCTCCCTCGGGATGAAAGATTGGTACTGGCTTCTTGTTGGATGTGCCGCCTAGTTGACCTGCGAGGTACGCATTGCCGTCAATGAGAAAGACCGTATGATTTCCTCCACTCACTACATTGTCTGCATGTCGAAATACTGTTTCTTCTGGAACGCTGATATCGTCGTCGTGCCCCACGCCCAATTGATACTTGCCATTGGATCCTAACGCATACATGCCATCGAGAAATAAGCTCGCACCAGTGAGGAAAACGAAACTAAATGGTAAGAATCGGCGCATTATCATCATCACCGCATGTAAACAGTCGAGTAGTATTCAACAAGTTGATATATTCTCGGACAAGTTGCACAACGCGACAAGAACGCGATCTGGCAGGGGAGGGGCCGGGCATATCAGGAGCATCTCAAGGAAACCAATTCTCTTTGGTACATACTAAAGTCCAACAGTTAGAGTAACAGCTGCATCACTAGGTATTGTACAGAAAGATGTCTTGCCATTCCATCCTTTCAGCTTGTGTATTGGGGCCCGCACGTGACAAGCCCCTGCCCACTACTGTCATGTTCAACTTTGAAACTGCTGCGATTGGGTGTTGACCAGCCAAATGTTCCGACCTGCGCTTCGCTCCTCTGTTCGGCGAGCAGTAGCTCCTAAGACCTTTCTTCGAAAGGATCACCATGCATACGGCCCCGAGGAGCATCTTTTCAATAAAACCACCATGTCCTGGGCCCTAGTTGGAACAGGTGTCTTGGGACTCATTGTGTGGGACGCATACCTTGCTCCTCGCGCGCATGGATTCAGAAAGTCTGTTATTGGCAACTGGTTGATTCCTGATTTTGACAAAAAGGCCGAGGAGGAGGCCCTTCTCCGCAAAGTCGACGCTGCCGCCCGTCAACGCGACATGAACGTGCTGCTCTTTAGCACTCAGAACAACAGCTCGAACGTCGAGGAGAACTATAGCGCCATGCCCGTGCCATCGCCCTCTCCCCGTGGTATTGCTCCTGGATCTGTGCTCGACCTTGACTCTATTGATGAGCGTCGTCCTAGAACCAAGTACCTGGCCGACAAGCCCACCGACAAGAATTAATAAAAATGCCATCATATATAATAATCTATAACACAGTCATTACGCTCTGTTGCGTGTCGGACGAGCTCGCTTACGAGGAGGCTCATCAAACTCTTCGTCGTCGTCGTCGTCATTGACGTCATTGACGTCATCGTCGTCATCGTCCTCAGAGACATCCTCACTTGGGGCACTGCTACTCGCCTCTTCTTTTACTTCAGCCTTGACCGTGCCGTTAGTTGATTTCTTGGTCGCCGCCTTGCCATCCTCTTCCACTTTGAGATGGAGCTCCTCGGCAGCTTCGGCCTCGGCTTGCTCCTTGTCCTCGCCAAAGAGCATCTTGGTGACAACAAGTTCATTGGCCTCCTCAGCCTTTTCAGCATCATTCTCAGAAATGTGCTTATCAAGCTGCAATTTTGTATTGGCCAAAGCCAGAATACTCTCCTCAATTGTGTCCTTGGAGATGAGTCTCATGACCTCAACCTCACGTGTTTGTCCCACGCGATGTGCGCGGTCCTCGGCCTGCTTGTCATCTTGAGGGTTGAAAGACAGGTCAAAGATGACCACGCGATTGGCACACGCCAGATTGATACCGAATCCTCCAGCCTTGGTGGACAAGAGAAACGCCGTAATGTCAGTTTCTTCATGGAACTTGTCAATCATATCCTGACGCACTTCAACGGGGGTCTGTCCATCCAAACGCAGAAATGAAACCTCAATGGAGTTGAGCACTCTCTCCAGAATATCAAGCATTTGTGTGAACTGACTAAACACGAGTACTCGGTTGCCGTCTTTCTTCATCGCCTTGAGAACCTCCACCAGCTTCTGAACCTTTCCACTGTCCATCCACTTATCTTCGGGAACACGATGGTGTCCAATCGTGTTGGAGAACTTCTCGCAAAGGCGGTTCAGCTCAAAGTCAGACATATACTGCATGTCCTCAAAGATGTAATCAGAATTCGCCTCCTGATAGCACTCCTCCTTCATAATCTCCTTGGTCATCTTGCGCAGCTTCTTGTCATCGTAGATTCGACGGAAGAGCAAAGGATGCATAGCTGCCTTGCGTAGCTGCATGAGAATATTGCCCATTTCCTTCTCCTGCTCTTTGGTATGAGCCGTCTTTTTCTGGTCCTCGTCCTTGCGGTTCTCCAACTTGGCTTGGGCAATCTCGGCTCGCTTGTCCTCCAGTTCCTTGTAAATAGTCTGTTGCGACTCAGACATGTCGCAGTACTCAATAACATGCGATTTTTCGGGCAGGTGCTGCAGCACTTGGTCCTTACGACGACGAAGCACAAATGGCGTCATCATCGTTTTTGCTTTGGCAATACGCTGCTCAGAAAGCAAGGGGATTTTTCGCTTGCCATCAGACTTGGCCGCATCACTGGTGGTGATCTTATGCTTGAAGATTCCAGCTAGATCCTCGCGGCGCTCAGTAAACAGACTAGGCAGAATGAATGACAGCAATGACACCAGCTCCGTGAGGTTGTTTTGCAATGGTGTACCAGTCAGCAGCAGTCTGAAGTCAGCCTTGAGCTTCATGAGCTTGGCGTATCGATCTGTCGTACTGTTCTTGAGCATATGTCCCTCATCGTAGACACAGACGTTGAATTTTCGGTTCTTGAGGAATGCATGGTCATTCTTGGATCCACACGCCATGTTGTATGTCGTAACCACTACATCGCAGGCCATCTTTCCATCATTGCGCATGACCTGGTCACGAATCTCGGCGCGCTCGTCCTGAGATCCGTAGTAACACTCAACTGTGAGAGACGGGCAGAACCGTCTAAACTCACGGAGCCAGTTTTCCAGAGTAGAACTTGGAACAACAATGAGATGAGGTCCACGGGCTCCAGTCTCCTTCAAATGAGCCAGGAATGCAATGACCTGGCATGTCTTTCCTAGACCCATCTCATCGGCAAGAATGCACGACAACTTCTTTTCGTAAAGAAGATTGAGCCAGTTCACACCAACTTGCTGATATGTCTTGAGTTCAATGTCCTCGGCCATGAGGGCGGGCTTCTCCTTGAAAAACGACGAGTCCGCATCGCCCACATCGGTGATCTCCAGCTCAGCGTTTGCGCCAGTAATGTCAACACCCCAAGCTTTGATACCCTCGGCAACTTCTCCTCCTAGTCGTTCACACTCTTGCACTAACGAATCGACAGCTTCATATCCCCTCAAGGTCAAAGAGCATGCGTCCATCACCTTTTCACCGACGGTCTTTCTTTGCTTGCCACGCGAACCCTTCTTCTTGGTCTCTCCAGGAATATCGGCCTTGGCAATTTGGTCAAGCGACTTGAACGGTCTTGCGTCGACAACAACCTGGCCCATCTCCTCGGTGGCAGCAGCCACGTCAACAATGTCCTCGAGTGACGCTGTGTTGAAGAAGTTTAAGACTCGTTCGTTGAACTCAGCTTCTTCGACTTCGTCGTATTGTTCCTCCTCCTCACTGTCGTCAGAGAAGCCCTCTTCCTCTTCGTCGAGCTGACGTGCCAGGTTACGTCTCTGAAGATTCTCAGCAGGCATAGCTTGAGGCGCGCTGTTGTACGCCATGACATTCTTGTCTCTGATACTATACTGAGGTGGACCCTGAAAGTTTCTGTTCATCATCATCTGAGCAGGTTGCGGTTGCCCAAAATGCTGGGCGTTCTGCTGCGCCATCATAGGCTGCATCGGCATTCCATTCTGATGCATAGGTTGCATCGCCATGCCATTCTGAGGCATAGGCTGCATCGCCATGCCATTCTGATGCATAGGAAAACCATTAGGTCCAGGCATAAACTGTCCGTTGTACTGTATTCCCTGCATTTGCGGGTACTGAGTCGGGTGCATGGGTTGCTGCATGTATGCAGGTGGGCCACCCTGGTTCTGAGGCATGGCTCCTGGTCGACTGAACTTTTCTCTGATGGACATGGTTGGTTTGTGGACATCTCTCTTTGCTGAAAGCTCTACCTTGGGAGGGGGAGCACGCTTGTTGTTCTTCTCGATGTTGCAGAGCCAGTCGTAAGCAGCGTCGTACGTTTGATAAATCCTAGCAGCAAGCTTGATGGTTTCAGCGGGCGTTGCTTTGAATGTCTCCTGGAGTCGATCGACAACAGACTTTGACCCTTGCGAGTACTGCTGAGCCTTCAGCGCAAATGACGATACGGGTTTGACTCCTCCTGGTGCTTGGCCACCCTCCTTCTGTCCACGCCCGTCCATCATCGCGCTATACTTGGATAACAGTGATGAGTTCTGTCCGGGCCCAGCCCCGGGCCCAGGCCCAGGACCAGGAGACACGGAGGGCGAAGAGAACTTGAGTTTGTCGGCAATAGACGACAACCGTCCGTTATCCATCAAAGGGCTGCCTTCGCTGGCAGGAGAACTCCGACTACTGGGGCCCGACGGACGCTTGAATATATTGCTTGTTGGTCTTTTCTGTTGTCCCTGGGCCGGGTTGAACGGCCCGAAGTTTTGTTGGCTGGAATCGGGTCCACTCATATCGTGACGCGGGGTAGTGTCGTGACGCGCGTGGGTATAGATAGAGTCAATGAGGTTCTAATCAACAAATTTTCTGGTGAGGCTGTACACGCAACGCCTTGACTAGGATACTGATGATGATCGTTTCGACTTTGAACTTGCAGAAAAACTTTTCCGAGCCGGCTGTGCTGATCACTTAGCTTTGGAAAGAGTCTGGTCCGGACCGTATCGCGTCAGTCTACTGAGATTACGGGTGTCGGAAAAATAACCGTTCTGCATACTTTGTTCTGGAGAAAGGGGTAGGGTAAGCGGTTGTCCATAAGCTGTGGCTCCAAGGCATGCGTACTCTAGAGTCATTTAATCTGATTATATAGTGCATTAAACAGGTTTTATCTTGAAGTTCAGTGATATGAGCGAAAGAACAAACGCCTTTAGGTCCTGGACAAGGTAGTAAAACACCTCAAACCCCTCTGGGTCGTCCGAGTTCTGGACGACTTGGAATGAGTTGATTCTGCAAGTTTCGAATAGGGCGTGGTTCTTTCCTAGGCTGATTTCGAGTTCTTGTTTGCCGTCGCTATTCTTTTCTGGCCACTGCTCGTCAGACTCCCTTATGATCTCGCTCTGTTCTATAATGCGCTTTAGCTCCTTAACAACAAGGGAACTCACAAAAGCTTTTTTCCTGATGATGGATTCGTCTCTGTAATTGGAGTTGTTGGAGTACCGGAGGCGTGCTGTTTCTGATTTCGGGTCATACTTGATGTCAAACTCGAAGAACTCATGTCCAAACTTGCCCTGGTGTCCTGCATAGTACCGCAACTCGAACTTTTCATTATCGCTAGCGGAAACCTTTACATTTTGATCTTTGGAGGTCGAAGGTGCTGTTGTAGTTTCCGTTGACCCGACATCAGGCTCTTCATCAATCTCCATTAAGGTTGCAACTTCACGGCTTTCCTTCGAGTTATGAAGAGATATGGGTCCCTCGCGCTAGAGCTACTTTTACCAGCAGTGGGAACAAAAAAATCCATCTTTAATAATTACAGGAAGAGCCATTGCTTTGTACATTTCCATCTAACTAAAGTGCATGAACAGCAAAAAAGAATGTCGACACCAGCAGGACTCGAACCTGCGCGGGAAAATCCCAAAAGATTTCTAATCTTTCGCCTTAACCGCTCGGCCATAGTGCCTTACAATTGCTTATTCCACTGGCTTTGATAATGTTGGCTTGATCGTACTTTGGCCCCGCAAACAACATGTCACGTGACACGTAAAGTCACGTGTTTGTCCTGGGTTTTCGTGATCTGACATGTGCCATCAGCGCGGAAGGTACAATCTTCGGTAGAAGATAATAACTAACAGACTGTATTGTGATAACGAGCAAACGCTCTAGCAGGGTTGAAAAAATGGCATGAACTGATTAGAATAATGTGTGGCGTTGCTTTAACTCCTAGAAGGATATCCAATAGAATCAGAGTTTGATGGAAACTTTGACTCAAACTTGATGCAAGGCGCGAATGACCACCACTGTGACACAAGACTCGTGTGATTCACTGCAAGATGAGCTCAGATTCATGCTGCAAGATGAGTTGTCATATAAATTAGGGTTTGCATGATTCCGACTGAGCTATCCCCCATTTAGCGAGAATGTATAAAAATTGGCCGCAGGACTAGCTTATTGCCAAGAAAGATCAATGATTCGGCAGCTCTACGAATTCTGCCCAGAATCCCTCCGACTCTCTTTGGACAAAAGCAACAATCCATGCTTCAGCTTCGAGCCTACGACTCGTACGACTCGCACAGGTGAGATACAATACGAATGCCCATGCCAGCGTTGTGACTACTTCTCTTCTGCTATTGGAGCCATTGACAAGCATGTTGCTGAGGATCATAACTTGTTGATTCGGAGAAAGGAAGATAGTGGCAAGCCTGTCAAGGTCAATTTTGACGTACGGCGACCGTCTATCCACGCTCACAGCTTTTATCGGTCCCTGAGAGCCCAGCGGCCTTCCAACTTCCTGAACAGTAAGATTACTCCTGAAGATGAGACCATCAGATTCAGATCTGTCTGTATGACATTTTTGGCTCTCACACATGAATTCATGGACGATGACGAGATTGTTTTCGCAGAATGCCTACGTCTGTTTTTGCCATTTGATGTTGGGAAATATCTGCCGACACTGCTCAAGTCTGGGGCCCAATATACTCGATTTCGAGATATATGTATGAAATTGGCACGAGATGGTCTCAAATGGAATTCGTTCTATCTACACAATCCTGAATGGGAGGCGTTCCTCACCACGGCATGGGAATTTTGCAATGATGCGCGAATATTTTTGGTGACTCCTCATCTTACAACTTCGGAGCCTGTGTTTACGAACTTTGGTAGAGCTATGCAACGACATTCACGGAATTGGCATTCACCCGCAAAGCCAGCCTTTGACGCACCCATTTTAAATGGACCTAACGAAAGCCCGTTTCAGTTTATCCCTGGGTTTCGTTCAGTGCATTCTGGCGATCCAGCAATGTCTGGGCCGACAATGTGGTCTCTTTGGGATTACGAGGAGTTGTTCTCCATGATTGCCGTCATGGCTCAAGAAGCGTCTTCTTTCGCTCCCATGTTTGTCGAAAATGCTCGAAATTACCTGACATTTGATCAGAGGATTGAGCGGCCCTTCAAATTGGCAAACCGCTATCGTTCAAAAGTGGAATCGGTACGATCTTGTTTGCTGGATTTCTCGCGATTGGCTGCTGCAGTCGAGCAAGTACCTCAGCAACTCAACGCCATATCGGTTTACTATCGATACTCGTGGCAAACAAATGGTTTGGTTTTTATTGATCCAAACACCTCACGACTTGGACAAATGGGTAGCAAACTTGACCTACGTACTATCAACTTATCAGGAGCAAATGAGTCAAAGCTACTGTTGCCTGAAAGGATTAGTCCTCCCGGGTCTCCAATAGCTTTATGCAACGCAGAATCAGTGAAGTCTGAGACAGCCAGCTTGATCGACCCCAATGAGCTAGATGATATCACCACAGACGACCTTTGTGACGATTATGATGAGGTTGCAAGCGTTGATACAGAGACAGCTGAAGAAGAGCCTAGTACCGACGTGGAGATGGATGGCACTGCCCAGAGCCTTGGAGAGTTCATTTGGCAGCATCGCATGCCGCTGAACGACCCCAACAATGCGCAACGGTATTTGGAAGAGACGGTTGGCGCTGCGGATCAGTTTGGTCGAGACGCGAATGCATGCCGCGCCAGAGTTCTTGAAAACATGACTTGTGACTTTGATACACTGCGGGCTGCGATTCTACGCCCACCTCTGTACGCATCAGGAACGCCTGCGTACAAGTTTCTTGATGATGTCAGGGAAGAAGTCCAGTGGGCATTGGGCGTGGAAATTGAGCGCTGGAACAATAGTTATCGGTGCCAGTACTGCAAGCGCCGAGGACACTTGGCGAGTATATGCCGAGTGCTACAACGCGACAATGCTGCGACCAATCGTGCTCTTATTTTGGGACTGTTTGATGATGAATTTCATGGTAACTAGCTAGTTCATACATTATGTGAATTGAAAAAGATTGTCCGGTTGTGTGTACGGCTGAACAAGGCTAGTCAGGTGACATCTTAAGGGCGGCCAAGTCGGATTCTCAGCCAATATACCTAAAACCAGGAAAGTCAGCCAGCAGTTGACAAATATCCGACTCAGCTTCTTTTTGCGCCTATTCTCAAAGCACATCAGTGAGAGACACCGCGGCTATTGCCCCCATATTCAGACTACCATATTGGGCGGCCTCCTTGTGAGCCCCACGTTCCCCTGTATTGATCACCTGGAACGCACAGAGCCTACCCAACGTACGCCACGCCTGACTGTAGTACCAGTACCGAGCTATTTCAGAATTGTGCGTACGAGCGATCTGTCTGTCATGACAGACTCTGACTCCGATACGCTTTTTCTGGGGCAGGACGCGAGGATCAGCCAGTTCAGTGCTCCCACGCCGTCGGACCCCGATTTACTCAACAAACGATTACTACTCAAGAAGGGACCTGAACCGGTCATCGCAGAGGGAAAGTTTCGAATTTACAAGATTCTCAAACGGAAGGCGACCTTTCTACAGTGCGGTAAGTTTGTGCATCCCCTCCTCCCCAAAGCTCGGCTGACCCGAGTGACTGAGTCAGTACTTGTATTCCCACAGCCGATTCCAGGCAAATATTGGCGCATCACGCTTTTATGGGACTCAGAAAACGATATTGATCGGCTTGAGGGCGTTCTCACCAAGATCTGCTGCTACGAAAACAGCTATAAGGAGATATGTCTGCTTGAAGAAGAGGACAGTATGGGAGACACCAACGAGAATGACGATGAAGACGAGCCGGAGTTTATGAAGCGGCGAAAGAATCTGTCCCATTTCTCGAACCGTCTATCCAAGATATGGCCAGTGGAGAATCTGGATGGATTGTCGTACTCCGACGGCTCCTCGCCCACATCGAACGATTTTGGCATTAGCGCAGACGACATGCACATTTACGAAAGCAACGACTTTACCAACGGAACTTTTGCCTTCACTGATACACCAGATGAGAAGGTGCTCACAAACCGCAGGTCCAGCGGCACACTAAGAGACATGTCGGTTAGCAGTATACCCAGCCCGCAGCGTGTGTCAGGCAGTGGGGAGACTATCATCGATCTCGATGATGATGGGCTTGGGCTTGCTATTCCCACTTCTCCAAACTTGACAAGTACACCCAAGGCTCTATATGGCGGCTTGTCACCCAGTCTGCAGCCGTATGATCTTCAGCCGCCCTTTGCGTTTACGACAGGCCAGCATCCCGACAGTTGGAGCCGCCTGGCTGCACTTGATTTACCAGAACCAGAATTAAGACCGCACAAAGAGCAAGAACAAGAAGATGCAGAGCGAGAAATGGAGCCTCTCGGTAGAGCAATAGACGCCATGATTGATCTCCCGTCAGAAACTGGATCTGTCACTTCATACCGCCCATGTTCTGTGCTCAACATTACATCCTCAGAGAGGGATCCTGGGATATGTGGCTACTCGTATCCGCGGCAACGCCCCCGCGATCCAAGGAGACACACTGATACCTCTCTGGGGTATCGGTCCCTTGAGGGAGGAGATTGGCTGGAGGTTACTGGGAGTTCTCCTCAATCCCCATTTGCGAATGCAGAGGCTGTGGCTGCAACTCCAGGGCGAGGACCGTTTGGCGGACGCGGGCCCCACATGTTTAATGGGCGCAATCTTGATGCGTATACATCGACCGTTACCGCTTCGGGAGATCTATCCTACCAGCGACGTCAAAGAAGGATAGAGAGCTGGAACATGTCGTGGTTGGGTCAAGTTGCAGGCGAGATTGTCAGTGGGTCTTGTAACTACCTAACGAACAAGATACCAGTGTATACTGCCAATCATCATCATGATCATCATGATCTCCAATTCCAGTCCTCGTCTGCTGCTACTGACGCCAACAAGCATCCTTCTAATATGTGCACGACGTCGGGATCTAATGTGGAGGGTGGTGTTGAACCAACCAATTTTTACCACCAATTTGTCGCAGTGTCTGGATACATGGGATGGCAACTGTTTAATCGGGTGATGCCTTCGTGGACGACGGGCCCACGGCGAGACTACTAACCATTACTAATGAATATTTGTTTATGAGAGAAAAGTCATTCAAAGCTCGTATTTACAGTACAAAGAAAAGTCAGCAGCGCGCTGTTTCGTCTCGTCTATTACATAGGAGGGTGGGCGGCGGGCTCCTCGGCCTGCATCATCATCTCATCGCCACCAGCCTCAAACTGCAATCCCAGTCCTAGTCGAGAAGTACCCTTGTAGTGATCGAGCTCTCCAGCAAAAGTGACAGACACCACGGGGAGGATTCTGCGCTCGAGAACACAAGACACCTTTCCAGAAGAGTCGATCTGTCCACGGAACACACTCTGGCGGAACTCGTACTTGGCGCCAATGGTGGTGTTAGCCTCGATGGTGGGACCGGCGCCCATCATCATGGCCTGCTGCGATGCAGCCATGGCAATAGAGGTTTCGATTCCAGCCTCGACCTTGTCGGTGACTCTTCTCCAGAACGAAGCGAGAACAGCGCCCTGGGCCTGGAGCTGAGCACTGGCCATCCAGTCACCAGCAGAGTATCTAGCCAGATAGCTAACAGCAGCATCAGGAGGGTAGACAGCAGAAGGACGAGAGTAGATAGCCTCAAGACCCAAAGCAAGGCGGGGCGTTACACTCTGCAGAATGGATCCCATCATCACACCGGTGAAAGCACCGTCCAGCATGCTGGGGTTCAGCGACTTGAAGTTAAGCGAGTAGTCAGATCCCTTGTAGTCGTGCTCAAGCTGGAGCATGGCGGGCTGTCCCTCGGCAATCTGCAAAGTTCCCTTGGAGGTGTTGAGATCGTTCCATCCGTAATGCATGCGGGCAGACAGGGACATCTCGTTGTCGAGGTTTCCCTGCATGAACACCTTGTCGCTGGCGTAGAGGGCGGTAAGGCCGTATGAAGGCATGGATGGGCTTCCACTAGAAAACGAGTGCGAGATCTGGAACGCAGGGTTCATGGAAAACGACTTGCTGAGATCGGCCCGCAGACCGGTGAAGAAGTAGTTATTGAGAAACACATCGCGCGAAGTCTCCTTGTTGATGTTTTCGACAGTGCCGGGGTTGGTCAGACCCATGGCGGCTCGGCGGCGACTAATGCTGTTGGACAGGTTGGAAAGGAAGGTGGCACCGGGGATCTTGGCCCAAATCGAGTTTCCTTTTTCTTGGATAGGTGAGCCGGCGTTGGCGTACCCCAAGGGCAGCTTTGACACGTCCAATGACCCAACAGGCACAGACATTTGTTGAAGGTGCTTTTTGTTGGTGAATCGTCGAATACGGTTTTCATTTTTCCCAAGGATTTTCAGCTGACGTAAGAACATTGCCGCCGCACACCTATCGGAGACTCCACAGTCAGTTGAGGGAGCAAGCTGCTCCTTTTTCTTTACGAGTTAACGTGAAGTTTATCAGCTCATGAACGTGACCAGTACCAATGCTGCAGCTCAGGAGGCATGCATCGAGACTCTCGAGCAGTTGAATTTGCTCGAGATGGTGATTGAACTTCTCGAACGACTCGACCAGGGCGCCATTACCCCAAAAGAGCTCGACAATGAGGCCGGGGCTATTCGACTCAAGATCAGCAACGCTCGGGCAAGTCTATCTGCTTTTCCTGACTTGAACGAGCCTCTTGAGCAGCGTCAAGCCAAGATTGAAAGGCTGCAAGAGAAGATCAAACGACAGACAGCACTCATCGCGAAGTATAAGGGTCTGATCAAGGATACAATGGAAAATGCGATGGAGAGTTGACGTCAGATATCACGCTGTTCGGCTTAGGTGGTCCCTAAATTGCCTCAAGATCCCTAGACACGCTATGTGAGACGACCAGGAGACAGGATTGCGCACACAGACGAGCTAGGGCTAGTCGATTCGATCAACCGGACGCTCGTTCAGTGCATCTAACTCTTGGAATATGAGCATGACTGCTTCTTTGGTAGTGCCCTAAGTCAAGGAAACGGGATAGCAGCCAGAGTCAGTCAGAGCCTCAACGAGACGGTGAATCTCACCAAAGATGAGCACGAAAGCGATATATATTGCCTCAAACAGCGAAATAGCACCAAATACAATTCAATTAGTTGAAAGTGAGCGACAGCTAGCGTTTTCGTCAAATCAACGGTGCACCACGCAGGCCAAGTCCATGGCTTCCGAGCAAGCAATCAATTCATTTGGATTCCTCTCAGATTGAAGAGTTTATGCTCTTGCTGGAATTGGTGCAGATAAGCGTGTGGCTCACGGAACCAGACGCGTCTCACGTTTATGCATGAACGGTCACCAATGCAAGCAATAAACCATTGCAAATGTAAAGCTCCGGTTAAAATCAAGACAAGGGACGCCGCTAAACCCGAATAATGCCACAGCGCCTGTACCTCAAACAAAGGAGGAGGTGGTGGCGGGTTGCTGGCTAGACAGATTTTGATTGCGCTTCCGACAGCGATAAGCGGGCAGTGTAATTCCAGCCACTCCCGAGCCGATGAAGAAAATTGAGGTACACCAGTGTGGCTCTGCTGATAGTGCTCTACCTAGTGATAAATATGATATTTGCTTTTTTGTCTCCCGTGGAACGTTTCATCCGTAGCTCAGAAACAGAAGGCTTGACGCAATCCAGGCCCAACTTTATCGCAATAAGCACGGTATGCAAGGGCCGATATGGCATGTTGCTTCGTTTTACGAGGGCCCATACGTGGCTTCATCCGATGACACCAAAAATTGGCGCGCTTCGGAACAGAGGAGTTAATCATCCGAAAAAAGTAAAAGGTGGTGCCCGGATTTGGTTCAAACAAGAGACGGTGGTGCCCCAAGCACGGTGACGATGCATCTGCACAATGTGTCGTTGTTTCCAAATTTAGTCTAGCCCGCCTCCCCAACGGTTAAAGTTTTGTGTGTATTCCTCACAAAACTGCAGCAAGGCACAGCCCTACCCTGCGCAAACCCTTGGCCCTGGCAACCCCCGACAGAAACGCTCTCGAACCCTCGTGTGGAGCTGTACGAAGCGGTTGGTGCCTGTAGACCGGCTGCAGCAACCGTTCTCAACTCACGCCTTGCTCCTTACCAGCCCAGACTTAGTTTTTTTGCCGGCATATCTTTTTGTGACCCGCCAACCATCCATCCTTCTGCCTATATCTTTGACAGATCTCGAGCTGCAACACAATCCACGGCAACACAGGGCTTTCATTTAATTTGCAGCAACGGCCCGGCCCATTGCCTCCACCTTAAGTTTTCAACCGTTATCGAAGAATTCGCCGGCGGACCGATATCAACTTGCATAGATCACGGCGTATAACGGCAAGAACGAAACAGAATATAATCGGCACTGGCTTTGTCTTGTACCAACAGCATACACCTCATTAAGAGAGAGACAGAGAGCGAGAGAGATTGCATGCCGCCACGGTTCGATTCAGCAAATCACAACTAACATCCGTATCTCGCATTGCCCCCTAACATTCGTTACCATCCCACAATCGGTTCATGGGCTTCAGATTAAGGTCCAAGCATCTTAAGGAGCGTTCGGTCGTCATTGGTGAGTCAATTTAATTTTACACACTGTGGCATCATTCACTCAAGCACTCCAGTACTGCCACTTGCCAGCGGACGGATGGTACCCACAAGTCTAGCAAATACTAACCAGATGACGGAGAGCCACTCTCTAGGGAAGAGGAGCTAACGCTTTCCTTTGGGGCTCCGTTTCAAGGCGTTGATCATCCCACCTATTACCCGGCGGAAGACGCCGCCGCCGCAGCATATGCGGCCCAGGGTCACGCTCCCCCAGCAGCAAGAAGAACAATGAGTGTAGTCGACCCTCGCCCGGGATGGCCGGCGCCGCGCCCCACTACTGCATCGGGATACCTGGGGTCCCGCACCTCGTCAACGTCAGTTCCTAGCCCGCACTCGAGCCCTGCGCTATCGACTGGCATCCATCATCATCATCATCATCATCATCGCACCGATTCATCATCTCAGTTAACCTCGCCACTATCTTCGACTGGCTCGTCTTCCGCATCGTACACATACCTTCCAGGATTCAACCACCACAATAATTGCTACTCGTCGGCAAATACCCCGAAACGCATTACCAGTGTTCCGACAGCTTCAGGTGAGTTTTCTGTTCAGAGCCTAATCAACTGCTCCACCCAGTCACTGGCCACGCCATCGCATTCGCATTCCCGCCCTGGACTTCGATCACCACGAAGTAGTTCCTTTGTCAAGAACGGGATCAACCGGCTGTCGTTTATTATTGGACGGTCTGACTCTGACTCGGCTACATCACCTGGTTCCACTCCCACAACCTCCGATAGGAGTTCTCCGGCTTCGTCGTCATCGTCATTGTCCCTATTGTCGAAACGATTCTCATTGGCGCCTTCGTCGTCGTCGTCAGCCAAGGACTCACTACCCGCGATAACAACAGCAGGCACCACCGCTCGGATTGGAGCGGCCTCAATGGTATCATCGTCTCGCTCATCGATTTGCTCAGAATCAAAATTAATACCTAAGACATCGACGGTCTCCGCTTCACGACCACAGACAAGGCCATCGCCGTTGAGCAGCTCTGTGCAAGTAGATAAGCCTGTTTCCGACAAGCAAGACCCTGACCACGACACTGAATCGCTTTTCAGCGCTCGATCGTCTTCCCCATCCCATCATCATCATCACGACAAGACTAAAGCAGACAACATGTCGTCTGCAACGTCGCCCACGACTCACGGCCACAGCTCTGGCGAGTCGGAAAACCCCACCCATGTATCGTCTCCAGCATCATCAATGATCTTTGAGCGCTCTGTACAAGACTTTTGCCCGACA
The DNA here is from genome assembly GCA_023628915.1 of Trichomonascaceae sp. Y4102. Lineage (NCBI taxonomy): Eukaryota > Fungi > Ascomycota > Dipodascomycetes > Dipodascales > Trichomonascaceae > Trichomonascaceae sp. Y4102. The sequence goes on along the minus strand of JAMAJT010000029.1, from coordinate 34,651 downwards.
ATGGCCCTCAATGAGTACACTTATCACAACGAGGACTACATTCCTCCGGTACTCGATGCCACTACCGACGCAATCACCGATAATACCGTGGACCCAGACACCATTGGTGTGTCTGTTCCCACTTCGCGTCTCAAGAGTATTTCGTCACTGAGCCAGCTGTACCGGCATCCTACTGCTGGTGCAACTGGCCAAACGACCCCGCCATTGTCGCCGTCTGCAGACCGCAAGGCGTCTGTAGTCTCGGCCGATTCGGTTCGCTCTGGCTCGTTTACCCACAACAGACCGAAGAAGGTGTTGAGTTTCTACTCATTTGCCGACCTGTGCACTGCAGAGAGCCTGCCGGAGTCACCCATGTCGCCTGTATCTCTGCCGTCTCCTCCTTCTGCTGCTTCGGCCACTGCTGAGGTTGAGGGTCGCCCTGGAGCTAACGTGCGTACACTGTCTGAGACACTGCGCCTTAATACTGGTGAACTCGCCCACTGCTAAACCGTTTGAGCGCCTGCTCGCTTCTAACTAATGATATTTATACATTCACATTCACTATAAATAGTCCTTTTTGTTTGCGGTTCGAATGAATCCGTGGTGCTGCCACTCGACGTCGGCGTCCTTATTGTCAATGGTTCCCAATTTGAGCTCAAAGAGACGCATCTCGAACCGCGGGCCCACCTCGGCCAGTTCCACAGTGTCTCTCGTTTTGACATAGACATGTTGCCTTACGCTGATAAAGTCGCCAGAGTTGACAAACGTAACCACTCTTTGGCTGTCCTTCTTGACTCCCGGTGGAAACAGGTGCTTGAGGATCTGGACAACTCTTTTGCCCAGCGTGGATGTGAAGTTCTCAAAAATTAGGTGGGGATACGCCTCGCTTTGGTTACCAGCGTTCATAATGTCGTGCCGCATCACCACATTGTGCAGTGAAAACGAGGCCGTGGGGCCGTGAGGAAAGTGGGAAATGGTTAGCGACGTGGGAACACCGCGGTGTTCATGCAAAAGAATAAGATCGGTGGTGTTAGAGCTCTGGCACGCAGACACAAGCGACGGCAGCACGCTGGTACCTCTGTTGAGTCTGATGGCGTTGGGGAATAGCAGCTTGATTTCCTTGGAAAACTGGGCTAATTTCGAGGACGGTGACCGCGACGTTGTAACCACCACTTTGGGATCCTGGATACCGCTGAGACCGCTGTACTCGTCATCTATTTCGTCCTGGAGCGACTCGTCAAACCGAAAGTTCTTGCGTAGCTCCTCATCCTCGGCAATGTCTTTTGGCACAGGTTTACCAGACGCAAGGGCCTGTCGTAGCTTTTGCCTTTTGAGTGCAAGTGTACTCTCTTGTAGCTGGACGCTGCGTTTGTATAGATATTCTCGTCGTTCTCTATTGGCTTTCCTGATCATGCTGGAGTGTCAGTCTACTATGTCGTGAGAAAGATAATGAAATATTTTGACCCTCGCCCTGCCACTACATTCCCCTAACCTGGCCACCACACTGATCTCAGGGGTGTGGAGAGGGGGTGCTATCAAATTGCTGGCAACTTGTTAGCAGACTGCCGATCAGATGGGCATATATTATTCGAATGGATAGCCTTAAATCTACAATCCTTAAATCTATACTCCTCCGTATAACACTTTCCCAAAGTGAGCGTGAGTGTTGCTGCTTGTGGGTGCAAGGATACATACATCAGGGCAACCTTAATTTTCATCGTCATGGACTCCTTCCAAGACAATCGACCAGAAATGGAGGCTGACCTCGAATCGCTCACTTCAGATGTTCTGTACCAGGGGCGAAACCAAAGCGTGGGCTATCGCGGGGGTCCAGGAGGACGGCGTGGAGCTCCTAGTGGAGGAGGCACGTTAGGAGGTCCTAGCTCGAGCAGCAACATGGCCATGGCGGCACGAGCTGCTGGCCAAATGATGCCGTATATGGCTCCATTTGACGAGTCGGAGCTTCCCGACTACGCCTGTGCGTATTGTGGCATCCACAGTCCTGCGTGTGTTGCCAAGTGTGTGACATGCAACAAGTGGTTCTGCAACTCGCGCGGCAACACCACCTCGTCACATCTCATCACACACCTGGTGCGGGCTCGCCATAAGCAGGTGATGCTGCACCGTGAATCGGAGCTTGGCGACACGACCCTCGAGTGCTATAACTGCGGCAACCAGAATGTGTTTCTGCTAGGATTCATCTCGGCCAAGTCAGAGACCGTGGTGGTGATTCTGTGCCGCCACCCATGTGCGTCTGCCGGGTCCACGGGCGATGTAAACTGGGACACTAACGATTGGCACCCTCTTATTGACGACCGATCGTTTCTTTCATGGCTCGTGGCGGTTCCCAACGAAAAGGAGGAACTGCGCAGCAGGCACCTGTCGCCGGCACAGATTGCCAAGCTTGAAGAAGTGTGGCGCACCAATGCCGCGGCAAAAGTCTCTGATCTGACGGACGGCAACGAGCCAGAGGAGGTGCTCCCGGAAATTGGCTACAGATTCGACGACGGATACGAGTACCAGCGCTCATTTGGGCCGATTGTGAAGGCCGAGGCCGAATACGACAAGCAGGTGCGCGAATCGCAGACCCAGACCGACGTTGATGTCACTTGGGACATGGGTCTGTCCAAGCGCCACCTGGTTACGTTTAGCCTCTCGCGGATGGACGTTGCCGACCTCAAGGTGACGGTAGGCGACCAGGTGCGGTTGTACTTCCGACGCACATTCGACCAGTGGAAGGGATCGGGGTACGTTGTCAAGCGATCGGAAACGAGTATCAACGAGTTCACTGTCGAGCTCGAGCCGTCCAGCCAGCCGCCACCTATTGACAAGACCAGCGGGTTCCAGATTGAGTTTGTGTGGAACGACATCACCTACGAGCGGGTGCAAAAGAGTCTCACCACGTTTGCTACAGAAGAGACCTCTGTCTCTGGATACATTTACCACAAGCTGCTGGGCCACGATATTGACTCTGTCGAGCTGGACCACGAGGTCCCATCCGACCTATCTGTTCCCGGGATCTCTGAGCTCAACACCGTACAGCAGGACGCCGTGCGTTCCGTGCTCAAGATGCCTCTGTCTCTGATCCAGGGTCCTCCCGGTACTGGTAAGACAGTTGTTTCGACCAGCATTGCGTACCACTTGGTACGAATGACCGGCGAGCCTGTGCTGGCGTGTGCGCCGTCCAACGTTGTGACCGACCAGCTGGCCGAGCGTCTCCAGAGAACTGGGCTCAAGGTTGTTCGTGTTGCTGCTAGAATCCGCGAGCATCTCGATAGCAGAGTCGAGCATCTGACGCTACACCACCAAGTTGCCACACAGGGTCCCGTTGAACTGCAAAAGTTGATTGAGCTCAAAACTGAGCTCGGAGAGCTCAGTTCTTCTGATGAGAAGCGGTACCTGCGTCTGCTGCGCGATACCGAGCGCAAGATCCTCAAGTCGGCAGACGTTATCTGCTCCACTTGTTCTGGAGCTGGAGGCAGTCGTCTGCGTGGACTTCGGTTCCGCAGTGTTCTGATTGATGAGAGTACACAGGCCACCGAACCCGAGTGCCTGATTCCCGTTGTTAACGGATGCAAGCAGCTGATTCTCATTGGTGACCACCAGCAGCTGGGCCCGGTCATTGCGAACCCCAAGGCTGTTCGTGCCGGACTCGCGCGATCGTTGTTTGAGCGTCTCATCCTTCTACATCTTCGACCCATCCGTCTCACAGTGCAGTACCGTATGCACCCGTGTCTCAGTCTTTTCCCCTCCAATATGTTTTACGATGGCTCTCTTCAGAATGGTGTCACCGTTCAAGACCGTAAAGGTGCTGTTGGTCTGCCGTGGCCTGTGCCCGAGACGCCCATGATGTTCTGGGCCAGCTTTGGTCAGGAGGAGATCTCGGCCACTGGTGTGTCGTACCTCAACCGTTCAGAGGCAGTGGCGTGCCAGAAGCTTATCACCCGCATGTACAAAGCCGGCGTGAAGCCGAGCCAGATTGGTATTGTCACTCCCTACGAGGGCCAGCGGACCTACCTCAAGCAGTACCTGAGTACTGTTGCCGACTTTGACGCTAACGATCTGGGCGAGATTGAGATTGAGAGTGTGGACGCGTTCCAGGGCCGTGAGAAGGATTACATTATTCTTTCGTGTGTGCGTTCCAATGACCACCAGGGTATTGGATTCTTGGGCGACAAGCGCCGTATGAACGTGGCCATCACTCGTGCCAAGTACGGACTAGTCATTCTGGGTAACCCGCGAGTCTTGTCCAAGAATATTCTATGGTCATACCTGCTCAACCACTTTAAGGAGCGCGGCGCTCTTGTTGAAGGGCCCATCAACCATCTGCAGCCATGTACTGTTCCTCTTCTCAAGCCTGGTGCACCTAAACCTGGTAGAGGTAGGTTTAACCAGCCCTATGACTATCAGCACAACCAGCACTTTAACCCTCGGCCCTCGACTGCTCCGTCTGTGACTGACACTTCCAGTGTGGTTTCATTTCGCGACAATATTATCGCCGAGCCTATATCCAGCAGTATCCCTGTTGTATTTTCCGAGGGATTTGACAGTATGGGTGACTGGAAGGGTGAGCCGGTCGACGAGGAACGCGCCATTGGTCAGAGTCTGAGTGAGCGTATTCTCCAGCAAAAGGAATTCGACGATGATGATGACACTCAAGGCATCACCACATCGTTTGCCAGCCAGATAGGTCTCTACTGAGATGGTCTCTAGTGAGATGGGTCCTAGTGAGACGAGCAACGCAGCATCCCGTTGTTGTTGCATGACGACTGCACGTTGTGGCTAGAGCTCGTTCTTGGGTCGGTCCGACCCCGAGAACAAGAGCTCGCTTCAATGAGCTTCTCAAAAGTGGTCGTAAATTAGCTTCATTAAATTCTACATAGGTCATCATAAAAATTAAAGTCAATCGCGTGAGTCGGCAGTCTGGACATTGTCGTTAACGTCGACGCTGTCATACTGCTTAAGGTCGTCAGTCTTCTCGTCAGTGTTGGCAGCCGAAATCTCGGGGGTTCCACCAGCAACCATAATGTCAGAGTCTCCAAGCAAAGTGATATCAAAGCCGTTGGAGAGCAGATAAGCGCGGAATCGGTCATCCTCCTCGTTCATAGCTTCCTGACTCAAAGAGGGCAGGAAGAAAAGAGCCAAAAATGCAGAAAGCATACACAGCGAAGAGGACACATAGTAAGGTGCTCTGTTACCATCAACAGTATCAGCGCCTCCGGCATTCTTGATGATAATAGGGAAGACATACGTTCCCACAAAGGCACCAATCTTTCCAAAGGCAGCAGCAATTCCGTAGTATTGACCACGGATAGGGGTGGCAGAGGTCTTGGATGCAATAAGTCCAATCTGGTCTCCGGGTCCTACCTCACCAAGAGCAAAGAAAAAGCCGAGAAGTACCATGAATCCGCCCAGGTTTTCTTTGAGAGTGGGGTATTGCGAAGCCATGGCAAATCCAATGATACCCTGGGCTCCAACACCAAAGACAAGAGCAAGACGGGGTCCAATGTAATCAGCCAAAAAGGAGCCGACAAATGAACCAGGAAGGTAAAACAGATTGACGACCACGTTCCAGCCAAACGTCTTGTAAAGATCAGGCAAGCCATCGGCCTTAACGGGCACAATCCTGCTGACAATCATAGACGAATAGATTCCAAACGAGTAGGCGGAAAAGTCGTACAGAAACCAAATGAGCGACACCACAAAGAGACGAGGACCATAGTACTTAAGGGCAAGCCAGTAGGGGGTCTTGGTGTTCTTCATGTGATTTTTCTTGTACTGCTCGCTCTCCTTGAATTTGACTCGGAAGTACAGTAGAGAAAGTGGGGGAATGGCTCCAAGACCAAGGGTGATACGCCACACTGGGGTGAGGTGGTTTTCGCCGCAAATCCACAAAAGAACCAGAGGGACAAAGGCAGACACAACAAAACCAAAGTCGATACAGAAGTCAGTGGCAAGCACAAACCATCTGTTTCGGTGTCCCCGGTTGAGAACAAGCGAGGCCTCGGCACAAGCAACACTTGCACAAGGGTACTCACCACCAATACCAATACCCAAAAAGAAGCGGTAAGCAGTAAGGGCGGCAAACATTCCGTAAATGGAGCCGCCGGCACCCCAAGAACCAGCTGCCAAAATGGCAAAGAAAATAAGAATGAGAGTCGATGCAACCATACCACCCTTACGCGAGTGGTAATCCGAAATGTAACCAAAAACAAGCTGGCCCAGAACGGTACCAGCAAATGCAATAGAGGATACGTTGGACTGCGCGGGGGAGTCTCCGTATGCGTGCGGGTACAGACGACTGAGAATGGTGTTGACCGAACCAATCGAGTTATTCACGTACCCGTCACTAAACAGACCGGCTCCAGCAGTAAAGATGGGCCAGTATTTGGACACACCCTTGGGAGCAACATAGTTTTCCCTCTCCAGTTCCTCGGGCGTCAGCTCTTTGTCACCCTCAGGGTCGCTGACCTTTCCCTGGTTGATAATATGGATCTCACTTCGCACGGTGCGAGCCCAGTCACCAACAATACCCATGTTTGACTGAAAATGTACTGGAAAAAAAAATTTGAAGATGCTGCTGCGGCAGTCCGTATATATACCCACGACGCAACAAAGAAAGTGGAGCAAGGACTCCGCACGTGGTATTTCTTTTTGTCAGGGGGTAGCTGGGTTTAAGGTATTGCCCATATCGGTGTGGTGCCGCACATTGAGCACGTTTTGCCTTGACTTGCTAAGCTTTTCTACGACGGTCTTCCGAAAATACTTACACGGCTCTGCAGAACCTGGACGAGTTATTCCGAGATCCGACCGCGTGCGCTGAATCTACATGTCTGTTGGACCGCTGCGAAATTGTCTTCGGGTGCGAAAATCCTAGGTTTCCCGCTACTGCATGAACGGGAAGTTCCAGGAATCTGGCCACTTGAGTCAAGTCCTGGGTTATGGCCGCGCGGCTTGCAGGCCCCAGCTGAGATACGACAAGATAACGCGCTACCAGGATTCAAGGAGAGGCATGTTGATACGCAGAATCTGGCCCTGGATACCATGGAAACGAGGTTTTCAAACTTCTGGTTTCCAGCGATAGATAGATTTTTGTAATAAAACGTGAAAGTCCATCTGACACAAGACAATTTTACTTGGCTTTCTAGGATTTTCTTCACCAGAAACCCTAACCTTGCCCACTTCCGCACCCCGACAGCGCCATGCACGTTGCTGCCCCCAGATTGGTAGCTCACGCAGTGCTTTCATGTAGGCAATCGGGTAAGACAACTCAAGGCTTGCATCTGCTGCAGGTCCACCGTTGTAGAATGAAAAAAAAACCTCACTAGGAAAAGACTGAATAAACGCGGTGAAAGATTTTGGAAATCGCACAATGGTGACTCTCCGTCTCCCAAGCCACAAGATTTTCACATGCTCTCACCTACAGGGTTGTTGGGGCCAAGGGAGACCCTTGCATAGCAGAAGCCTCAAATTCCAACACAATGCAACGCAAAGCGTGCCTTTTGACTATTTGGGAACACAAATATCCCGGCTATTGATCATGGTCATGGAAAAATGAAGAATAAATTAATAGTTAGTCAGGTTGTCGTTCCTACCAGAGGCGTACGAGGAGATGCAGACGAAAGCGAACGGCGGTGGCCGTGGTGTTTCCTGTTTGTAGCGTCCACAATTTTAATGGAAGTGACTTGAGGCGATAGCTGTGGAGACTTTGGCTCCGGGCTGCACTGAGAACTTTCGAGAATTGAGGGGCTTCTCTTGCTTCGTTGTAATAAAGCAGCTGACGGACTGATTACCCCGGCGTCAACCTCCTCCTTGAGCTCGCGAAGGGCTTGAAGATTAGTGCTGCTGCCGCTGTATCTACTGTTGCGTCTGCTTGTAGTTGGGCTTCCTGGGTTGCTGGACACAAGTGTTGGCGCCGAGGCTGATGCAGAGCGAACCTCCGCTTCAACTTCTTCTTCCTCATTGATAACATGTCTGCTTGCAATTGATGGTCTTCTTGAAGAGGCCACGCTCGAGGAGCCACTAAAGTACCCGTCCTCATCTTCGTAACGGAACATGTCTAGACCAAAATCGCCCGAGGCAATAGACGACGGCTGACGTTCCAGAGTAGGAGAGGCAAGGGGAGACCGAGTGACAGAGCTGCCGAGAGGCGGCTGAAACAGGTTCAGGTCTCTGTCACGTTTGAATGTAGCAGTGGCGCCTGGTTTTTTCGCTGACAGAGTAGTGGAAGATTTAGGATACACATTGAAGGTGCTAGAGTTCTGCGGAGGACCAGCCTGACGCGTTTGACGGACCGTTGACGGAGACACCGTGCGATAGCCCGACATGCGGAACTCTCGAGTTTGGAACGAGCGCTCTTCAAGGTCTCCAAACGCCCGCTGCATATGGAGCCGCTGTTTCTGCTGATAGGCATGCAAATCGTGCAGTGACGACGAGAAGTTGGGTTTCATGGACAACGGCTCCTTTTGGGCGTCTGAACCTGACGCAGTAGCCTGGGTCTGTGACGAGGAGGATGACGACGAGGTCTGGGCGGCCACACGTTTGGGGTCTCTGACAACTGGTAAAAGGGTTTGAACCGCTAGTGCGCATGCACCCAGAAATAGTCCGGCAAGGATGCCAACTCCGCTGGCTAGCAATCCAAAGAAGAAGAGAGGCGCCACTACTCCATGGAATATGGCGGCAAAGAGTCGCCAGAGGCACTCGATTGGGCACATTGCCAGCTTGAATATGCCAACTATTGCCATAATAAACAGACGTACACCCATAGTGCCCACTGTCACCGCCCCGTTCAAACCATACAGAAGCGCCTGGTAGGTGAGATGGGTAGGGTAGGCGAACAGCCTTACCAGTAGCGTGGAGAGATTGAGTGTTTGGGTGCGAACATTCTCCATTTGGTTCACGTCCATATTTGTATTGGAGTTTGTGTTTGTATTTGTGTTGGCGAGATACGACAGGATGGAATCCCTGGTCAAGGGTGCGGTGGTTGTGCCTGTAGAAGAAACAGCGGACGCAGCGATGGATGTCGTACGTGCTGCCGACATTGGAACATGTCTATCTATCAGCTCAGCTTCGATGGAAGAGCCCAGCTGGCCTAGGATGTCAGCAAAATAATTGTCTGGCATGGTCTTGTGAGGTGGTACTTGAGCTAGTGCTTGGGTAGGATATGGAGGCGATAGGCGAGATATTCAGATAATTGTTGTATTTTCGCCTGAATCAGGCAGATCGAACAATGATCTATGGACTGGCGCTCAGCGACGGCAATCGGTGCCGCCGATGGTGAGAAAAAAATGTGGGGTTGGATGTGTCAAATGGTCCTTGTTATCAGTAGATGCCGATGCAGCCCTGGATCATTACGCTTTTAGGCTCTGATAGGATGAAGTTAATTTTGTGGTGTAGCGAGGCAGGTACAACTCCAGGCACTTCAAGTCCAAAAGGGTGGGTGGAAAATGTGCCGACCGGAAGAGTGTCGCTAGTGGAGAAAATCGAGGATCGATAGATCGGTACTTGATAGAGAGCTGGGCAAAAGAAAACAGAGATGTTAGGTAACCTTAAGAGGGTAATCGGCGGGCCTGCCCGCCAGCCATGGCTTTATAGAGCACTATTTGGAGAGTTGCCGCAATCAACTTTGTTTAGTGTGTGTGTATGTGTGTGTATGTGTGTGCTCGTTGCTAGAGCACTTATGGTCCAGGCAAGAAATACGGGCAAAGTCCAAAGCCAACCAATCAACTCGCCTAAACGACTCGCAACTGTTGTTGTCCTTGCGTGCGGCGGCGGTGTAAGACCCCTGGCCTGGCCCTGCCCCTACCTCGAACCTGCCCCTTCTTAGAGCAGCCGTGCACCGAGGTTTAAATGCTGCTGTGGAGTTCTGTGTATTAGAACAATACAGTGGTGGTGCTGTCTCTGTGCAGTGCCAGGGCACCGCGTTTCATGGAACAGCAATGATCGATGTTGCTAGTAGAAGCGAGCGATTTGAATATGATGAAAGGGGCCTGCGTAACCCGCCACCGGCTACGAAATGAAATTATGACTTTTTCGCCCGTCCCGTACCCTGTGCAGCCGGCCAAGTCAAGGAAGACGCATAATTTTGGTGGATGGGATGCAGCATGGCAGGCTCATGGCAAGTAACAGGTTTTTTCACAGATGCATGTCCAAATGCAGCATCCCAGACCCGGCGGTGCGACATTTATAGCCCGAGGTAGAGGGGGGTCGGTGACACCCCCCAGTGCCCATGTATCGGTAGTGTGGGACGATTCTACAGACGTGTGTGTATTTTTACCCGTCAGCGGCAGTGGGCTCTTGGCGCTGGCATCTTTACTCACTAGGTATCCTAGAGATAGCGGCGAGGCGTTCAGCCCCTCGAGTGCCGAGCTGCCTCCGATTTTCCACGTGCATGCTACACTTCCCTCTACTCACGAGGTGTATAGGTTGCGAGCAAATCCCAATTCGGGAGTGATATGTGCATCTACATCTCTGCATGGGTCTTATCCCAAGTGCAGCGCGAGTTTATGTGACCGGACTATGGCTGGGTTCTTGGTGCAGGTGCCGCACACCTTTCTGGCAAAATTGGACTCGGCGTTTGACAATGGCACAACCTATATGAGACAGTCACTGAGGCTGAGTAGTGTAGTGGTCGGGAGCCAGGCTAATGGTACACCCTCTAGAACTCGTGGTCCCGTTTGTTGCGCCCTGGACCCTGGACCCACAGCATCGTGGGCTCTGGACGTGGAGACCTATGTGTGGAATGGCAACTCAATCGTGGGAGAGTATGAGGGTTTAATGGCGAGTATGAGCGATTAATGAACTAGTCTAATGTCTATTAACAGTCTATGTCTATGCAATCTAAAGCTCATTGACGTTCCACTTGCGTGGGGGCAGGTCAATGTCTGCCTTGGCTTGACGGAAATCACCCACCATATCGTACAGCGTACTAAAGTAGTCGGCCACGACATTGGCAAACCAGCGCTTGCCGCCAGGCACAAACCATCCAAGATGCCCGCCGCCGTCGGTCGTCACCAAGTAAGTGTACGGGTTGCGCCTGGCTTCATCGTAGGGAATGCATGCCTTTGCGGCAATAGGATCATCCAGCGCGTTCAAAATGAGCGTCGGGGTGCGGATACTCGTTAGCTTATGCACACTGCTTCCCAGGCGGTAGTAGTCGCGCGCACAGTCAAACCCAAAGAAGGGTGCAGTGTAGAGCTCGTCGAACTCGTGCATCATCTTTGGGCGCGGCGCCGACTGGGCCCTGGAAAACGCAGGGTCGGTTGCAAGCATGTCGCGGTGGTTGTGCACCAGTCTCAGCAGGTTTTTAGCCATGGATGGCGAATACACGTTGCGGCCCATGAACGTGTGTCTCACGGCCAGCGCACTCAGGTACAGGTCCCATGGGTTGGCCACACAGCAGGCTCCGTCTACATCGATGCTGGAGCCTTCCTGACCCAGGTAGTTTGCAAGGATACTGGCACCCAGCGAGTAGCCAATCAGGTATATCTTACGGTCGGGCTGCGAGCTGCGCACATGCTTGACAAGAGCCCGGATATCATCCGACATGATACCACAGAATAGTTTTGGGGTGGTGATCTTGGTGCGGTTGCAACCTCGGCTCGACAGCACAAGGTTGTCAAAGCCTCGCTTCTTGAACTCGGTGATGGCGCATCTGACGTAAGCTTCGTGCGATCCGCCCGTCAGTCCATGGAGGGAGATCACCAATGGCCGCGTGGTGCTGGGATCATCCATTTTTTCAATTTCCTCGGGCTTGAGGTACCGTGTGCGGACGGGGTACCGAGGTAGGTTGTCGACTGGAGCGTAGGCCACCTGCTCGGCCCACTGCTCCTTGGACTCGGGAGGATCCACTTGGTAGTCCACCGAGACCTGAGATCCGTCTTCCCAGGTCATGAGGCGCCGTCCGTAGTAAACCTGATCCACCGACTCAAAGTCGCCGGCGGACGAGTACAGGGTCTGTAGGTTGCCGTTTCCCAGCAAGGGATGGTTCCAGTACCATGTGCCGTTGTCGACCGCGGGCAGGTGGGCTTTGAACAGCTCATCCAAGCCAACAAATTCGTCACAGTTGTCGGCCCTGGGGAGCTGGACCGGCTTGCTAGGGGCCTGAGCGTGGACTCCGGATCTGAGCCAGTACATGGAAGACTTAGTAATGAGGGTCGGTGAGGCTCAAAATGTCAAATGTCAGGGGGACTAAACTAGTGCGCCGCCCACAATCATAACTATTCCACCACCACCAGCATGGGCAAAGTTTTAGAGCTGATCACGCATCCCGACGAGCTGGGCTCTGCGTTACAGCTCAAGTTCTGGCGCTCGCCGCTGCATCCAAGAGACCCCAAGAAGGAGTCTGCGAATCTGCGCCGGTGCTATGAGCTACTGGACATTACCAGCCGGTCGTTCGCGGCTGTCATCAAGGAGTTACATCCGGAGCTCAGAGACACGGTCATGATCTTTTATATTGTTTTGCGTGGTCTCGACACGATTGAGGACGATACAACCATCCCTGTTGCACGCAAGGTGCCGATTCTTCGAAACTTCAGGGATGTGCTGGCAACCAAGGACTGGACATTTACCGAGAACAGCGAGAAGGAGCGCGATCGTGTCGTGCTCGTCGAGTTCGACAAGGTGCTACGCGAGTACCACAGGCTCCGCCCCGAATACCAGGAGATCATTGCCGACATTGCCGACAAGATGGGCAACGGTATGGCCGACTACGTGGAGAAGTCGAGCCAGAAACACTACGACGGACTCGACACCATCCTGGATTACGACAAGTACTGCTATTACGTGGCTGGCCTTGTAGGTGAGGGTCTTACGGGGCTGGCGGTGATTTCTAGATTTGGATCCGAGAAGCTCAGCGACCGCCCGGAGTTGTACATCTCCATGGGACTGTTTCTACAAAAAACCAACATTATTCGTGACTACCGCGAAGACATGGACGACGGCCGCTCGTTCTGGCCCAAGGAGGTCTGGACAAAGTACGCCAACGAGCTCGCCGACTTTGCCAAGGCTGCAGATAGCGGCGACGCCGAGGGCCTGGCTAAGGCCCAGGCGTGTGTGTCGGATCTGGTGGTGCTCTCGCTGCGCCATGTGACGGACTGCATTGAGTACCTTTCGCTGATCAACGAGCCGTCTCTGTTTTCGTTCTGCGCGATTCCGCAAACCATGTCGATTGCGACGCTTGAGCTTGTGTTCAACAACCCCGACATGTTTCGCCGCAACGTCAAGATCCGCAAGGGTCTCATGGCCAAGCTCATTCTGCAGTCGCAGAACCTTGACGATGTGGCTCAGGTGTTTGTCGAGTATTCCCGCCGTATCCACCTGCGCAACAAGCCGTCCGACCCCAACTTCTTGGCCATTGAGGTCGAGTGCGGTCGCATCGAGCAGTTTGTCGACAAGATGAGCTCCCGCAGTGCGGGAGCGGTTCAGCGCAAGGCCAACGCCGAGCTCGCGAAGCGTGACCCCAACCAGGAGCAGATCGAGTTCCGCCTCATGCTTGCTGGTGCCGGTATTTTGGCCGCCACGTGTGGAATCATGGTTTTCATTGCGTGGCTCAACGGCGCCCGTTTCGATGAGGTCTTTGTTCAGCTGGAACACGTCTACAACAAGTTTGTCCACGATATTGAGCCTCCTGCATCGGCCCGCTTGCTACGTGATCTCGATCTCTAATAATGTACTATGATCGTTTCTGTCTACTAACTTTAGACGCAGGTACGGCCTGTGTAAGCTGGCCGCACGGCTGTACCCAGCCCTGCATCTCGTCTCATGTCCGGAGCAACCAAACTCCTGTCTCACTGCACCGCCCATTCCGTGAGTGTGTATAAATATTGCCACTAGTTGTATCGATTGCCATCTTTTTGCCATCTTCTTTTGGTCACATCCTCTGCTCTGTTGTACCCCGCACCTCAGGGGAACTCTATACCAACAAAGTAAGCGAACCGAGAGCTTAATCGGTCCAACCCCCACCCGCTAATTTATCGCCGCCGATCCCCCATATTTTTGTCAACTCACCATGGAATACATTATTGGAGTAGATCTCGGGACAACGTCCACTCGCGCCATCGTCTTCAGCAAGGATGCAGCCCCGGTCGCCGCGTATCAACAGGACTACCGCCAGATCCTGCCCCAGCCCGGCTGGCTCGAGCATGATCCCGCCGAGCTCGTTCAGACCGTGCTCACCTGCCTCAACGGGGTGAGCAAGGAGCTTGAGCAAAAGAAAATCGATTGCAAGAATATCCGCGCCATCGGCTTTACAAACCAAAGAGAAACAACCATTCTTTGGGATAAAACAACCGGCAAGGCCGTGATGAACGCCATTGTGTGGAGCGACTGCCGCACCGAGGACATTATTAACCACTACAAGCAAACAAAGTCCGACGCAGAGATCAAAGACCTCGAGGAGCGCACCGGCCTGCGGCTATCTGCGTACTTTGCTGCGCCCAAGATCCGGTGGATCATTGACAATAATGACGAGGCTCGCGCGCTCTACGAGCGCGGCAGCCTCGCCTTTTCCACCGTCGACTCGTGGCTACTGTACAACCTCACGTCGGAGCGACGCCACATCTCCGATATCACCAACGCATCGCGGTCGCTTTTGTGCAACATCCGCACTCTCAAGTGGGATCCCGAACTCATCAAGTTCTGGGATCTGGACCGTCTCGTGCTCCCGGACATTGTTTCGTGCGCAGAGGTCTACGGCCATCTAATCACCACTGGCCTCGCACACAATCACAACTTTGCCGGCATTCCCATCTCGGGATGCCTTGGTGACCAAAGTGCAGCTCTCGTGGGACATGGCGGTCTCGATAGAGGAGACGCCAAAAACACTTATGGTACCGGCTGCTTCATGCTCTATAACACTGGAACCAAGCCTGTGTTCAGCAAGAACGGGCTGCTGACCACGGTGGGGTTCGCCATGGACGAGGTCCCTGGCCTGAACACTGAGCGCCGGGGCTCCGACGACGGCAGCTACAACGACCGCCAGTTCAAGGCTACCTATGCGCTCGAGGGCTCGATTGCTGCGGCTGGATCCGTCACCAAGTGGATGATTAACAATCTCGAGCTCATGGAGACGTCGGAGCACATGAACGAGCTGGCTGGTCAAGTCGAGGACGCTGGTGGGGTTATCTTTGTCACTGCGTTCTCGGGCCTGTTTGCTCCCTACTGGGATCCCACTGCGCGTGCGTCCATTCTCGGCATGACGCAGTTCACCACCAAGAAGCATCTGGCCCGAGCTGCTCTCGAGGCCACCGCTTTCCAGACCAAGGCCATTTTTGACGCCATGTCCCAGGACGACAAGGGCTACGAGCTCAAAAAGCTGCTTGTGGATGGAGGTATGACCAACAGTGATGTCGCCATGCAGATCCAGGCAGACATTCTGGGAGTCCCCATCATGCGGCCACGCATGCGCGAGCCCACTGCCTTGGGTGCCGCCGTTGCTGCTGGACTCGGAGTCAAGCTCTGGGGATCAATTGCGGAGGTCAAAGCTACTCTACAGAACCAGGAACGTACCACCAAGTTCGAGCCTTGCACCACCCCTGAGCGCCGTCACAAGATCTACAACCACTGGAAGCGTGCTGTCGAGAGAGCTCGTGGCTGGATTCAGCTCGACGAGGAGGACTCGAGCGACGAGTCCTGTGTGCACGGAGACGGCAGTGCCAGCGCCTCATAATAGATAGCTCGTGTACATATTTATTATAGATTGATACATACTTTTTGTTATCCAGCTGATACTGGAGGAATAAAGGCGAGCTCGGCCAATGGGTCTAGCTTGTATGTAGCAAACGTGCTCTTATCAACGTATTCGTCATTGACGGCAACGGCGCATGAGTCTAGCAGGCTATCCACATCTTTATTGGAGTATTTGTCCTTGATGTACTGTATGACAGCGCTTACAGTTGTTAGGTTTGTGACATCATCTTGGTCCCTGTTTGTGGCCTGGCGTAGAGGTCCAAAGTAAAGCACCTTCATGAGCTTAGTAAGGACAGGTCATACTTTTACCTCAAGTTTTTGGTAATAGGTATAGTTGCACAAATACAATAGTACCAAGCTAGAACCAAAAAAACGACTTATATCTTATCGGATCCAACCTCGGTTAGCGATTGCCCAGGCCGATAACACGCAATGTACCGTGCACCTAATCTACTGATAATGGACATCTGAGCCGTTCGACCGTTCCACAGCTGGGCGAAATCGGCCAACATCAAACGGCCAATGATACATAGGAGAAAGCCAAGATAATGCAATTCATCTGCAGGTAAAAGCGGGGTCGCGTTGCGGGCAAAAGGGGCAGCGACACACCGGCCAGCCCCTGGCCGTTGGCCGGTGGCTGGCCAAATGCGGGCAACTAGTCCATACATCTATGACAACGTGGAAGTGCTATTTGCATCTACATGTAGATGAATGAAAAAAGTACGGATGATGGCAGATTCACAGCCTAGTCACAAGACTGTCCACGTACCCCCTGAGGGAAAAACAAATTAAGGTTGCGGTCAGGGCCATTGAGCGCCTAACCTTGTCAAAACGTCATACAAAGCCGTGATTGGACGGGCCCACATGTTATCAGTGCAGGGTCATGCGGCCGAGGGAATGCAGATCATCAGCCGGGATTCCAAACATGTGAGGCTACGGTCTAGTTTCTTCATTCAGGTGGAGTAGCAAACCGCGCGCAAAAAAAAACTACATGCTTAATCTATCCATTTTGCTGCGTTTGATTGGGTGAATTCTGCCCGTGATCTCAACGGCCGGGCGGCAAACTCTTTTTGAAGGGAGAACAGCTGTCCGTCTAGCGCCAAGGAGACGTTCACTAGTCAACATTGGGGTAAACTCACAGCCCTCGTCAGGCTCGTGTAGAGATTGCCATGGCGGTTCCCATTATAGCTAGCGCGTCTCAGCCAAAATTACCACCCATCTTGTTTGTGATTGGTGGTAAGGGTTGCGGGCGATAACGACGGTAAAGCCTCGGGCAAGCTAGGTTCTTGATTAAAGCGCTTGCTTGTGATGCGTCGGGCAATGGTAGGATATCACAAGCAAAATGGGAGAAACTAATTCGCCGTGTGCTGAAACAATGACGTTACAGCCCCTCCTCCATTGCTGTCTGTCCGGATTCATCCCAGTGCCTCACCACACGCACGCTGTAGTTGCCGGGATGAATGGGTGCTCGGGTCGGGTAAGGGTTGCGGCCGTGGCAGTAGAGCCTACCTGCTGATGGAGGAGCAGCAGCCCTGCCCTTCCGCCCAGCCCTGCCCTATCCACTATGCTGTTGCTTTTTGTGGAAAGACTCATAGTTAAAAATTTTATATATAGTAGTGGTTGAATCCGAGCTGGGCTCGGTAGGTAGAAGAACTCCTTCAACTCGATCGGTCGTCAGACCACAAACAACAAATCACAAAACCCCCCCAAACTTCCTAACAACCACACCAAATCATCATGGCCACCGCTTCTGTAGTGTCCAACGCCGAGGGACTTCGCAAGTACCTCGAGCTGCCCCAAAAGGGCGCCGTCATGGCCGAGTACATCTGGATTGACGGAACCAATGGTATCCGCTCCAAGTGCAAGACTCTGAACCAGAAGCCTGCCTCCATTGAGGATCTTCCCGAGTGGAACTTTGACGGATCCTCCACCGAGCAGGCCCCCGGTCACGACTCTGACATCTACCTCAGACCCGTCAGCATGTACGAGGATCCTTTCCGCCGCGGTGACAACATTATTGTTCTTGCCGAGTGCTGGAACTCGGATGGTACTCCCAACAAGACCAACTACCGCCACGAGTGCGCCAAGCTTATGGAGGCCCACAAGGATCAGCACATTTGGTTTGGAATCGAGCAGGAGTACACCCTCTTTGATCAGCTCGACCACGTTTACGGATGGCCCTCGGGAGGATTCCCTGCCCCTCAGGGACCCTACTACTGCGGTGTCGGAACTGGCCGTGTGTTTGGAAGAGACGTGGTTGAGGCCCACTATAGAGCTTGTCTCTATGCCGGTGTCAACATTTCCGGTATCAACGCCGAGGTCATGCCTTCCCAGTGGGAGTTCCAGGTTGGACCTTGTGAGGGTATCAAGATGGGTGACGACCTGACTGTCTCCCGTTATCTGTTGCACCGTGTGGCTGAGGAGTTTGGAGTCAAGATTTCCTTCCACCCCAAGCCCCTCACCTCTGGTGACTGGAACGGTGCCGGATGCCACACCAATGTGTCCACTGAGGCTATGAGACAGCCCAATGGAATCAAGCACATTGAGGATGCTATCGAGAAGCTCGGCAAGCGCCACACTGAGCACATTGCCGTGTACGGAGAGGACAACGACCTCCGTCTTACCGGTAAGCACGAGACTGCCTCGGTTGCCAACTTTTCCTCAGGTGTTGCTAACAGAGGTGCCTCTGTCCGTATTCCCCGCTCCGTTGCCAAGGAGGGATGTGGATACTTTGAGGACCGCCGTCCCGCGTCCAACATTGACCCCTACCTGGTCACTGGTATCATTGCCGAGACCATTTGCGGATCTATCCCCGAGGCTGACATTGTCAAGCAGTTCAACAAGGAGTAAGCTTGGTATCTCTTTACTTCACTGTTTCATCAACTCTCGCATAAACTAATTATAATCATCCCATAGACCAGTCATGGAGTATATATTTTGAATGAATGAGGTTCCTTCTCTTAACTAAATGCAATTTTTATTTTTGGCTAATCAGACTAAGCATGGCATTCTCATCGCCTTCTGATAAGCTGGGCTCGTCAAGCACCTTTGACACGCAAAGCCATGCATCTCGAGACCCACCCCATGCCAGAACCTCTGTTTTGAATCGCTCGCCTGCATCTCGTCCAACCGGATTGGAATCAAACAACTTGGTCCATATGCGGTTGGCAATGGCTCGATCGAATAAATAACAGTAGTAGGTGGACCCGTAGCCAAATAGGTGGCCAAATTGCGCAGCCCACTTGTTCTGCTCCAGAGACCGGCCCGCAAAAAGGCTATATTGGTTTTCCAGGCCGTGGTATGTAGCCATAGCATCGAAATCTGGGTTTCCTACTTGTTCAGAGTGCAGGCTTTGGTCCAATAGTGAGAGCAGAATCTGGTGATATGTTTCGGTGGCTTCAAATGTTGACTGAAGGTTCACATGCGCCTGGAATGCGTCAATCGGCAGAGCATCATCGGTTTCGTGATGGCGAGCATACAATGCAGCGACTTGAGGAGACGCTGCAAATCTCTCCATCAGTACGGACGGGAGTTCCACAAAGTCGGTGGCGCATCTGGTGCCACTGACATTGTGTAGGCTCGTACGGCCAAGCATAGAATGGATGGCGTGTCCCATTTCATGGAACAGGGTTTGTACCTCAGAGTACGTAAGGAGGCACTTGTTTGCTGCGCTGTCTACCACAAAATCACATACCAGTGCAATGATAGGCAACTGGAACTTACGACCAGAGTCCACCGTGACCACCGTGTTGCCGTCATCAGACTGTGAAACAAGAGACGTCGACTCAAACTCGTGTGGCCAGATCTCTCTCGAGCACTGAACAGTGAAATGGGCCGGGTGCGGGCTCTTGCCATCTCGCTGAAACAAGTCGCAGTATATCACTCCCAGCCTGTTGCCCGTGTCGGTTTCGATCACGTCGAGTCGGCGCACATGCTCATCCCAAACTTCACCCTTTCGCGTGGCCACAGGAACAAAGCGAATGCCATAGATAGACTCAAACAACCGACTCAGTCCCTGCATCACGGTGCCCAGTGAAAAGTAGGATGGGAGCGAGTCGGACTTGAGCGCCATGCGGGCGGTGGCTCGCCGACTGTTTGTGAGCATTGCAGAGTAAAAGTCTCGGTCCCACGCGTTGAGGGGAGACCCCTTGAGCTGCGCCAGGTTGTTCAGCTCGGCCTGGGCTCCAGGACGCACATTCTCGACTTGTGCTTGCAAGAACTTGAGGACGTTCTCTGGAGATTTCGCCATCTTGTCTTTCAGTTCATAATGCGCGAAACTCGGTTGACCCATCATATTGGCTAGTTCATGACGAGCCCTGAGAAGCTCTGTCAGCAGATGGACCTGAGACCCAGTAGCTGTGCGCTGGGCCAACCACAACTTTTTGCGCGAATCTTCGTCCACCAACGTCTGCAATGCCACCTCAGCCACAGGACCATAGGTGGGGATACGGTACTGGCTGTGGAATGCCGACTTGACGGAAGCAGCGAGAACCGGGTCCAGTCCTTTGGTCTGGTCTTTCTTAAGTGATATGTAGTGCTTGGCTGGTCCAATGTTGTTAACAAACTGTTGTCCTAGCACCGACACCTTGCCCGAAAGCTGAACAAACTTGTTGCGTGCGTCGGGGTCGAGGTTGACTCCACTCTTTTTGAAGTCCGCCAGCAAGATCTGACCCACGGTCTTCTCTTCCGAGGTGAGATGGCTGACGACAGAAGGAGTTGAGAGCGCTTTGTCCAAAATATCGTGGAGCTCGACGCTGGTGTTGAGTGCGTTCATGTAGTCGTACATCTTCTCGTGGGCCATCTGCGCCACCTGCTGGAACTGGTCATTCGGATGTGATATCCGAACAAATGCAACCATGTCTATTACCTTGCAGAGGACATCCGACAAAACATCAAAGTGTCGAATGGCATACGCCAGCGATGCGTGGTTGTCTCCGCTCTCAATGATACTCCTGGTGAGTCCCTGAGCTTCCTGTAATGACGCATCAGTAAACTGAGCCAGCCCGGAAGCGGACGTCAGCCATTTGTTTCCAAAGAGTCCAGTTGAATGGTAGTTGTCGTGAAACTCGCTGGTTTCTATTTGGTCAAACATTCGCCGAATCCCTGCATCGTCATGGCTGTTCGAGGTAGTGGTCGTCGTCTTAGACGCATCAACATTGAGAAAGGCTGAGTTAGTAGTAGATGATGCCGAGGTTGGCGGGACCGCCGATTTGTGAACCACTGATTCTAGCAGTGGTGTCTTGCTTGAAAACAAGCGGGTTATTTTGAACCCCACCAGCAACGGCGCTGTCAGATTTCGTGCGCAGCGCGGCCTGATTCGAAGCATTAGGTTGCAAGTCACCAACCCCGCACCATACATACATACATACACTATCCGACTACAAGTTCACCAGCAAGCTGCATCTTAAGAATTGACATCATTGCATTACCGTTTTGAAGTAAACTACTCTAGAGCTTAGTTGGACTGCATAACCTGCCACACGCGGATGAGGTTGTCAGTGTAGCCGGCAAACAGGTTCTGGCCATCAGCGGACCAGGCGAGGGAGATGACACGGGGAGCGCGGGACTCAGCGTTCTGAAGAGCAAAGTCGGGCTTGAGCTCGTCAATCAACTCACGCTTCTCAAGGTCGTAGACCTTGATGGAAGACTCGGTGGCAGCACAGAGCCAGTATCTGTTGGGGGAGAAGGTCAGAGCATAGACCTCGTCTCCACAGGGCAGAGAGTAGAGGTGGGTGTTTCCATTGAGGTCCCAGAGGATGATGCTGTCATCCTTTCCTCCGGAAGCGCAGAGCGATCCATCAGGAGAAACAGTGATGGAAGAGACGTATCCCTTGTGTCCAACACAGTCAGCCTTGAGGGAGGCAGTGGCAAGGTCCCAAACCTGGTTAGTTCTGTAGGGCAAACAAAAAAAAGACATGATTGCTCAGACTCAGAGATCTTGGTGGAATATCTGTCTCATGGGCCGGAGCCTCTGAAGTAGCAAATATTGTCAACATCATCGAAGAGCAAACAGACTACGAAAAGAGCAATGCAAAAAATCGGGGTAACTTACCTTGACGGTCTTGTCCCAGCCGGCAGAGATGATGGTGTGAGACTCATCCGAGGCAGGGGAGAATCTCACAGTGGAGATCCAGTCGCTGTGGGATTTGCTGTTGGAGGGCTCGTAGGTGTACTTGCACTCTCCAATGGTGTTCCAGACCTTGATGGTTCTGTCACGAGACGAGGAGACAATCTGGCGGTTGTCAGGGGAGAAAGAGACGGACAAAACGTCACCAGTGTGGCCGGTGAATCTGGTTCTGCTGGATCCGTTCTTGAGCTCCCAAAGACGGAGGGTCTTATCCCACGAGGCAGAGAGAGCGTACTGACCGTCCTGCGAGATGGAGATGTCCTGGACAATGTGGTCGTGGCCCTTGAGCGACTTCTTGGGCACACCGTAGGCCTGCTCGTCGCGGGTCAGGTTCCACACAATCAGGGTCTTGTCGCGGGATGCAGAGAGCAGCATGTCGGGGTTGCTGGCGGTGGTGGCCAAGGCCGTGACCCAGCCGTTGTGGCCCTCGAGGGTGCCACGCAGCATCAATACTTCGTTCTGGCTCATTGTGGTACAGGTGATGGGTGTGACTATGGAGGCCAGTGTATAGTGTATATTTCAACCTGCTTAGGCTGGGCTGCGCTCCGCGACGAGTGCTAACCTAAACCCGCAAGTGCTAGTTTGGGACAGTGACTGTGACGAGTTTTTCAATCCATGGAAGGTAGGGTCAGGGGGCCCCTGAATACCCAGGGAAAGTCGTTAGATATGGAAAATCAAGACGACGCTGGTATTTAATTGCCTACTGGTACTAATCGCCTGCTAGTATCTATTTATGTATTATTACTCGAGAGACTGTAATCACCCGCAATCCACTTGTTGATCATATCGTGGGAAGTGGCTGGTTGGTCGTGAGGAACCATGTGGCCCGCACCGCTTAGTCGGACATGAGTGAAATGCCTATAATTGCGCACCTTTCCAGCAGATTTGCCGTTCACTTTCCATGTTTTTGCTTGCTGCTGGGCGAACTGCTTGCGTCCAAACCACTCAAGCTGCCTCGTATATGCATCTGTCCCGAGCCAATTGACAACGTAGTCCTGGTCGCCAGTGTACACAAGGACCGGGATGTTTTGATCAAGCAGACTGGAAATGTGGTGGTGGTACGGCCGCATCCAGTCGCCTGCCAGCCCGAACTCGAGGTTTACAAGGAGACTACACTCTTTGTACCCAAGATTCTTGGAGACACCCAGTGTCTCACGCACGTGATCTTGCCCAAGGTAGGCATCGATCCAGTGCGTCTCATTGTAGCAGTCGTCTCCGCAGCCCTCCATGCGCATGTCGTACATGTTGCGCCTTGTTTCCTGGTAAGGCGCAAGAACCACCCAATTGCAGTAGAGATGGGCCGCGAAGCAGTCGAGCTTCGCATCTGTGCGATAGCACTGGTCTATAAGCTCATAGCAAGCAGGAAGGCGTCTGGCCATAGTGTCGCATGCGTCACCGTCTAGCACAGCGGGAAAATCGCCTTGGCCGCACGCCATGGGCTGGTACGCAGTGTACTGTGTTCTTACATCAGTAAGACCATTTCCGAGCATGATTGAGCTCACATTGAAGTTGCGTTCAGGATGAGACATGACTTCACTTGCAAACACAGGAACGTAATGTCCACCATAGGACTCTCCCGCCATGTGGAAAGGCAGATGCGAGTATTCCGAGAATCTTTCGAAAAACAGCGACAGAAAAGCATAGATCTCTTTGGCTGCAGTCTCGGTGTCAATGGTGGGCGAAAGCAGTCCAGAGTACGAGAACCCGACGCCGACCGGCTGGTCGAGAAACATGATAGAGGCATTGGCGTTCCATGAGTACGGATTCAATACTGGCTCAAGGTCGTCATTTATAAGAGCAGGTCCGCATTCAAAAAATAGTCCGCTCATTGACGAGCAGCCTGGGCCGCCGTTGAGCCAAAGTATCACAGGGTCGGTCTTGGGATCGTTGCGCGACTCAAAGAACCAGAAGAATAGGTGTTTGTCCTCTTTCTCCATATCAAAGTACCCGCTATACTGGCGTACTGTGTCCACTCCTAACGCCTCTGGAGACTTGATGCGCAAGTGGTGGCCAGGAAACTCATTGATGTTTGAGTGGTGCATCCATTCGCTAGTATCAGTACTGGTGAACACTGCCTGCTGAAATATGGGTGAGCAAACACCCAATCCAGCAAGCAGTAGATGTAGAAATCTCATGCCATTCCACAATTGCTTGCATCTCCTGGACGGGGACCCTGATGATGTTTACCCCAAGGTCACAAGACCAAAACCCCTAACCTCCCCCTTTTGTGCGATCATCACCACCCATCATACATGTCAGACGAGAACGAGATCGGCCTGAGCCAGGACCCTTGGGCTTCAGGACAAGTGCGGGAACGACTTAAAAAGATCAACGCGCTGGAACAGAAAATCATTCTCATTCTCCGCAGAGTATCGGACGCCCTCGACCACCTGCAGCAGGGCAAAGCAAGCAGTAAACAACAACAGGAAGCATCGCGCACCAAGTTTGAAGTATCAGCAAGGTGGTATGTGGGACTCCTCGAAGAGGTTTCTGTCGAGCTGCGGCGCGAGGTCCGACTGCTTGAGCAAATGACTCGCAAGAAAGTTCTGCCAGTCCAGATTCCCCCAAAGGCTGTTTGGCATGAGAGCACCAAGGAGGAAGAAATCTGGGACCACGTCAATCAACTTCTTCCCTCTATTACTAACTATCGCGCGTCTGAAGACAAGGAAATGAAATGACCATTATGTGCGTTACGAGTTCGCGGCCGCGCCTGCAGCACCGTCAACTCCGCTCTCATAGGCATTGCGCTGCGCGATTTGGATATTTCCCAGCAGCCGCGATACAAAAGATACAAACATGATGAATGATAGTGCAAATGTGGCGTAGACCGCAATATAGTGCCGTCGTAAGTATGTGCTTGGAGACCCATTGGCCGGGTACTTGCGGTCGCACCGGTAGGCCCACCCCAGGGCCATCATCAGGAGGATGAATGATCCCAGTGCCCACGCAAACCGGCCATTGAGGCTGGGCAGTGGCGTGTACGGGTGGTCGTACGAGCTCAACGGTGTTTTGGTTTCACCAGACATGTCGTGTGCAGCCCTGCAGGGACTCTACATATGTATATGGGGTGGGGCGCGTTGGAGGCGGCGCCGCACGAACCGTTTGAAGGATACACAAGTTAGACAAGACAGACTAATGTAATTGTGCTTTAATATTTGACTTAAATAAACTAGGGAGAAATCTCCAGCAGCAGCTTACCGGTGGTCTCACCGCCCTCAAGAGCAGCCATGGCCACGTTAAAGTCCTTAAGAGGATAGATGTGTGAGATGTTGACCTTGATCTCGCCGCAAGTATAGTACTCCATCAGCTTTTCCGTATAGTGTTGCCATTCCTCATCAGTTGTCACAAATCCATACAGAGTAGGGCGCGTGACCTTGACGTTGTTTGGACTAAGCTGCAGCAGAGAAATGGGAGGAATCACACCGGACGCATTGCCAAAGCTCACAATGGTGCCCTTGCGGGCCACACACTTGAGCGAGGTGTCCCATGAACTCTTTCCGACTCCATCAAAAACAGCAGCCACACCCTTGCCGTCGGTGATCTCCTTGACTCTAGCCACAACGTCCCGCTCCTTCTCGTCCTCAGCCTTGTAGTTGATTACGTAGGTCGCGCCGGCAGTCTTGGCAATCTCCGCCTTCTTCTCAGAGGAGGTGATTCCAATCACAATAGCACCAAACAGCTTGGCGAATTGAGTGATCAATGCTCCAGTGCCTCCGGCGGCGGCCCACACCAGAACGTAGTCGCCGCGCTTGACCTCGTAGGCCTCTTTAGTAAAGGTGAATGCCGTTAGGGACTGCAGCAATCCTGCGCCTATAGTCTTGAGATCGAGTCCCGCGGGCACTCGGACAAGCTTGTTCGGTTCCACGGCAGTGTACTCGGCGTAGGCGCCGGGATTCAGGTATCCAACATTGTCGCCCACCATGACGTTGTGGACCTTGCTTCCTACCTTGACGACCTGTCCTGCACCCTCGCGACCAAGAATCAGGGGAAGCTTGGCGGGATAGATGCCCTGGCGGAAATATGACTCGATGAAGTTGATCCCGGCGTAGGCGTTTTTGACCAGCACCTGAGTATCCGAAATCTCGGGAACCGGTGCATCCTCGTACTTAACAACCTCGGGGCCGCCGGTTTGATGGATCTGAATGACTTTTTGAGTGGTTGGTAGAGACATTGAGTGAAAGTAGAAGCAGCGTCGCAGGGGTTGGAACGGGAGTCGGCTACGCATTTATAAGCGTGAGGTAATTATCCGAGCAGGGTAGGGTGGCGGTGGCGGCGGCGGGAATAAGCCAGACTAAGTAAACAAGCATCTTGAACAATCTGCTGATCTGCCAAACCCAATTGGTAATAAGGCGGGAACGAATACCAAAAGGCTCCACATCTTAACCAGGAGGGTCTTTTTACAATCATCCTCACTTGCGGCATAACTCACGGAAGTGCGATGAACCGGATGATGGATAGTACTGTTCCGAGCCGGCCACGTTAATGTTTGACAAACAATGCATTACTATGGTATCTTCATTACATGACAGGAGATGCTTACTGGCTCTCACACACTAGATGGCTCCAGGGGTGGTCAATCTTACCCCATTGAATATTGGTTAGAGCGTCACGGGCAAACTGGGCCACGGGACCAGAGGTGCCGTCAGATCCAAGAGGAACCTCGAGGTCAGTTCCAGAACGGGTTCGGATCGTGCCAACAGGAGAAACAAAGTAGGCGGTGCCAACGGCAAATGCCTCAAGGAGTCTGTTCTCGCTCGAGGCCAGCTCGAGATCCTTGCTAGTGAACTCTCTCTCAACAACCTCGACAGACTCATCGTCAGCAAACTTCTGACGGAGAAGCTCGAGCACAGAGCGACGGGTGATACCAGGGAGAATGACTCCAGTGGACAGAGGGCAGGTGAGAATCTCGGTCTTGCCAGACTCGGTGTTCTTGACAACAGCAAAGAAATTGGACGCTCCAGCCTCAGTCACAATTCCCTCATCTCCAAGCAGCCACAATACAGTGGAGAATCCCTTGGAGAGAGCCTCGTCGTTGGCCTGGAGAGCAGGTCCGTAGTTGGCTCCAAGCTTAGAAGAGCCAAATCCACCGGGCCAAGCGCGAATAGCCTGGGGAGGAGAGCACATCAGCTTGAGGGGCTTGGTGTTCTGAGGAGGGAAGATGTTGGCCATAACCATGAACTTGGCCTTGTGAGGGGTTTTAATGCCCAGTCCCTCGTCGGTGCCCATGACCAAGGGTCGGAGATAAATATACGAGCCCGGCGCAATGAAGCGGGACTCAACCTCAACGTACTTTTCCAGGATCTGGACAGCTGCCTCAGGATCAAGGTGGGGAAGACATGCGCGCGCAGTAGAGTCGTTGAGTCGGTTAATGTTATCGAGAGGGCGGAAAAGGAACACCTTCTTGCCGTCAAAGGATCGGTATGCTTTCATACCCTCAAAGCAGGTGGTAGCGTAGTGCAACACGGAGCAGCTGGGATCCATGGAGATGGGGCCAAACGGCTTGATCACGGCCTGGGACCATCCTTGTTCAATATCCCAGTCGCACTCCACCATATGATCTGTAGGAGTACGGGGCTCCAGATCCTTGGCATCAGTGAAAGGATTGGGCTTGGTGGTGAGCTGGATCTCAACGTTGCCAGAGAGGGGTTTAGCGACAGTCATTTTTTTGGAGCGATAAGGAAAAGAGCGAGTGTGACAGATAGCAGAGTAAATATAAAGATCCCAACCCCGCCAGTTACCGAAGCTTTTTTCGGTGACTAATTTTTCCGCGCAAGGGCCGAGACCAGATCGGGCAAGTGTGCGGGATAGGGTCCAACCGTTTTATGCACGCAGCCCCACGTTTCGGGTCCCCCACTATGAGTACATATTAATTCATTTTCTATAGCTAGCTGTAGTACCTGTATCGGATCTTATCGCCGGGTTTCACTCCCTTGCATTCGATGGTGACCTTGTCACCAGGAAACACGTCAAATCCATTGTCACCAAAGTGGACCGGTGCTGGGGTACCATCGCAGAAGAGCTCGACACCCTTGGTGGGAGCACGAGCAGACACACTAATAGCGTCCTGGAGCACAGTCAGGTCGACGTCACGGTCGGGCATTTGTAGGTACTTGAGAGGCTGGGGCCAGTCACTGGCGCGAGCCACAACCTGCCCGCTTTGGTTGATGAGAATGGCTTGTACGACCACGTTCTGGGTCACTGGAACTGCAGACAGAATCTCAGTGGACTGATTGGGCGCAAGCTTGCATGACTCAATGTCTTTGGTTGCAAGCAGTTTACCGGACTTGATGTCAAACGAACGCACCGTAACGCGGTACGTCTGTGTCTCCAGTCGGCAGCTAACACCCCACAGGTCGTAAGTGTAGGATTTGTTTTGTAACCAAGCTACTTTCTGGCCAGAAGACGGTGGCGAAGAAGTCTCAGTCCGCAACATAGCCAATGTGACTGGAGCGCTTTCACGCTTGATAGCGTAGTATGCCAGCTTCGGCGTCTTGTAGAAATCGCATATCGCCCAGCTCGAGCCAGGATAACAATCGTTGAGCTGCCATGAGAGCACGCCGCTGGTATACTCTCTCTGTGGTCCCTTCCAGTTGCGCCGCCAGCACTTGTAGGCATATGAGTTGCACTCTGCTTGCATCAGCTGCGTAGAGTAGATCCAGTCGTCAAGGTTGTCCATACTTTGTACTCGAACGTTTTCCATGACGTAGAGAGACAACCGCCTCACAAACAGATCGGCCTTGGTGTGGAACTCAATGGCCTCGCTCTGGGGGTAAAGTTGCGCTGGGTCGCTGATGCTCGCTTCGAGGGTCTTTCTGCTGGGCAATGCAAGCATACCAAACTCACTGATAAAACGTCCAGCCAACTTGGACGCGTCCTGGTACCGTTCCTGTGTCCCATGCCAGATGTTCCATTGATGAATGTCTCCTTCAGTTGGGTCAGCAGAATGCTTGCCTCCATATGGGGAGCCGTAGTGGTACTCTGCCCCAGGAATAGTCTCCTCTACGATCTTGGGAAAGTCTACCTCGTAGAACTGGCGTGCCGGGAAGTTGGTGTTCTCATAGTGCTGAGAGTGGTCATTGGGGTCGTAATCCAGCTTGCATGTCTCTGCGATTTGGTAATCCTCGTTGTTGCCTGCGTAGATCACAATAGAGCAGTACTTGCGCAGACGGGCCAGCTGGTCGCGACACTCTTTCTTGACACTCTCCGCGTAGGCATCGTAGTAAGGGTACTGGCCACAGCCAAACAAAAAGTCCTGCCATACCATGATTCCTTCCTCGTCGCACGCTTGGTAAAAGTCATTGCTCTCAAAGATTCCACCACCCCATACTCGGAGCATGTTCTGGTTGCCCTCTGCCGCTAGGTGGACCCACTGTCGGTAGTCCTTTGCGGTTATTCTCGTCAGAAAGCTGTGAGCAGGGATCCAGTTGGTGCCGTTCACAAACACTGGGGTGTTATTGATTTCAAAGTAGAATGACAAGCCTTCCTGATCCTTGAGGGGTGCTTGTATCACTTTAGCACGTCTGAGTCCAAACCGATGTTTGATTCGCTCTGCGTTTTCCTCGTCTTCCAGCTTAACCTCGACAGTGTGCAGGTGGGGTTCGCCGTACTCTTTGGGATACCACAGAAGCGGGGAAGGATGGTGGAACTTGACGGCGAGAGTCGTGTGAACGCAGTGAGCTGGAGCCTTGATTTTGCTCTCAAAAATACGCTTTCCATTGGGATCGATTATCGATACATCGAGATTTGTGGCTCGGTGGGTAGTCACATTGACATTGATTAGCATGTCTGCGCTCAGGTCTGCATGCACATCAGAGGCCACATGAACGTCGTGGATCAGGGAATCGTAGCTCTTGATTTGAATCGGGCGGAAAGGACCACAGGTTAGTAAGACAGGGCCCCAATCCCACCCAAAATGGTACTGGGGTTTACGGCTGTAAAGCCGGCTGCTATCGCCATTCCATAGTTCATTGACCGTATGTTTGGACTCCTCTTCCTTGGCTCGCCGGAGCGCACTGTCGAACGTAAGTACTACTTCGTTCTCTCCCTCTTTGACATGCTGGCTAATGTCTACTTCGTGCACATGGAAAGCGTTGTCGGACTTGAGAATCGACGTGCCGTTGATCTCCACGTTGACATATGTGTCCAAGCCCTCGACAACCATCACCTGGTGAGCGCGTCTGCTGCTGCCACCAGTCCATTCAAACAAAGATCGGTACTGCCAATCGGTCTCGCCAACCCATTGTACTTCTTTTTCATTCAGATCCACAAACGGGTCTGGAATAGAGCCTGCATCGAGTAGATCCGGAAAGATCTCTGATGTTGCCCGGTCATGCTTACACTGCGTCCACTCAATTTCTCCACGCTTGCGCCACGACCAATTGCAGAGAGTGACTTTCATGCTTTCTTCAGTCGTTAATGGTCGCTAGTGGTCAATTGGATAGACATTTTATGTTGTCTGAGAGCCGGGTGTCAAAGACCGTGTCTGAAATAGGCAATCAGTTTAGGGCAGTTGGGTCAGGGCCTCCAGTTTATCCGGTTGATCTTTTGGCTCAACGAGCGATAGAGCCATGTATTTCTGGTATCTCATGGATTGGGCACATTCAGATTGTCGCTTTTGCCACCAGAGCGATACTGAGGCGCCCACCCTCTACTGGCGTATGATGATGCATTCAAGAACTACCAACCAGGGCTTACACAATGCTGTCGTCAGTTATACATGGTAGTAACTCATAACTACTCATGCACATGCTGTTGTAATCAATTCTGCGTTGATCTAAACCGGCCCCTATTGAGAACAACAAACCCGGGATGAGTTCCACAGGGGGTAACGGGGATGCGGGGTAGAACGTGGGGTACATGTAACACTGGAACGGGTCCCCCTGGACCGTCCCCCAAAATGTACCACGTCTTGGTGCCAGATAAAAACCTACGAAATATCCAGAAACGAAATGTGAGCAGCCGACCAGCCCGTCACGGACCAGCATGTGCAGAATGCAAGAGGAGAAAGGTAGCATGTAGTCGCGAGAGACCGTGCAAGTCGTGCATCCGACTGGAATGTGTTGAGCGATGCGTTGACCACGACTCGTCCAGGACAAAAATGGCTCCGCGGCAGCAACTGTCAGTGGCCGTCACCTCTCTCAACAGCTGTTTGGAGATATTACAGAAACTCATTCCCAATGTTTCTCCCGAACTGTTGAGTCATTTATCTCGCGACCAGCTTCTGGAGCTAATCGACAAAAGTGCTGGCTCTGCTCAAGAAACCTCTGATGAGCGCGATGATTTGTTTAGTTCTGTGCTGACGTACGAAAACGAAAATGGCGACCCCAGTGATGCTCCTCACGAGCACGAGCCCAATGAAGTATATGAAGCCGACGGCGACAATGATGACTGGGCAACTGAATACGGATGGGAGGAGGCCCTTGATCCTACAAACGTTGTAGCGGACGATGTAAACAGTCTCAACATTGGCTCTCTCACCGGCTCACAGACTTCTTACCTTGGGCCCTCGTCTGTGTCTGCCGTGTTTAAAGTCATTCACAGGCTGGGCAAAGGTTACTTTGGTCAAGATGAGTCCCCTGACTTTGCGAAAAAGAAACCCAAGACTGATGAGGAGCCACCGGAGACAGAAGATGATCCAGATTACGCTATCCCAGCGTTCAGCTACGCCCAGGGACTCCGACTCATCGATGCGTACTTCTACCACGTGCACCCATCTGCGCCAATGATACATGAAGCCACGTTCCGGGCCACCTACTCCTCGCGCCAGAAGAAGCGTCCATCGTGGCTTGCTCTGCTGTACATGGTTCTGGCATGGGGATCGGTGGTGTTGACCGGCGTTGACTCGACTGAGGACATTAAATACTATTCGGCGTCTCGACGGTGCCTGCGTAATCTTGCTAGCGGAAATCTGGAGAATTTACAGGCCCTGATCCTCATGGCTGGCCACTACATGCACTATCGCAGCCTTCCGAACACCGCTGCAGTGTACAGTGGTGCTGCGTTCAAGATTGCCACTGGTCTTGGGCTGCATAGAGAGCTTCCTGCGCCGCAAACTAGTGAGAAAACAAAAGAATCAAGCGCAAGTCTCATACACAGGGAGACGCTTCGACGCACCTGGTGGACCATGTACAAGATGGAGATATCCGCACTGTTTACGCTCGGACGGCCCTCAGTGTTTGGCAGCCTGCGGGTAGGAGGGCCCAACAGCGTCAACTTCCCCCAAAATATAGACGACGACGCAAACGTGCCCGTGGTGGGGAAGGTGACTGTTTTGTCTCCGCTCATGCTCGACATCCAACTGTGTCAGATTCTGGAGAGAATCGAGTCCATGTACCTCAGAACGTCATATCCCTCGTGGGAAGAGGTGTCTCAACTGGACGCAGAGTTAGTTCAGTGGTTCAACAACACCCCACCCTACTTGAAGGACACGCGGATGGCTCCGGACCAACTTGTCGATCCTCTGCGCTGCATCAAGTGGCAGTATTATGGGGCGCGCGTCATGCTGTATAGAACGTTCCTGTTGCGAGCAGCTCTGTCACGAAAACGCTCTTACCAGCTGACGTCTACCACGAGAAAGGCGGTCGAGCTGTGTCGAGATCTGGCTGGGCAGAGCATTGAACTCATCTGCCAAGAATGGCGAGCAAATAAGCTAAGCTGCTGGTCGGCGGTCTGGTACCTATTTCAAGCATCGCTGATACCTCTCGTCACTCTGTTTTCTGAGGACAGGCATGACTCGAAAATCGCAAGTGCATGCAGGCTCCAAGTGGAAAAGTGTTTGGAGCATCTGACTCAAATGGTGCAGTGGGGCAATACCGCGGAACAGAGCGCTGCCGTTATTCAGCAGATTTACGAAACATCGCACCAGCTCTCTGACGATGCAAGCGTTGCTCCTTCGCCTGTGGATCTGTGGGAGGAGCTGTTCTGGAGGCACAATGCCGAAGGGGATATTATGCTTGACAATGACTTTCTTGGGTCTAGCTGGGACATGACCACTGATGGCATGCTAGGCAATCTATAAATATACTAACTTCTATCGGGCGCAAGACGCTCCTGCTGTGCTAGTCTCTGTTCAAAAGCCTTCTTGGCGAGCTCAGGAATGGGCGCCTTGACTCCACCGTTGTCGTAGTCGACGGTAACAACGGTCTCGTGAATGCGAGCAGCAACCTTTTTGGCTCGGTGGCTGACTACCACTCCTTTAAGCTCGAATCGGTCCGGCTGGGTCACTGGTAGTAGCTTGTGGATCACCGAGATAGTATCTGGGTACTGGATGGGATATCTCCATGCCAGGTTGACGGATCGGATGATGGGGCCGACACCGCGGGGCGCCATAAAGTGTTCAAATTCTGTTCCTTTGTACTCGGCGCTCATGGCCAGAAACTCATTGACTCGCGCGGCCTCAAACCACTTGAGATACACAACGTTGTTGACGTGCCCAAATTCGTCGTGGTCTCCCCAGGTGACTTTGTGTCCCAGCAACCCGGCCCGTGAGACGAGGTATCCTCCGCCCTCTGTTTTGTCGAGCAGATCCTGTATCCACTCAATGTCCTTGGTTATTTCCTCTGATCGCTTGTATATAACGTCTCGCGCAGCCTGGATGGCTGCGCTCGACTGGTGTCGGACCAGCCGCAGCCGCGCAATGTTGCTTGTAAGAATCTGTGGTCGGAACATGGAGGTTAGTATTGTCGTTCGTTGGCGTCTATATATGCATGGACGTCTGTCACTTCGGCCCTGGTTCGGAGGTGAATTGTGGGGTTTTGTGGGGTTTTTCCAACTCTAAGACGCCCTGTGGCTGGGAGGTGCGACCTTTTGCAGACTTGGGTACATATATCCGTTCGCGTGGCGCCTCTACCATAATGCAAAAAAGAAAACAAAAATTAAAAATACAAGTAGCACTCTAGTTATTAGATGTGTATCCAAACACTAGAGAAATACATACTAGTGTGGCTCCCATTAAGTCCACTTGGCAAACATGCCGATCCTCGTGAGAGATTACCTGTGTTTGTGGAGCATGGAACGCGTCATGCGAGTTTATTGTCCTACCAAGACCAAAATTACAGCACCGGGCCCGCTTGTACTCCAACTATTCACCAAATCAACCAGTCCAGCTGGTCATCGTGGGCAGTTCAACGCATATTATTCTATAGGCCGCTCAACTGGAAAGACGGAGCAAAGGTGTTGGACGAGTACCTTGAATTTGACCACTGAAAAGAGGACCCCAAGTTTGCAGACTACGACTACCGAACTGTGGTACAGTTGCTAGTAAAGCTGCGCCAGCTGAATGATCAGTGTGAGGCAGTTGAAGAGAGGACGAAGGATTTCCATTCCAATCCGTTCGGGCATGCTGCTGGATCTGATGCTAACGGCTATGGTGGGCCGGCCCACAAAAGAGGCGACGAAAGTCGAGGCTCCTCAAAACTGCCGTATCCTCAGACGAAGTTAACAGGAATCAGAACCTGTTTAGAAATGAGGATGAGGATGAGGAGGACGGACACGCCGACGACGAGCGCGAGCACTCGCATGAAAATGAGTTTATCAGTCCGGAATGTAAATGTAACGGTAAAAGCACTGAAGACGAAAACAAGTTTCTGGTTTCCATCATAATGGAGAGACAATAACCACAAACCTGCTGAAAACGAACTATGCTGGTACCCAGCGCAAATCTACAGCCAATGCTACTACGGCACCAAGGATATAGTTACCGACGTGAATGCGGAGATTGTGCGATCGCTACTGACATTTGAGCCGGAGCACGCAAATAAGCGACCGCGTGAAACGCAGCCTCTTCGTGACTTCAGTTGAAACTACGGCAAGTCAGCGCTGTGTCTAGTTTCAGCTACCGGCACTTTGGAGTGGCCAAAG
>JAMAJT010000028.1:0-121507 GCA_023628915.1 Trichomonascaceae sp. Y4102 | reverse complement strand
CATGACTAGGTCCTTCTCCTGCGCTGCTAGCCGTCTGGCTCGATCACTTTTGCTAGTCCGCGCATGGTGCATTGGGGATAAGTTTCACGGTGAATTCATTGGTCTGCTAAACACGCATCGAGTTTACTATTGCTTGTTGCTTTCTCAACTTGGTCGGTCATGCAAAAAGATCCAACCTCCTCTCAGACTTCTTTGCTTTCGCAGAGACGGTCGGCAGCCTCCAAGTTCAGCCTTGTCTACCCACCACGACGCAAAGCCAATTCTGCTCTGGGACCCCAGCCGATGAAGAGTCTCAACACTGCGGATTTGAGCGTCTTGCTTAGCAACTTCAAGGTCTTCTTTTTGTGCAGGAGAGAGTACACTCCTTTCAGCAAGATGGCGGCTCTCGTCCTGAAGGACTTCGAGGACACGGATTCGGTCAGCCCGTTGAGCTAAAATAAGCTCATGGAGAGCCGGTGTGTCTCCCTCAGATACATACGAGTACTCCGAGTGCAACAACATGGATTGGACATTTACCATTCCCAAGGCCAGCAGCTGTCGGCATGTTATTGTCCGAAGGTAGCTGAGCCGGACCACTACAACGCATTGGAGTACGGGTGGCATATGTTCACCCAGGTCGAGTGCAACGTATGGACTGGTGACTTCTAGTTTCCGGAGCGTGGGAACTTTGGGCAGAACTAAATGTATCTGGGTTGTATGTTTTGCGGATCCTACCAGTCCACAGCTGCAGCCATGGATCTTTAGCTCACGTAGGTTTGCACACCTCGACAAGTCCAGCTTCCACGGCATACGCTCCAAGTTGTAGGTATTCTCATAAAAAACGATTGTGAGTTTGGTCAGGTAATCCGGTAATCTTTCACGCAGCATCTGACCAAGAGTTGTAGGATACGACGATTCTAGCTTGCGTGTAGAATTTTTTGGTCTTTTTTCACATTCGAGTATCGGCAATTTCGAGGTAAAGAAAGACGCGTCAAGTTTTTCGAGTGCAAGCGTGTCGAGCATCTGCCACACGTCCCCAAATAGAATCTTGCGCAGATTGTGCAACTCAGGGGACACTACCCTCAGATCATTGAGACCGTGCTGTTTGATCGCCACGTCTGCTGTAAAGTCGTACATCTCGTCAATCGGCCCCTTGCGGCAAAAACGGCTGCCGTGGTCGATTATGCTCACCATTGGTAGTCGCCGCCAAATACACGCAGGTGCTTTTCTCCAGCTAGTCCTGTCCGTCATATCTATTCTGATAATAGACCTGTCTATGAGGTATAACCAAAACCGGCGCTCGCTGTCTATTACTGCCTGCCACCTTTTGCAGACACTGCGCAGTCGCATGACCGGGCGCATCGCTTTGAACGAGGGAAGCGGTAGCGCGGCATACAGGAGGATCATGTCGAGCAGCTCGTAGGGGAGAGCGTCGATTGCCGGGGTCAATGCAGCTAGGAAATTGTCGTCGAGTAGCTGCTGGCCATCTTCGTCCGTCTGCTGCTCAATTGCTGTCTGAACCGTACCCTGGGAGTTCTGGCCGCTGGAGTTCCCAATTCTCTCGTTAGGCTGCTGGCGAGGACCTCCTTGCACGTTGCTTGTCTCACGAGACTGGTTGTCTGACTGGGATGACTCCATTCTTTCAACAATCTCGCGTGATGTGATAATAATGAGAGTTGCATAGCTTATAATCCATGACTCTTGGCTTATGCAGGGTTGAGCCCTGACATAAGATGGGGAGCTTGGACCCTGTGGATGCAGCATATGAGCATATGAGATGGAAGTAACGATACCACCTCAGACTATTGCACGCATTTTTGCTTGCTTCTTCATGGGTGGTACATGTCGCCAAAACGGTTTTACCATCGTAGCGTTGGCTGTCTGGGTCTGAGTTCTGCGGCCGTTTGTCCCTAATCATATGGGAAATGCAGGGCTCGCACAGACATAAAACAATGCATAAAAGCATAATGACGCTTGATCCCAGATTAGCCACGACCACGACCATGCGCAAGTTTCCTTTGACTCTTTGGTACTAGGAAATTGGCAATACTGCGCAAGCAAGCACCCCTCATTCCTGGCTAAGCGACGCAGGTGCCAGTAGTAGAGAGGGGCAGGACTAGCGCAATTGCATGTCAATGATTTTCCATTGCACCTTGTCCAGGGAATTTGTCTTCCGAGTACGCTTTGCACTTCTTGGGAACATTAGCCGTGTCCATCACGGCACTTAGAATCCGTCGTATTTATGTAATGTAACAAAAATTGTTGGGTTAGGAAGAACAAGCGCCAATTCATCATCTTCAATTCAACTACCGTTAGTCCATAATACGGTCACTCAGACGAATCTCCACAATATTAGCATCCAAATAAGACTGCTTCATGGCCCGCGTACTCCAATTCAATGCTTTCCATATACCCCGTGCACAACAGATGATAATTCCCACTGACCTGGTCTATGATGTGGCTACGCGGGTCATCATCCGCGTACACGGCATAGCCATAGAGAATCATCGCAGGCATCATAATGTGATAGAAATTGAGACCAAATAGATGGGTCACCGGGTAAGCCATTGAGAAGGTCACATCTACCATCGGATCTGCGGCAGATGGGTCGGACGAGTCCAAAGAAAGCGCCCGAGAGATAAAGCCGCTAGTGTACAACGCAACAATTGTTCCGTACACATACCATGACAAAAACGCGATCGCTGGGGTCCATCCCAATAGTTTATCAGGGACATGCGACGGCATTGCGCGCAACACGAACTCTTTCAACCGCACAAGCACTCCACCATCGCCTGGATTATCGTGAATGATGTTGGGCATATCCCTTGCCAACGCGCTACCGTAAACCATACACAGCCAGGTCCACGATACTGTCCAGAGCACAAATTTGATTCCTGTCTTGTATAGAACAAATGGCATCATGACCGTGAATGCAACTTGCGACATATAGACATCCGAAAACCGACTGAACCACATGACAATTGCTGTCCATGCAGCGACACCACTAAATGCGCAAACTAATTTGAGGCACGCACTTATCTTGGAGCTCTGCCTAGAATCATCACCAGTAGCGCTGCTTTTGCTGTTAGTAGTATCCCACAGGTAAACCCATCTTAGCAGCAAAAGCAGCGTTCCAAGCCGTACAGACCCATTGGCAGCTAGTACGTCGAATCCGTCCGCCACAGTTGAAAACGCTCCGGCCATACAAGGCAACTGCTGCAAGTATGAGAGACCACCAAACGTTTGCTGGCAAACCGTGGAAATCGTCAAATGTACACCAACCAGTACTGCTACTGTTCGACATGCATTCTTAACACAAGACCGCAGTGACTTGGCAATCGGTTGATTGTAAGCTACATCCACGTCAAACTTCCATATATCTGGCAGCAGCGTCGGTATAGCTGGTCGCAGCATATATAGTAGCCCCGCCGTATACCCTATTGCCGCACTGAAGTGGTATGCATTTTGAAAAGATATCTCTGTTTCGTAGACAGCCAATAGAGGGTCAAAGTGCGTATAGACTGGAGCCTGGGATGAAAATAGTGTACGAAATTGCGGATACACCGTCGAGTTCCCATCTACGCCAAAGAGCGACAGGAAGCCCTGCGAGAGAAGATACCTAACACATAGCATCATTGCGTACATGGTGTACGTCGCACACAGTCCTATGGGACAAGCGTTTGAGCACTGTATGCTATGAGCAAGCCATCAAACACGTAAGCGCTGGCCCATTTGCCCATCGCTTCCTTTTTGGTGTCGGGGATGTCCAGCTTGAAGGGAGGAGGGCTATCCACGCCCGGTGTTTCGTGTTCAATTCCCTCGGTATTCATTTCATGTGCGCTTGGCGATGGAACCTGAGCGTCCTGAAACGGAATCATTATTTGATTCTTCACAAGATCTCCATAGTAAGGCGAAATAGCAGCATTGAAGCGCCAGGAATTGAACACAAAATATGCAACCTTCCCCACCAGCAGGTCTATTGGTATTGCTGAAGTTCGGATATAACCGGGTAATGCTGCAGTTGTGGGCCAAGAAGAGGAGAATGGCAGCAGATAAAGCTCAACGCATGAGACGAAAGACGCTGCCACGACGGACCCTACCAAAACCAGACAATGACCAACTAATCCAAACTTCAAGTACGGCAAAAGGTGTTCAAGTGGCCCCCAGAAACCCATGTAAGAAAGCAAGATTTGTAGCCACGCTGGTGCGCTTGGGGACATCGATTTAATAAAATCAATCGCATGATTCACACAAGAATCCGGCGGTCCCGCCAGCTGGCCAGGAGACTGCCCCTGAATTGCCCGCATGTAGCGTACATACTGTGGTCTGACAGACAGATGCGCAGTCGTCCGTAACATGAAGCGCTCAGCCCAGAAAAGCAGAGAAAGCACACATGCACCAAACACCCATAATCTCTGATCAGGCAACCACAGCAAGCTGCTCGATAGAGGCGTGCAAGCTACCAATAGCTGAACAGAATCTGTTAGAGTGGAAACATACTCGACTGCAGTATCTGGCATCCTGGCTTTAGGAAGACCACGGACGACAGAAAGCACGTCAGTCAGAGCCGAGAAAAAAAGCTTGGAAATCAGGCTCCAGTTGGAACCGTCAATTTCCACATCTGACAATCCGTCATACAATGGGAAAAGATGTGCAAAAAGAGATCGGGAAAAGCGCCCAGGGATACTTTGAAGCGCATAGCACAACAAACGTCCATCGACAAGACCTCTCAATCTGGCTAACATAA
The DNA here is from genome assembly GCA_023628915.1 of Trichomonascaceae sp. Y4102. NCBI lineage: Eukaryota > Fungi > Ascomycota > Dipodascomycetes > Dipodascales > Trichomonascaceae > Trichomonascaceae sp. Y4102. Next base: position 116,781 of record JAMAJT010000028.1, on the reverse strand, counting down.
TCGCGTACCTTCCAGTGTCCAACGGATCTACGTAACACACATACTCCACGAATAACAATAGCCACAATGCTGACACCAAAAATGTGAATGCTCCCTTGATAATCTTCCCATATATTCCAAGCCAAGCTCTGTACGAAAAGAGCAGTGAGACAAAAGGCACTGCGACATTCGAATCAGCTGATATGGGTTTGTCAGAAGGTCCATAGACAGACTCGCTGATGGTTGGACCCGTCGGTCCCGGAATAGAGTAAACTTTCATCAAACAAAACGGAACCTTGCACACCTCGCATTTCGACCCTACAATTGCGCCAGTATCAGGACCAGCTGCTGGAATTGCCGCTAGTAGTTTATCGTTGTTTTTGCTCGCGAGCCAGTCGAACAGGCAACCTTGATGTACATACTTTATACTGCCTGAGCACTTGCACGGGTGGTACAGCCGTCGTACAGAATCAACTCCACCTGCTTTTTCATCGCTAGGCCCACGAGCACAAATTCTACACACGGGCTCCTTCTCTGAATTGTCATCGACTGGAGACCTTTCCTTTAGGACCGAATCGATTATAGTGAAGGGGTGCCGACTTCCGGGGCTGCTTCTGTTGCCGACGCCTTTGCTCCTGGCTCGCATTGAGTAATAGTGTCGGGACTAGGGTGAATTGAGCTCAGGTAGCTGTCGTCAACGTGTTTTGGCTTCATTCGCTAGTGCTGCCCGTCGTCAAAGGGCAAGGCAAACGGTGCCGTGCTGCCCTCGCGTCAAGCATGGTGAGCGGGGCCCCCTCCCTTACCCTCTGCCTCGACAAAACTGCAGTGGGATGCGCGATTCTACCTCAATGAACGAAAGACTGCCATAGAATAAAGAAATTCGCATCCTGGAAGCTCAAGTTCGCCAGACAGACCATCAAGTCTTTAGGTCTCCGTAGAAACCTAAATCCAAATCTACTCAAACCGAAATAACTTATAAAACCGCGCTTTTATTATTATCTGAAAATCTAACAAGAGCGGTCAATGTGCCCGTAGGCTTACACCAAGCACAGCAAGACAAGTCCCATCAGGGCAAGAGTCGAGTCCACAATCTTGAGAGTATCTGCTCCACCTTGTACGGGGCCAGTTCCAGTTCCGTAACCAGCAGAGCTGCGGCATGGGCACGATCCGGCTTCCAAAGGTGCACCAGGGTAGTTACCAATCTGTCCAGGGGAGTTTGGTCCCAAAATGCCATTGATGACGCAAGTAACAACGGCTCCAACAGAGTAGCTTCCAGTATAACTTGAAGCAGAGCTTGTGATAGATGGGTTATACGTGTTGCCCGTTCTCGTCATAGCAGATCCCGTAACTGAAGGGAAAGTTGGCTGGGCCGTGTTCGAGCTCATGCAGGGGCATGAGGAAGTGCTATGCGGAAGAAGTGAGCTGAAGAAAGGATGAGATGTGAAACTCGTGCTAACGTATATCACAGAGGTGGACAAGGGGGCTGATGTTCTCGATCTGCTAACGGTCACAGATCCGCTCGAAGAACGTACAATCGAGCTCGCGGAGGTCGATGAGGTTCCCGAGCTGCTGCTGACAACACTAGACGAATATCTCGAGGTCACTTGAGTGGTGCGTGCTGTGGTGCTTGCGCTAGTGCTGGTGGTACTGCTCGTGGTACTGCTCTCGCTAGTACTCTCAGTAGATGTACTCTCAGTAGAAGTAGTTTCAGTAGAAGAACTTTCAGTGGATGTTGAAGTAATTTGCCCGTTCAAGCTACTGTTTACCGAACTGATTGTTCCCTGTCTAGCATTGTACATGTCCTTCATCTGCGGCCCCCTCTTCCCTATGCTGAGCTCCTCCACTATGTGGAAAGCTGTCTACCACGAAGATTCCCATCCTGCAGGTTTCCACTATCTCGCGCCTAGGCTGGGTTACGTTGGTGCCATCTTTGGTGTCTATCTTATGAACAAAGTCTATGTTTATGTAAATCCCAAAGTCCGAACGAGCCACTTGGACTGCCAGCGTTACGACTCCCGGTCCTGAATGGTCTTCTCCATACTCATCCCAATTGGCATGTTCTGGTGCGGTGGTCCATTGGTAGCTTCTGGCTAGATGTTGCCCTCTTGTGGATTGGAATGGCCTGGGCCAACAACAGTATACAATCTTGCGCCGTGGATTACTATGGCAAGTATGCGGCCTCAGCACTGGCTGCGCTCACTTTACATGAAATCTCTGTGGCTGGGCATACTCTCTCCTTTGCTCCCTATATGTTTGACAGTTTGGGCTACCACTGACCCTACTTGGATTTATAGATTTGGTGTTGGGTGCCTATTCCAAGTTTGATCTGGAAGCATGGTCCATATTTGCGAGCCCGATCCCCCTATGCTTTAGTCAACCATTCTGACTATTGATTCCTTATCCTCACTATAATCGAGTCTCGGTCAATTGCCGGCCGCCTTGTTAAATGCCGACATCATGAATCACATGTACATAAACATAGATTGTCGATCAAATGAGCAAAATAAACAAAAAACAGCAACCAGCAACCATCGACACACCTCGTGTCTCTAAGCCTCAGCTTCGGCTGGCGGCAAACTGCTAGGCTCTGCCATATGGCTGTGTTTCATGGTGAAATACCCCTGAGCCCTAGCCCAGTGCCACGGCTACGTGAAATTTCACAACTATGAACTAGTGTTGCAACGCGCTCTCGAAAAATCGCTAATTTAACAACGGCTACTTCCTTCACTTGATCTTTCGTAACTTGAGCAGAACCATTCAATCAATTTGACAGAGGGGCTACCGAAGACCATCATGCTGGGCCCTAGGGTTAGCCATCGCAGAACCGTGATGCATTCTAACATAAGTGTTGTGCCTACGTGCCTGCTGTCATCTTGGTAACATACCATAGAATGGAGGTACCACGGGACCAGTTATGATGACCGATGGTTCTGAAGTTGGCTGCTGAGCCACCGCCAGTTGTCCAGTGCTAGCCCTAAGAAGTAAAGCAGCACGATTGCTGCAAAAATAATGTCAATCCAACCTCTAAGTTTCACACAATCTGTCGGAATCGGACTTCTTGCGGTGCTCTGCGACGCAGCTTGACCTCAAAACGTACAACAGACGCTGCCTCAAATCGGCCAATTGTGCGACCAAGCCGGTCACCAACTCCTTTTACACATTGCTCCGCTACCAATGCCAAGACTGGCAGCCACCAAAGGGCATATAATCACGGTGCCAAGCCTTACTCCTCGTATGTACTGATGATTTCGTCGAGCTGCATTCGTCCACGCGACCCTCACTCCTGACTCTATTCTATTGTATTGTATATCCCACGTGAAAACCAAAAACCCTGAGGAATGACGACACTCAGGCTGGCTCATTGGGCTAAGAAATCTGACCATGCACTGCCCTGGACCGCGTGCCCTGCCGTTGGCATTCCTCAGCCGCACGCACAGGAACCATACCGCTGCCCTCTTGGGAGAAAAATGCGGAGACCCTAAGAATAGATATACCCTCTCTCTCACCAACGGCTGTCAATTTGGGTCACTTCATCTCATCACCACCCTCGACCTTTCGACGACAGAATTTAAGTTTGACGGCAAACCTTCTTCTTGTCGCCATATCGCCTTTAAGCTGCACCAAATCTTTCGTTTACACTCGTTCCTGCGATCTTAAACCGCACACTCCAACGCACACGCCAACACCCTCACAGACAAACCCAGGGGGTACACCACCACTCGCCAGCAAGGCGCATAACAACAACAACAACAATAGACAACCCCCATCACAATGAGGTTAGCTGTCTCTTACTACTTTAGAGTCCTATTGGCATCACTGTGCCTGATACAACCAGCTCTTTCGGAGCGACTCATCAAATCAAATGCTCTGCTCAGTTGTATGGAAAACTCAGAGTTCACCGCCAGCCAGTTCGACGTTATGTTTTTCCCAGACAACGGAAGTGTCGTTCTCAACGTCCAGGCTCTATCAACCATCTACGCCAACATCACTGCAGAGATCAGTGTCGTGGCATATGGTTACACTGCCATCAAGCAGCAGATTGTGGGATGCAAGCTCGGCGTCGATCAGCTCTGTCCACTTAACCCAGGTCACTTTAACGTCGAGACAGAGCTCAAGCACCTGGACCCTAAAATCACAAAGCAGATTCCAGGTATCGCGTTTACGATCCCCGATCTCGACGGCATCGTCCGAGTCCAGGTCTACGATCAGAACAACCCCACCACCATGATCGCCTGTGTGGAAGCAACCCTGTCCAATGGCAAAACGGTCCAGACAAAGTACGCCAGTTGGGGTATCGCCGCAGTATGTGCTCTTGGTCTCATCACCGCTGGAGGTGTCTCCCTCGCAGGGTACCAGAGTACCGCATCCCATATTGCTTCCAACGTGGTGTCGCTGTTTGTATATTTCCAGTCGGTGGCCATCATTTCCATGATGGCCGTCGCCAGGCTGCCTCCTATTGCTGCCGGTTGGGCCCAAAACTTCATGTGGACCATGGGTCTCATCCGCGTCAAGTTTCTTGAGGATATCTTTACCTGGTACGTTCAGAGTACAGGAGGCACCTCCACCAACGTTCTAGCAAACAAGGATATCATTTCCACCAGTGTGCAGAAGCGTGATCTCGCCGGCCGAGTCGGTCGTCTCCATGATTACTCTGCCAAAGCAAAGGCGATGCTTGAGTATGAATGGGCTACGTTTGCACAGTCTCGTCACTATTCGTCCTCCTCTGACTCCAGCAATAATGCCAACATTGTTCCTCGAGCAGTGGGGTACGCCAACAGATTGGTTGCCCGCGCCAGCGCCATCGCCGCCGTCAATGCGACAAACGACCCCGTCACCACTAACGAGAAAGACCCCGGTCTGGCAGGTAAGACTCTGATTGTGCGCGGAATGCAGCGTGTCGCCTACCTCGCCAACATTGAGATTACAAACCTGTTTCTCACTGGAATCGTCTTCTTTTTCATTCTGACCGTCTTGTGTATTCTCATCATTGCTGCTGTCAAGCAGATCGTTGAGCTACTGGTCATGACAAACACTATTGCTCCCGACCGTTTCACCGAATTCCGCCAAGGATGGAGAGTCACCACCAAGGGTTTGCTCTACAGAATCATGCTGATTTGCTTCCAGCAGCTTTCAGTCTTGTGTCTCTGGGAATTGACCGTCCGTGACTCGGTAGCTACCGTGGTCCTTGGAATCGTCACCTACCTGATTGTTTTGACTGTCTTGGGATTCGGAGCATACAAGGTCATTACCATTGCCCACACTTCTCTCGAACTCCATCAAAACCCGGCTTACATTTTGTTCAGTGACACACGGCTGCTTAACAAGCTGGGTTTCTTGTATGTGCAGTTCCGCGCCACGGCTTACTGGTTCATTGTGCCGCTTCTCATCTATAGCTTCTGCAAGGCGGCGTTCATTGCGCTGGCGCAACCGTCCGGTAAGACTCAGGCTATGGCGGTGTTTTTGATCGAACTCGGCTATCTTGTTCTTGTTTCCTACATCAAACCCTATATGGACAAGACCACTAACGGATTCAACATTGGTATCAGTGCCATCAACTTCATCAATGCGCTGTTTTTCCTCTTTTTCTCCAACCTCTTTGGTCAACCCGAAATGGTGGGTTCCATCATGGGAGTGGTGTTTTTCATTCTCAACGCCGTATTCTCCTTGGTGCTTCTCATCATGATTATCATCTCATGTGTCTGGGCTTTGGTTGCTAAGAACCCCGATACAAGATACCAGCCCATGAAGGACGACCGTGAGTCTTTCATGCCTGATTTAGGCGATCACAAGACCCGCAAGACTGAGCTCGATGCCCTGGGTGCCACAATGAGAGATGGCTACGATCCAGAACTATATAGCCTCAGAGGTGGTCCAGACAATGACTTGGACTCTCCTACTTCTGAGCAGTTCCCTCAAGCGAGGTTATCAAGGAAAAACCAGTCGCACCTCAACCTCATGAGTAATTCCAACTTCTCGTCAAGTAGTATGGACCTTGCTTCCACAGGTGGTCGTGACAGCCCAGGGTTCCCAGAAGCCACGGCTTATAAAGGTTACCGTCCTACAGACGGGGGTAACTGGAATCGGTAGCCCACCGAGAACGAAGGGGCTAGACTTTTAACGACTGTTTGAATTCAACTATCGATGTATCTATGTGTACAGCAACCAAATGCATGTGTAAAACTAGTTATTGTTGCGTATGTAAATTAGTTAGTAATAGCTTGGTCAATATTGGCGGAAATGCATTTCATGGTGTTTGGAATCCGGTCAAAAATGCTAGCAATATGCCCATAGTCCTCCTCTTCCAAAATATTGGTCAACCTAGCCTGTTTCGCCCAGATAACAAAATCGTCACGCATCACTTCATCAGAGCCCCAGATAACAAGTGTCGATGCCGGGAAAACATTGTCCCAGTATGGTGCCTTTGCATACATGGGACTCACAAACGGGGACGATGTTCTCTCGCTCGCCGATGGACACACTTTGGCAGCCCAATCGGCCAAGTATCGCTGATCGAGAATATCTACTCCATCTGCGTCAACGTACGATCCAGTGTACTCTGGGTGCAGGTTGACCCATGGGGATAGTAGGATGGCCGTTGATGGCTTTGTTTCGGATTTGATCGAGATGGCGTCGGGATGTCCATGTTTCAGGTGGTTGAGTAGCCCAATTACCAGGTTTCCGCCAGCAGAATCTCCTATTAACATAACGTTGCTGCATCTTTCATCATCCACCAAGCACTTGTACAGGTGGGCTGCTTCACACAGCTGTTGTGGGTACTGCATCTCGGGGGCTAGTGTGTAGTCCAGGATCAAAATTGAGAATCGGGGGTTGTTGACCAACTTGTAGATGTCACACAGAAATCCCACCTGGGCTCCATCAATTGGCAACACGTACCCACCCCCATGGAAGTACAATAGCACTGGATCTTCGGGTTTACGGTTTTCTGCTTCCACCAGCCAATTGGCCACAAAGTCGTCTCCAGACGGGTACCGAACTCCTCTGTTGTGGAATCCTTTTGCTGAGCGGCAGTGTTTGATGCGCTGCTCAGCTGACTTGTTTCCCATGACAAATCGGATCTGTCGAATCTTCAGCTTGGATGCTACATTATAGGCCAGTTCATTTCTGACCGAACATGTAAATCCTCCCTTTCGTTTGGTGGTCCCCAACGCCCATTTGATTGAAGCCTTGGTGGCCACTCCGGTCAGGCCAAACAAATGGAGAATGGCACCTGCCTTTTCCTGAAATGTGGCCGGTTGCCGCTGAGATGCTCCCACCATGATTTTTGTTTGTTGTCGTTTTGATCGCCAAAAATTCCTCGACCGACTCAGCTAATCACAAATCAATGAAAAATGCCAAGCCTTCCTCCTTATATCTGTATCTGCCTAGAGTACAACGGCTTACCCGATATCAGCCTCAAGGCCCAGCTACTAAACCTTAATGTGTCTTAGCTACAGCGGAGTAGCCGCGCTAGCCCGATTGGCGAGACTCTGGGGCAGCAACAAGTGACATCATTAAGATGATAGCCCACGAGGCGGCAATTCACAAAGAATCCCCCCAATCACCACTATACAATGGCTCATTGGACACCCAAATTTTCGGTGCGCCTTCCTTGTTCCTTGCCCTAAACGGCGTCCATGAACGAATAATGGCTAGCAAGTGCCGGCGCTCGGCTGTGGCTGGTGGGCGGATCTCCCGAGCTATGCCTCCATGGACGTGTATATTTGGTACCATGCTGCGAGTATACCCGCGAGTATTGCCCACCAGCACCATGACGCCACGAATATATTTGCCCACTTGTATATTTGTCATGTGCCGCCACCAGTTGAATTGCACCGTGTGGCGCCACCAGTATTTGCCCGCTAGTAGCCATGTGGCGCCAGTATATTTCCACCACCTGCTGTACTAAATCACGATGTTTGGGTCGAAATTGTGCTAACTGCACATTGTCAGCAAAGCATTGTCTAAAAGTCTAGTGCAAGTACTCAAAGTACCACAGTATTCTTTGCTTGATGGGAGAATATTTTCTACCTGTTTCAAGTGTTGCATCCATTGCTATATCCACTGCTATATCCGCTGCTATATCCAGGCTATTCCCAGACTAGTGCATCATGTCCACTTGCCCGGGCTTTGGCTAACACTACATGACCTCCGGCTGGCTGAGGCTCTCATGCATGTGCTGACTCGTGAGTTTATTTGACCCTGTTTTGCCCTGTTACACTTCAAAAAAACTAACCCCTCTTGACTTATGTCTGCACGGTACCAGGACTTGCCAATGACTTTAACCACTCTAGCTTGCCAAATACGGCATCCGGCGCATTGTTCCTTGCAACCCGCGTTCAACCATGCATCTGCGTGTATGCTTACATTTATGCTATGACTTAACCAGTCTATACCTGCGTAACTGTCACTCTCAAATTGGGCGCTTTATCGTGGCCGCATACCCCTAGTCTTGTCCCAATGGGGCATGTACCCTGACCACTCCTCTGTATCTGGCCAATCGATTGTTGTCCCAGGGTATGGACACTGCGTTTTATGCTTTTTCGAGGCAACGACCAGACGAGTTTTTCACATGGCATTTTTCACTGGCCAAACCCTATAAGTGAGCACTTCGCGACTTTCCTCGACTCTCGTTTGACTTTCTTTTGACTTTGGTTCGACTTTTATCTGTCTTCCACCTCTATTGACAAAGATTGACAACATGACGACCGAGAAAGACTGCAACACAAGTCAAGTCGAAGCCCAAACGGCTCGCGAGACAAGCTCCCCAGAGCTTTCTCTTATCGATAGCGACGAGTTCAGAAACATGTCGGAGGCCGATAGAAAGCTCGCCTCCATGGGCTACAAGCCCCAGATGAAGCGCGAGTTCTCTTACTGGAGTGCATTTTCGTTTGCCGTGTCTATCTCGGGACTTTTCGCCACTATCACCACAACATTCTCGTATCCGCTCACATCTGGAGGTGCCGCATGCACCGTGTGGTCCTGGTTTATTGGAGGAGCTGGTTGCTTGTGTATTGCTCTTGCTGTGGCTGAGCTTGTTTCTGCTTACCCCACCGCCGGAGGAATGTACTTTACTTGCAATTATACCTACCCCAAGAAGTATGTTCCTCTTGTTTCATGGATTGATGGATGGATGAATCTCCTGGGACAGATTGCCGGAATCGCGTCCTCCGACTATGGTGCTGCCCAGATGCTTCTTGCTGCTGTCTCCATGGGTTCCGACTTTACTTATCAGCCCACTGATAAGGAGACGGTCGGAGTTATGGCTGCAATTCTTGTGTTTCATGGAATCATCAGTTCGATGCCCACCAAGTGGCTCGAGAAGCTCACTGGAACCTACATTGTTTTCCATGTTGCCATTATTATCTCGTGCTGTGTTGCTCTTCTTGTTTTGCAGGATAACAAGCACACTGGCGAGTATGTGTTCACCCACGTTGAGAGCACAACCGGATGGAACCCTCTTGGATTCTCGTTTTTGTTTGGCTTTCTCTCTGTTTCTTGGACTATGACCGATTATGATGCCACCGCCCATGTTGCCGAAGAAATGGATAAGCCTGAGATCAAGGCACCATTTGCTATTGCTGCTGCCATGGTCTTCACCTATGTTGTTGGATGGCTCTTCAACATTGTTCTTGCCTTCTGCATGGGAGATCCAAAAGAGATCATGGGCTCTGTCATTGCCCAACCTGTGGCTCAGATCTTCTACAATGTCCTTGGTAAGGGTGCTGGTGTGTTTTTCACCATTGCTGCCTTTTTGATCATGAACTTCGTTGCCATCTCCGCCATCCATGCCTGCTCCCGTACTGTTTTTGCTTTTGGAAGAGACCGCATGCTTCCTCTTTCTGGTGTTTGGGGCCACGTTAATAAGACCACCAAGACCCCGCTTTATGCCGTGTGGCTCACCACCATTGCCTGCATTGCCATTAACCTCATTGGTTTGGGTTCCTACACTACCATCTCCGCCATCTTCAATGTCTGTGCCATTGCTCTTGACTGGAGTTACTGCATTCCCATCATTGGTCGTCTGATTTGGCCCGATCAAGTCCAAAAAGGTCCCTGGAACTTGGGACGCTTTAGTTACGCTGTCAACCTCTGGGCAGTTATCTGGACACTGTTTGTTTCCATCATCTTCTTCATGCCCACCATACGCCCTGTAACCTCCGACAACATGAACTACGCCGTGGTGTTCTTTGTTGGAATCATTGCATTTTCTCTGGTGTACTGGGCTGCTGCCGGCCGCAAATACTACACTGGTCCCCGCGCTAACACTCATGTCATTGAGGCTGAAATTGAAAAGATTGAGCGAGAGTCTTTCCAGCATCACCATCCTGATGCCGTGGATGCCGACGACTCCATTGTTGAGAACCCCATCGGTTCTTCCTCCTCCTTCTCATCCAAAGCCCATTGACCCTAACGACTTTGATGCATACTAATCTCACTCACCATTCTGTACGTATAGATAAATACATAGATGTAAATAATATGGTTTTGCCTCTGGCCATCGGAACAGGGTAAGGTCTCCGTCCAAGTAGGTAATACAACTCTAAGTGCATACCTTGGTAGTTACACCTGTTGAGTAGCTTGAAGGCAAACTGACACACAACTTCACTCATCCTTCTGCTTGGTTACACAAATTCACATCCTTCTACTCGGTTACCCACTCGACTGCAATCTGACTGAGACTGAACGCGCAAAACAATGCTCATGAGTGAAAGCAGACCCTACTTGCTCCCATCGTCGCGTAAACGCACATTCTCAGACAATGACGACCGTTGTGCAAAACGTTTTCGCTCTTCTGAACACCCCCATATATTTTCAACAACCTCCAAGCGCTTTTCAATAGGCTACAGAGCCGACTGTGACAAGTGTCGAACCCAAGTTCCTGGCCACTACGCCCATTGGATTCGATGACCACTCATCCATTCTTGTACTAACTAATTTATTGTATCTTCAACGTTCACACCCTCCATTTAGACGAGTCTAGTCAAGCCCTCACGAAAAACTCCTTGCCTTGGGGCTCAACAATGGCTTTGCGTGACAAAAAGTCTCCTGCCAGGTTGCGGATCCGTTCCGAAGTCATAGGACTCGGTGCGCCAAGTAGGTTAGACTCTGGCTGTCCGTGGTCTTTCAGCGAGGATCTCAGTGCATCTCGTATGGCAAAAAATGATGAGCATCCCAGGAACAATGGAGGCTCTCCCACTCCCTTGCTTCGGTGGATGGTTTTGAGGTGCGTGAAATCTCTGTCCGCAAGCATACTCACCTTGAACCTAGGAGGAATATCCTTGAATCCAGGAATCTTGTATGCTCCTGGTCCCCGGGTAAACAGTCCCCCCGATTGCTGCATCCACAGACTCTCTTCTATGGTGAAGAGTCCCTGTCCTTGAATGAACGCGCCCTCAATCTGTCCCTGATCAATGTTGGCGTTGATGGGACGGCCAATGTCCATCTTGATGTCAGTTCGAAGATTCGTCCAGTCTCCGGTCAGTGTATCCACCTCCACCATCGTGATGGCTACTCCCTGTGTGTAGTAGAAGAATGACGGCTTGGGGTCATGGAAGTTGCCCCATACGTATCCAATATCCGGGGTTTTGTAGAATCCGTTGGCTGACAGATTCACCCGGTCAAAGTATGCTGCATGAGCAAGCTTCGACATGGGCGCATCGGCTCCAAGCTTCTTTCTGTAGGGCTCGAGCCTCTCATTGAGCTGATCGCACGCGTTCTTCACAGCTCCGCCATTCAGATCACTCGACGCCGACGCCGCCGTCGCCGACGTGTTGGCTACAGTGTTAGTCGACGTTTCCGAAATAAACACATTGGACATGGGAACCCCCAGCTCTTTGGCACAAATGGTCGCCATCTTCGTATGTAGTCCTTGTCCCATTTCTGTACCTCCATGGCTCAGTAGAATTGATCCATCTTCGTAGATGTGAACAAGCGCCCCTGCTTGGTTCAGGAATAACGCACCAAACGATACGCCGAACTTTGTCGGGACCAGCGCTAGTCCTCTCTTGAGCCACTTGTGCGAATCGTTGAACGCGTCCACTTGTTTGCGTAGTGCATTATAGTCCACCTCCTGTTTCAACTGCCTCGCCATGTCAGGCACACTGAAATCCACGCCCAATTTTTGCCAGTAGTGTGTGACGGCATCGGGTTTGTAGTAGTTGATCTCGCGAAGTTTCTCAATGTCAACATTGAGTTGTGCCGCTACGTCATAAATGATGTTTTCCGCAACAAACATTCCCTGCGGGGCTCCAAATCCCCGGAACGCAGTATTTGACGCAGTGTTGGTTCTGCACGCGTATCCCTCTACAAATGCCGCTCCAAAGTCGTAGCAGTTGTCAACGTGCAATACTGCTCGATCAATCACGCCCCTCGTCAGATCCATACTCCAACCTGCATTGGCATACAGTAGCGCCTGCAATCCAATAAACCGGTGGTTGTCGTCTAGTGCCACCTTCCATTTCACCAAAAATGGATGCCGCTGTCCACTGGTAAGCATATCTTCGCTTCGCGACAGAATCATGCGAACAGGTCTCTTGAACTTTTTGGCGGCAACACTCGCAATAGACGATAACTGCACCGATCGCGTCTCCTTGCCGCCAAATCCTCCTCCCAGCCGCTTCACCCGGCATACCACCTTGGACGCCGGCACCGCCGTCACCTTGGAGGCAAATAGCTGTGTTTCTGTGGGATTTTGTGAACTCGCGTATATCTTGAGCTCTCCGTCTTCTTCGGGAACAACCACGCATCCTTGGGTCTCAAAGTAAAAGTGTTCTTGTGCTCCCATCCGGACGGTTCCTTCAAACACATGAGCTGCCTTGTCAAACGTTCCTTTGACGTCGCCCCGTATAACCTTGCGCGATCCTTCCAAATCAAACTCTCCATGGTACCTGGTTGTTGGAAGCTCATAGTCATCGTATAGCTCAATCTTGTCGATCGATTTACCATACACAGCTTCGTGGTCTCTTCCATTCATCAGTCGTGGGCTCTTGAGTCCAAAAAACTGGTTCTTGGAAATCGCCTCCTCAACTGTAATCACTGGCTCCAGCTCCTCGTACTCAACCTTGACGAGTTTGGCCGCATCCGCCGCCTTGACTCGGTCTTCTGCTAACAGCACTCCAATACACTGGCCAACAAAGTAAACCTCTTCTTCGGCAAAGAACACTTCCTTTCCAACTGGAATCGCTCCCCACCGGTTACATTCCCGGTTCGGCAAGTCGTTCACGTCAACATACCCAATTACTCCAGGTGATTCTAGTGCTGGACTCCAGTCGATGCTCTTGATTTTCGCGTGTGCTCGGGTTGACATCACCTGGATCCCAAACACCTCTCGGTGGAATGGTGGCATATCATCCACGTATATCGCTTCCCCGCTAACCTGTTTCATTGCCGACAAATGAATAGACTCTTTTTCCTTTTCCTTGTCCTCTACCAATTGAGCCGTTTGCTCCTCAAAAAACCTGCGCTCCACCTCAAGCTGCGAGTCTTTGTCGCACTCCAGTCCCACAAACTCAAGCGCTTTGTGGAAGAATCGGTAGAAAAACGATACCACCAAACTTCGCCGGAACGACGCCATGCCTCCGGGAACATTGTACGCCAGTTTCACCTCACCCAGCAGCTGATCGATCGCCTCTTCCAAAACTGCCGGGTCCATCATGCTACGTCCAGTTAGTAGCTGCTGTGTCTTGACGGCGCTAAACACTGTCGTGGCTACTCCTCCATAGACTATGCGGGCACTCTGTACTTTGGTTCCATCGAACTCCAGCTTCATTCCTGCCGTCACAATCGCAATGTCGTCGTCCTTGCGCTTGGCCTGCTTGAACACTCCAAACACCTCATTGGGCTTGGTTTCCGGTACAAACACCTCAGTCATGGTTTCTCCTGGTTGCAGTACGGTTTTACGGTATCCCACAAAGAATTTATCCATCGGAACTATCCTCTTGCCTGCTTTGAACGATTCAACTTGTACCGATGCATTTGCTGCCACCAGGACTGGGTTCAGGTCCGAAATTGGGCTCGCCGTTACAATGTTGCCTGCTGGGGTGGCAACGTTGCGGATCTGTCGTCCTGCAAAGTACTTGAGTTGCTTGCAGATCCCTGCGTATACCTGGACACTGTTCCTTTTGGCAATGTTCTTGCTGAGCTCTGCTTCCTGCACAAGCTGCTCGAGTCGTGCTTCCAGATCAGACAGGGTGATGTTGGCGCCAAAGTAGATTCCCTCGCCTGGTTCATGTCGAAACCCTTGCATGTCGGGAATGTCTCCAACATAAATACAGTGTAAATACTCAATATTGCGTCCAGCAATCTCAACCTGCACCTCAGATGCCCCACTCACCAGCTTACTCTTGGGATATGAATCTAGCAATCCCAGCAGTTCCACCTTGGACGTGGGTCGATGCCATTCTTTGGTGTTTCCAAACGTCGCCAGTACCATGGCATGTCTTCTTAGTGCAGGAGGAAAAATCAGTTCCTTGGCCTCGGTGGTTGGTGCTTTGAGGTTATCGAATCCGCTTTCCTTTGTCCCTCCACACGGGTTGCCATTTGCCCCATTAAGCTGACAACAATCCTTCTTCCCACATCCCAAAGAGACCTTGAGATCCCGCACAACACTCTCTGCTGCTTCTAGAATCGGCCGGTATCCCGTACATCGGCATAGATTCCCGTCCAGTGCCTCTCCAATCTCATGGTCAGTCGGCAGTCTCCCATGAGTCTGGCAATTGCGTACTAAGGCGTACATACTCATAATGATTCCCGGAGTACAGAATCCACACTGGGATCCATTGAGTTCCGCCATGCGTTTCTGGATCATATGGGGAATCGTCGACGTCCCTATCCCCTCCACTGTGATAATTTGCTTTCCATCGGCGCTAATAAGCGGCACAATGCATGCATTCACCGCATGATACTCGGGTTTTTCTGTTTTGTGGTTCCATTTCGCCAGAACAACAGTACATGCTCCACATCCTCCTTCAGAGCATCCTAGTTTGGACCCAGTCAGTCCGGCTACTCTTCTAATGTAGTCCAGCAGCGTTCCCCTTCCGTCGTGGTTTTGACTTGTCACGGTACACTGCGTTCCATTGAGATAGAATCGAAGGCTGGTCGACAATGGTTTGATGTCTTGGAATGGAGTTAGTGGTTTCTGTTCTTCAAATGATGTCGCCAATGAACTATCATCTCCACTCGATGGTGGTGGAGTGATTGATTTGGTCATTCTCTCTTTCTCCTGCTCTCTTTCACTCTCTCCCTCTTTCTCACTCGGAACTGCTGGTCCTGTGGTTGTAGTAATTATCTGTAAATGTTTCCCGGCTATTATCTTCGCATAATTCCCCTGGGGCGCCTTCCGTCGGTATACCGCGGTACGGCTGACTAGTGCCCCACCCCACACTTTGATCTGATGCGGCATTTCCTACAAGGCGTTGAACGTCTCTTCTGCCTTGCCGCCAAGTTCACATGTGATTCTGACAATCGTTTAGAACAGCAGTGAAGACAAATATCTCACATCTCATCTCGTATCTCGTATCGCGTCTCGCATCTCTGGCCACAAATCTAGATCTGAGAGAGCATGACTCGGCTAAAGACTAATCAACGCCCCTGGGTTAGGTCTACCCCGGATCTCAACACCTGGCTCACAGCAAGAACCGACTCAGATATATCAAACATGGCTAAATACTCACCAGCTGCTGGGCTCTTCCCGTACTTCCGCGGACCATCCCGCCGGAGTTCCATGCCAACATCTTCATACAAACGAATCTAGACCATATGGCCATGCCTCAGCTTACAAGACTACAACACTAAAGTTGAATAAGATAGTTAGTTATTTGGTCAATCATCAACCGAGCTTCCGTCAACATCCACAGTTATGCTGTGCACAGCCCTGTTCTTTGCCGACTGGTTTGTATCCACTGGAATCGCATGTGCATCCGCCAACGCTTCCAATGCCTTGTTCTCACTCAGAACCAGGTGAAGATAGTCCACCGTTTTCTCCAACACAAGCGTCTCACATCGGCTATGTGTAGGTTCCAATCCCGGTACCAACTCCACTATTCGAGAGTATTGGTTTCGAATCGCCTCTCGCCGTTTCTTCTCGCATGCAATGTGATTGGCCTTACGCTCTTCCTTTGAAAGCTGCTCACCTTTGGGCTTATCCTTGCGACGAATAGGGTCGGGTAACGATGCCGTGCTTTGTTTCGACCCTCGGCGAGGTTTGGCTTTGCTCACTCCCGTTCCTGATGGTTTGAGTGGGTCGTTCTGTGGTGACTGTTGTTGTGCTGGTGATTGCTGTCGGTTGTTTTCCTTGTGATGACTTTGGCTGTTGTCTTGTGCTAGAGATCGGTCATGCTGCTGCTGAAACTCATAGCTCCGCTCCCTCTTCATCTCCGTGGCTCCTTGGCTTGTATTGGGACTGTACTCCTGATTCGACATGTACTCAGAGCTTGATTCTCGCTTGACATGGCTAATGTGCCCAGTTATTATCGGCGTGTCGGAATGATGCTGTGCAACAGAATAATGATGTTGCCCTGTTTGAACAAACCCGTTTGGTAGAGATAGCTGACTCACCTCTGCGTTGTGGTTGTTATTCTCCCCCAACCAGTTGTCGTCTGTCGACTCCAGGTGGCTATAGAGCTGCGCGTAGTCGTCTACCGAGCTCGACATGTTAGTCTATCGATCGATCAGTAAGTGGGTTGAGCCAAAACTTGGAGTGTCTTGTGTCGGTGTCGGTGTCGGTCACGGTGGTTGCTTATTACCGCTGCAGTTGAATGCTGGCAATCTCTAGTCTGTCGGTCGCCAGTCACTCAATAGCAAAAAAAAGTTCTGGTCACCACAGCTATCAGTCTCTGCTTGTCGCTGTGGCCGTTCCTGCCGTTCTTTCTGCTTGGTGTGGGTGCTTGTCTCACTCAATAGTGGGCTGAGTCCTCTCTCAAGGTCAAGCAAGATTGAGGGGGCGAGCGGCGTCACACCTCTCTCCGCTCCACCATTACAACACAACCCAGTCTAAACCGCCGCACTACTTTGCGTCTCCACTTGTATGACATGCGTCATGCATACCCTCGCTCCATCTAAGCTTTTATTCGCAAGCTTTGATTCGACAATGCTTCAATGCTTCTTCTCAAGAACAATGTTTACTCAATCCTATTCAAAGCTTAGCTGGCACATTCTACAAGCGCATCGTACGGTACTTGAAGCGCCTTCTTCCACTGTACTACATCCTCGGCTTGGGTCCCCAACACAGTGCACTTTACTATCCAGAATCCAAGACTGAGGAACCGAAGCATATGGTTTTCAATCGTACTGGGCGTGGTCTCAATCTCAGGGGCAATCTCCTTGACCTCTGCTCGTAGTGCTTCCACCCACGTTGCTACCTGCTCTTCGTCGTCTATTGTTTTGGCTTTGAATGTATTGCGGCGAATCCACTGGTTGACTGGCGCAATCGTCGCCAGCTCCCAGTCCAGTACCGCAGTGATATCACTGGTCTCAGTATCCACTAGTATGTTATGCAGGTGAAAGTCATTGTGGTGCACGCAGAATTGCTGACTGCTATTATCAAGAATTCTGTCGACGAGCTTACTGACGGTTTCCAGTTGGGTTTTAACTGGGGACAATTCGGAGTAGAATGCACTGATTCGCGCCGACCGTTCAATTTGAGCCCTCACAAAGTCTCCAAACGTACTAAACGGGCCGCTGACTTGGCACTGCTCAAATGTGAGTCCCCCGCATCTTGGTTGGATGTGTTTGTTGTATTCCTCGAGCGTGTATGTGATCTCCTCGATCCATGGTCCTGCGTGGTACTGACTGTTGTTATTGTTGTAGTTGTCATCCATCACTAACCCTCCCATCTGGCTGCATACGTCGTCTTTTGCATGGCTAGCCATCTCTACATATATCTTGGCCACTTGCCGTATCACCTTGTTCATGTCAACCTTTTGCCATACACTGGCCAACTCTTTGCCGGGTTCTAATGATAGAAGTGTATACTCATGCCCAAGTTCTGTGGGATTGTCACTCCATGCAATCACTTTTGGAACAGGACACGTTTGGATATTGTCACGTACCCATCTCATGAATGCAACTTCATTGCGGATCTTGGCTGGTCCAATCCACGGCTTGGCCAGTCGTAGAACTAGATCGTTCTTGCTTTCATCAAAGCGAATAAAGTAAATGCCATTGAACTCTCCTTGAATCCCGTCGAAAAACTCAATGTTGGTTGGTTTCCGCCCAACGGTTCTTTCTATAAATTCGTCAATCTGTTGTTCCATTGTACTTGTTTCTTCCATCTGGTTAAACCTAACTACCCCTGGTGCCGCACCAATTGCTTTTTCTCACTCAAATCAACAAAATAACTAGATTAGGTAAATAGAACAAATTAGAGGAAAAGAGCTCCGGCTCCAAGAAGCGAGAGCCCCAGAGGAACAGCAAGAGTCAGACCAGAGTTGGACTGCTCAACAGGTGCAGACTCCTTAGGAGCACTGCTGGCCTGAGCGGGGGCGGATCCCTGGGCAGGAGCAGACTGCTGAGGAGCACTGCTGGCCTGAGCGGGGGCCGATCCCTGAGCAGGGGCAGAGCCAGTGGGAACAGCACCAGCATGAGTCTCGGTGCATCCACAGTCCTCAACAGTAATGGTCTTGCCAGTGTCGTCAGTGGTGGTCACCCACTTGGTGCTTCCAGCGGCCTTGGTGGTCTCAGCTGCCTTGGAAGTCTCAACCGCACTGTGAGTCATGGTGCATGAGCAGTCCTCAACAGTGATGGTCTTTCCAGTGTCGTCAGTGGTGGTGATCCATTTGGTGCTTCCTGCAGCAGCAGAAGAAGCTCCAGCAGAAGGAGCACCGGTGATCTTGCTGGATGCAGCAGCAGATCCAGTGGCAGAAGCAGACGCCGCGCCAGATTTAGTAGCAGATCCAGCACCCGACGTGGCCGACGCTGCCACAGATGTAGCCGCAGCAGTGTTTACAATCGTCGTGCCAGGCGTGTTCACTCCCAGATCAGTAATGATCGTAGTGCATCCATGGGGAACACTGGAACCATCCAGAACACTCTCCAGGAACTCAATGGCATACGGGGCTCCCTTTGCTCCAGTTCCAAGATGCTCAGTATCGGGATCACGGTAGTATTGGACGGATGCTCCCAGCTTACAGTATGAATCAATGGTCTTGTCGACCTCGGATGCCGGCGCAATCTGGTCAAGGGCTCCCTGGTACACCATGAGTGGTGCCTTGGGGGCAACCTTACCCATGGTGAGCTCCTTGAGCACTTGCTGGATCTGGGGAAGGTAGATGGTGCTTTCTCCATGGACAAAGTAGGAGAATAGATTCTGGCCGGCGTACTCGGCAAGGTCTGCAACCATACACTGGTCAAGTACGTCCTTGAAGGTGGCTTCGGTGGACTTGACCAGGTTCTCGTCCAGTAGATGAGTAAGGTTGTAGGCATTGGCAAGCGAAAGGAGTGCTGCCGGCAGGAATCCCACATACGGACCGTTGTTGACAGTGAGGGCTGTGGCCGTCAGGTTCACCACAAATCCTCCAACCGCAACTCCCTTCATGTTATCGTTGAGATCCGGAGCATACGTGTTTTGGAGCTGGGCTGCCCATCCACTCGCAATCGATCCTCCCGAGTATCCCCACATTGCAACTCTTGCGTCCTCTGACATGCCACTGGTCGACTTGGCGCTGAGCACGGCTCGAATCGAGTCCAGAGTGGCTTGTCCACTCTGGATTCCAGCACTAAACTCACTCAAAGGCCCCTCATAGTCGGGGATGTTGACGGTGACCCCCTGGCTCAGCAGGGTTTGGTAACTCGTATCCGCACCGGCCTCCTGAAGCGCCACACTCGGGGCACACTGAATGGCAGATGAATCCTCAAAAAACTGGTACGACAGCAACTTGTTGCCGCTGGCTTTCTTGGGAATCAACACCGAAGTCATTGCTGCCTCCGGCTTGCCCAGAGAATCGGTGGTTCGGTACAGAATCTGGAGAGCTTTGTCGAGGTCGCTGACTCCCACGGGAGTGTTGGGAACATCACGCACACGAATGACCTCTCCAGGCTTGTAGCTAGTGAGGTTATCGGGAGCAGCGTAGAAAGGATCCTTGGCAGGACTGACGACAGTCGCTGCAGAAGTGAAAAGGGCCTGGGCCACAATGGCCAGAAACACAGAGTTTAGCATGGTGTTGTAAACGAGTGACAAATGTAGGTATTGTTCTTCATGTGCCGTGCTTCATTATATACCCCTACTCTACCCTCCTCCCCTCTGCCTACCTCCTCCCTCTACCCCTCCTCTACCCATGATCCCTGGTGTAGTAGAAATCTTGCATACGTCCCGATTGAGACGCGCCAACTACCACATCCGCGCGTAAAGCTGCAGATGCCTGCTTCAGTGACTGCATACTATCCCCGCTTTTCATTCGACGGGTACTACAACCGTTGGGTGGTGCTGGGGTACACGGCTCCACAACACACCGAACCCATGGTTCATCTCCCCAAACCCATGTAGATCTCTGTGCCATTTCAGTCCAAAGACATTGCCCGCCGCTTCCTTGGTTCTTTATGGCTGGCTTGGTCTTCTGTTTTTAGAAATTTATTATTCTTGGCATCCAAAAACTGTCCATGCGCCTGATAACAGTTGCGCTCCTATAACTGCCTACCCGCCTGGTCAAAGCTTGAGGTCAAAGCTTAGTTAGCACGGGTCCAAGCTTTGACCAAAGCTTTGAGCTCGGTTCACTGTTCATCTCCGACCACACTTGCCGGACTCCGTACATTTACACCACTGGCTCTCCAATAAGGTTGAACTCCAGTCTTTGGTATGGATCTATCATCACAGGTTGTTTTCTTTTCTCCAGGGTCTTTTTTCCAGGGTCTTTCAGCTCAAAACAAGTCTAACAAGTTCCTCCTCAATTTGTAAAACATTCCATGTGCTCATCTTGATACTTGATACTTGGCCCATCTCCTCCAAAAGCTTGCTTCTCCTCCTGCAGTCCCATTGCTTTTGAGGGAAAAAAAAAAAAAAAACGGCCGCTAGATGTTAGGTTCAGGCTAGGGCTTGACTACGCCACACCGATCTGTCTGCCAATAATAGCACCAAGCTGCCTCAGAGCAAGCCTCAGTCAAATGGCTAAGAAAAGTCGCTTTATATACATGCCTCGCAACGCCACTTAGCCCATGTCCAAGGATGGACGCGTTCTACGTCTAACCAGATGGAGCAGTGCCGTGTGCCATGGTGGTGGCCGTGGCACTGATGACCCACGTTGACACCAATAGCCACCGATCCATGTATCCTTCTCATCTCCTTCACCTGATATTGTACATACATACATAATAGATAGATACTGTTAGCCGCCTCAAACTGGCACTTCTGTTTCTGTAACTGCCAACTCAATTTCTTACCCAGCCACTCCCCAAAAACACCCCTTCCCACGGCATCACGGTTGAAACGGGCGTGTGCATTGACATCTTCGTTACTGCCCCAGACCTAATAAATACTCTCGCCCACCTGCATCCTCGACTCTCGACCATACTTTCGACAACTTTCGTTCAAGTCGGAAAGTAACTAAAGGTCCGATTCACATCTCTCGTTCACACTATAGCATTAAGATGACCTTCCTCACCACTATAGCAGCCGCTCTGTGCGCTGCGGGCCTCGCAGACGGCTTTCCACAGGCCCACGACAGAGTCATCCACGCTCCTATCCACAAGATGCGCAGCAGCTGCCCCGTCAGTTCTCGGCACGATGCTGCTGCCGCCATCTTTGAAAAACGGGCAGACGGGACCTATTCTGTCGCTATCGATAACGAGTTCACCTACTACATGATGAACCTCACTGTGGGTACCCCGGGCCAGCCGTTTGAGGTGCTTCTGGATACTGGGTCTAGTGATCTTTGGGTTGCTGCTGCGAGCAACCCCTTCTGTGCTACCAACGCTAAGCAGCTTTCAGAGGGTTACGTCGACTGCAGCTATGGACTGTTTGATACATCCAAGTCCAGTTCTTGGAGCCAGAACAAGACCGCGTCCGGCGGCGAGGTCGAATTTTTCATTCAGTATGGTGACTATACGTTTTCCCAGGGTTACTGGGGTACCGATACCGTCAATATTGGTGACATTGAGATTAAAGACTGTTCTCTTGGTTTGGCTACAAAATCGAACAACTCCAACCCTGTTCTGGGAATTGGTTTGCCTGGTGCAGAGTCCACCAACCAGCAGTTGAATAGTGACTCCGATACCTTCACCTACGCCAACTTCCCCATTCTCATGGTCCAGCAGGGATACATTGACTCTTCTGCTTACTCTTTATACCTCGATAGTATCGATGACAACACCGGAAGTATTCTGTTTGGTGGTGTGGACCACTGTGCTTATGAGGGACCTCTTATTACTCTTCCATTGGTCGATACTGTTCCTGGAATCGACACCCCCATCGAGCTCGCCATCCAGATGACCTCCTTTTCCATTGACGGTGGCAAGTCCTCCTCCGACTACTCGGTCAATACAAACTACCCCGCTCTGTTCGATTCCGGTACCTCGTTTGCCATGCTTCCCAACAAAATCACCGAAAACATCATGTCGGCTCTTGACGCCCAGTACGAGCCCTCCATCGGCTACTACCTCACAGAGTGCGACTCGGTGTCCGATGATGACGGCCTCACCTTTGGTTTCAACGGCGCCAACATCAAAGTTCCCTTCTCGCAGATTTTGATTCCTCTCACGGACAACTCGGGCGCCACCGTCAAGGACTCTGCCGGTAACCCCATGTGTGCTGTGGGCATTCTGAGTTTGGGTGATGTTGCTGGCGACTCAGTCGAGATTGTTTTGGGTGACTCCTTCCTTCGTAGTGCCTATGTTGTCTACGATCTTGAAAACAAGGAGATTTCTTTGGCTCAAGCAAAATTCAACGCTACTTGTACTTCCATCCAGGCCATTAGTGGAAGTGTTCCTTCGGCCACCAGAGCTTCCGACTACTCCCATGCCGCCCCCACCTACACTGGAATTGACCCCTCCAACACCGGCGAGGTTGCCGGTCCCCTAGCCACCCACGGCGGTGCTAAGACCACTCTCAGCAATGGAAATGTCGTCTACGAGCTTGCCACTGGTACCACTCTTACTGGCCGTCCCTCAAAAACCAGCAGCCACTCTAGTGGAGTTGCTGCTTTGAGACCCTCAGTTATGTTGACTTTGGGTTCATTTTTGGCTGGCATTTGTGCTCTTGTTATGTAGTATTTATAGAATAACGGTTATCTAGTCGCAATTACACACATCACGGTTACTCAGTCAGTTACTCAGATGGTTACTTAGTCGCAATTACCCGTTAAAGTCGTGGCCGCTGTCATTACGTCATAATTGTTACTCCAGTCGTGTTGTTCACTCTTTACCCAGTTATTCGCAGCTACCCAGTCTCAACAATCCCTGTGATAATCGCCATATAAAAAAAAAAAAAAAAAAAAAAAAACGAAAAAAAAAAACGAAAAAAAAGGGCCCAACCGGGAATTGAACCCGGGACCTCTCGCAATCAACTTAAGGTGAACCCTAAGCGAGAATTATACCACTAAACCATCGGGCCTGTTATTACGAGGTTTGGTAGGATGGCTCAATCTACGCTGTTTCTGTGACACTTTTTCGCAGTGTCTCTGATTTGGACGAAAATCATGGCATTTGACTAAACCAACGCACCTTTATTAACCTTTATACAACTTGCGTCCAACTTTGACGGATATAACACGAAATTGGTCAATTTCGAGCCAGTCCTAAGCAAAGACCAATCCCTCAAGCTGGAAGCTCTTGATTGAATTGAATTGGCTCTTTTAAGTCAAAAAAAAAAAGACCAGATTCTCTTACTCGCTGATAGCCAATAGACACAGGTCAGCAGAACTTCCATCTGTTTCCACAGTTCTCGCACGTACAAAACGTTGTCAGTGGCTCGTCTGCAGATCGCGTTTGCATTTGGTAGTAGGATACCTTCTTGTGCTTGCACTTGCCGCACGTGAACCGGTCCGTAGTGGCTCGCTTTTCTTTGGCTCCTTGGGCTTTGAACAGGTTGATTTTCTCCAGCTCTTTGATTTCGTTTTTGAGCTCATCGGACGCCATTTCTTGTGGTGTCATATTGCATAGACGTTCTGCTGATATGTCGCCTGACAGTACTCGTGCCCGTAGTTGTGGGTTCTGCTTGTCTTTGAGGTTTGAGTAGAGTGATCTCATTTTGGTACGGTATGCTGCCGTGGCTCCTTTTTCCTTTTTGAACACAACCTGCTCAATGGATTTGGCTACATTCAGTACTGTGCTGGGTGCAACGTCATTGTCTACTACCAGCGCATTGTAACACACCTCCACACAGCTATTGCGTGTTTTGTCTGGAAACACGTCTGTTCTCACGCCGTCGCTTTTGGCGCTGCGTGGGTGGTGGCGGCTACCATCCCCACTCTTTATCTCTATGCTGTCTCCGTTGGCTTTTTGTTTTTGTTGTGCGGGGTTAGTCGAGTCGGATGCTGGTGATGATGGTTTGGTTGGTGACGCTTTGCTTGCCAGGTCCTTGTTTGCTGCCACTTTTTTGTGTTTTTGCGCTGAGACCGCCTCTTTCCACTTCTGAATCATCTTCTTCACCTTGTCTGCAACTTGGGTATCTGCATGACTACGGAACTTGTTGACAGCGATTCCCAGTTTGGTTTCCCGCAGCAGTTTTTCACTCGGTTCCACTGTTTTGTCCAGAATCTTCAAGATGTCAATAATCTGGTCTGGAGTCTTGGCAGACTCCAGACCTTTCATGAGTCTTTTGATTTCTGTAACGTCTGACATGGTACCCCCTCCAGTTGTTACCTGTACCATCAAAGTTTCCCCTTCGAGTACTTACTCTGCTTACTCAGCTCCCATCCACAATTTGCCCATATTCAGAAGTATACTCGTGCGTACACCAACACCCATTCAAAGAATATTACTGGTGTCCCTTGAATTCATTTCTTCTTTGTTGGTTTCTTCTTGATTTAGTCTGTTAGTCAGTCCCTAGACAAAAACAGCAAAATGAACGCAAATCTCGAGGGCATGACCAAAATCGTCTATGTTGGAAGTATACCTTTCGACCAAACTGAAGAGCAAATCATCGAACTATTTCGCTCCGCAGGTCCAGTCGCAAACTTCAAACTCATCTTCGACAAAGAAACCGGCAAAAGCAAGGGTTACGGCTTTGTACAATATCACGACACGGAATCAGCAAAAAGCGCAGTCAGAAATCTCAACAACTATCTGTTTGGTGGTAGAACCCTCAGAGTCGACTTTGCCAGCTACTTACCAGGTGGATCCAACGAGATCAACCCTCTGGTTTTACAGCAAAATCAATCGGAATCAGGTCAGATCCAGAACCAGACCTACGGCGGTGCTGTTTCGTCGGCGGCCCCTACCTATGATGCCGCCATCCCTCAAGTACCTGCAGGCATCGCCCTTCCTCCTGGAGCAGATGCGTCCCAGGCCATCACAAACATTATAAACAGTCTATCGCAAGACAAAAAGAAAACGCTACTGGCGGATTTCAAGGATCTTATTGCTTCTAACTATACCATGGCCCTCAATCTGCTCGACGCGTGTCCCCAATTGAGTTTTGCTCTGGTGCAAGACCTACTTGCCCTTCAGCTTATGTCGACGTCTCAAGTGGCAGAATTGGTTGCCCCTCAGTCTCATAAACAAACCGGAAGAAGCGACCAATCTCCTGGTGGCCCTATCTCTCCTGCCAGGCAAACTGGCAACTCTCCTGCTCCTGTTGCCGCTCCTCAAAATCAACCGTCTCCCCAGCCTCAAATGGCGCAATCACAACCACAGAAACTCTCGCCCCAAGATGCTGAAATGGTCCGACAGGTCCTGGCCATCCCAGACGACCAGCTCCCACAGCTTCCAGACGAACAACGCCAGACCATTATGTTGATTCGCGACAAGTTTGCTCGCGGCGAGATCTGTTTCTAGTATATATTTATCGTATCGTCCTCACTCTATCAATCTTCTATCTATCTTCTATATCGAGTCTAGTTAATCCAAAGAACACACTTGTGCCAGAAACATTCGGTTCAGCCCCGCCAACGTTTCGAACTGCTCCAACCGCCGGTACTTGCCCCTCGTGGTCCAGTCTTTCTCCGATACCTGTCCATCTCGAGACGCATACAGTACGTAGTTTGGGTCCCATGGGTCCCTTCCATGGAAAAACTCAATCCATCGGTCCTGCATCTCTTTAGTGGTTCTATTCTTCTGTGATGGAACGTTGTATGCGTTGAACAGGTACAGTACTTCCACCATGTGGTTATTGCCGAGCTCTGGTGTGAACGGGTTGATCGTGTCAAACAGCTGCCGGAACACCTTGACACTACTGTTGTGGCGGAAAAAGAGATCTGTTCGCTCATTTCCTAGGCAAAACATTGCGTCTGTCAGAATATCGCACACCTTGGTCTTGACGTTGGCTTTGGTTATGTTGTATGCGGCAAAAAGCGCTTCCGTGTCTTGTGGTGAGTTGCCCAGCTGCTGTTTCGCCATCTCGTACACTTTAGTACTGTCTTTCGGAAAGTACTCCTCATAGAAATACGAGTCCTCAATACAGTCGCTTACCACTACTGACTGTAGCTGTCTGTTGGCGCCGCTTACAAGATCACTGCTTAGTAGCCCATACCTGCCCACTGGCATAAACACTCCGTCGTCCACTGGCCTCGCCACCTCCATTCCAATCTTGGTTGCTGCGTCCACGAGCTTTTCTGCGTCGATAGTTTGCAGTTCTGCTACTGACTTGATTCCTGCCGCTTGTACCAGCTTTTGGGCCTTTCGTTCATACGACTCAACTGATGCTGCAGGCATGCTCTCAATACTACCACTAAGAAGTGCAGCTCGCTGGAAAAGTGGCTGTTCCCGGCAGGCTGCGGCACATACGTGGTTCGCTACACAACAACTTCCAGCCGACTGTCCCATCAATGTCACATTGTCTTTGTCGCCGCCAAAGTAATGGATATACTGTTGTACCCACTCCAGCGCTGCTCGCTGGTCATGTAGTCCAAAGTTCCCCACGCCATTATATGGTAGGAAACCAAACAAATGTACCCGGTACTGCACACTGACAAAAATAAACGGTTTGCCATTATCTGCACCTCGTCTTACCCAATCAGTCGGGTTGCATATATGACGGTACGGCGTGCCCGCCATATTGCCACCTCCATGAATCCACACCACGACAGGTAGTTTCTCTTGCTCCTTTTCATTCTCTTCTTTCCTCTCCTCTTGCAATGGACGAGTAATCATCAACTGTAAACATTCCAGCTCGTCGTAGTCCAAATCAAACGAAACAACCTTCTCCGGCTTGACTCCAATCAGGCTATCCTTGTAAGGTGTAGCCTGAGGACAAATGGGGCCCTGTTTAGTGCAGTCCACCAGCAATAAATCCTTTTTGGGCCCAACAAACTGGTTTTCTTTCCTGTTGCTTGTCAACCAACTTGTCTTTAGCCGGGGTAGCTCAAATCTCCGAGGAATACATGCATACTTGATGTTGGAAAATCGCTCAACCCCTTGGGTTTCACATCCTTGGAATGCTGCACCAAGCGATTGCGCTCGAACAATGGGATGAGTGGTTCTAGTCATGCCTCATATTGTTCTTTGTGTAAAGAGATATAGAGACGCAAGAGCCATGCATGCCAACGGCTATCGGATGCACCTCGGCGAGTCTATCGGCCTAGTCACGTGACCTACCATACAGTTGCTTCGCTATTAATGTGCTCAGAGAAGAGATTCAACCACAATGTCGCAAGGTCCAAGAAGCGTGTTTGTGAGCGATATCCCATTCGATTTATCCGAAGACCAAGTGCGTGAGATGATGCTCACTGCCGGAAGATTGGCAAACTTCAAGCTCTTGTATGATAGGGAAAAACAGCGCCATAAAGGATATGCTTTTGTTGACTATGAGACTGTTGAAGGTGCAAATAAAGCAGTCGAAACTCTCAATCGCATCCCAATTCTCGGAAGAACTCTTCGTGTCAGCATCTCCAAAGATAGAGACGAAAGGCAGAGATCTGGGCCTGGTCAGGGTGAATATGGTCAGCGTGGTGATAGGTATCAGCAGAATCAGCAGAACTACCAAGGTCAGAACTACAATCAAGGTCAAAACTACAATCAAGGTCAGAACTACAATCAAGGCTATGACCGAAGGAATCAAGGAAGACAACGCGATAGAGACTTTCATGAGGCTCCTCGACAGAGAATGGACTTTCATGAGGCTCCACGGCAGAAAATGACCAGTCTAGTAGTAGATGACGAGATATCCAGAACCCTGTCTCAGTACAGGCCAGAACAGGTTGTGGAATTGTTGCGCACAATGAAGACTCTCATTAAGGATAATCCCGCCCAAGCACGCGATGTCCTCATGTCCGAGCGCAATGTAGCCTATTGTGTAGCCCAGGCCCTCCTCCTCATGGGCATTGCAGATCAAAATGTGATTGCACAGGTCGTGGCTGCCCATCAGCAAGAGCAGCAAAATCAAGGTGCAGGAACTTTTCAGCAAGCCCTTCCATCTGCCCCTTCATCAAATAGGTATGATTCCCGTCCCCAAGCTTCTACTATGGCTTCTCGCCCTCCGCCGCCTCCTCCTCCTCCCCCTTCTGCGCCTGTCTCAGAACCTCCTCGCGAACAACTCGAGATGGTTAAACAAATTCTAGCTCTTACTCACACTCAGATCTCACAGCTGCCTCCTGATCAACAAGCCCAGGTCCAGGCAATCAAGCAGCAGTATGGCCATTTGGCTTACTGACTGACCACTTATGGCTGACTAGGTTATATTTATCTCACAATGTCTATGCATTCTATCTATCTAATACATTCTATGCATCAACTAGCTTTGGCTTGCTGCTGCTTGCCTCCCTCAAAATTGTCCCTCACGGCAAGGTAATGGTTCAACTCGTCTGCACTCACACTCGGAACAAGCTCTCGCTGCGCCTTTTCAAAGTCCGGGCCAGTCACCTCTACTGCTATATCACGGTCTGTAGCTTGGTTCTGGAACCACCATCTCGTGGATACTTCGCTTTGGCCCTTGGATACGCGGTGTTTGTTGAACTCTTTGATTTTTTCGTCCACTTCTCCTGCGACTCGGGTCATTGCGTTCAGCATTGCATCCGAGCTCATGGCATAGAAATCAGCTCCCGTGTATGTGAATGGACACCGTTCTGCTACT
Organism: Trichomonascaceae sp. Y4102; assembly: GCA_023628915.1. Classification (NCBI taxonomy): domain Eukaryota; kingdom Fungi; phylum Ascomycota; class Dipodascomycetes; order Dipodascales; family Trichomonascaceae; species Trichomonascaceae sp. Y4102. Next base: position 87,650 of record JAMAJT010000028.1, on the reverse strand, counting down.
TCCTTTAGCGACACATCCTTGCCCAGCTTGAACTTTCTCGTAAGAGCTCGCAGAATGTTCTCCTGCTTTTCATGCGTGTCCGAGATTCCCAGGTACAGCATCTTGTCGAATCTTCCTGGTCTCAATAATGCTTCGTCCAGAAGATCAGGTCGATTGGTTGCTCCTACTACAAACACTCCGCTGCCACCGCTGCTGCCATCCGACATGCCGTCCAGCTCTGCTAGTAGCTGGGAGACGATCCGGTCCATTACGCCTCCCGAGTCTCCTTGGTTACCTCGTTTAGGCGCTACAGAGTCCAGCTCATCAAAGAAAACAACACAAGGTTTGGCGTCTCTTGCCTTTTGGAACACCCGTCTCACGTTTGCTTCCGACTCTCCAATGTACATGTTGAGCAGTTCAGGTCCTTTTACCGAGAAAAAGTTGAGTGAGAATGTCGTGGCAATCGCCTTGGCCAGTAGTGTCTTGCCCGTTCCAGGAGGTCCATAAAATAGTATACCACTGCGCTTCTTGACTCCCCCACTAAACAGGTGGGGGTACTTGAGCGGCATCTCAATACTGTCGAGAATCTCGCCCTTGACTCCCTCCAGTCCACCCACATCCTGCCATCCCACATTCGGGATCTTGGGCGCTCCTATCGAGTCAGAATACTTGGACCGTGCCGCCGACATGCTCTTCTCTACATCGTCCAGTGTGATTTTGAGGCATCCTCGGCTGAGAAGAACTGCTGACTCTAGGTTCTTACTCATCCTCTTGATGGCCTCCACTCGGGCTCCGTCAAGAATCGATACCAAATCGGGAGGCGTCAGTCCTGCGCTCTGCAGAGCAAGCGTGTCGTAACTAACATCGTTGCGCAGTGTAATGTATGCTCGGGTTGACATGGCTGAGCCCAGTCGGTTCAGCGGTATGGGGTATTTGGTTAGAGCCTCAAATATATGCCGTCGCTCAGATTCACTCGGTACTTCCACCTCAACCTCAAACTTGAACCGGCTACGCACTCCTTCTGCCAACTTGTCGGCGTCTGCTACTGTGCATGCCAGCACAAATTTCGGTCCTTTTGCTGTAGACTCAGACATGTACTCCTCAATCACTTCAACAATCGACGCTACAATGCTGCCTTCCGATCCATCTTGTTCCCCTTTCTTTGCTAGTACGTCCAGGTGCTTGAGGACGACAATGCACGGCGAGATTGCCAGCGCCCGGTCCAGCCTCGCTCTTAAGGTAGCCAGTGTCTTGACGTCACTATCGCCTGCTACTGCGTAGCAGTCGATTTCGTAAAAGTGCATTCCAATGTGTGCTGCTGCTGTTTTCAGCGTTGTCATTTTCCCTGCTCCTGCTCTCGACGCAGACACCAAAATCGTCATTGGCGGTACTCCCGGCAACGATGATGCCTTTAACAGCTTAAGCACTTGTTTGGCGTATGCAAAGTCGCTTTTTCCTTTCCCTGCCACCACTTTGGAACTGGACTTCGAGTTCAAATCTAGGTCAACGCCCCCACCAATGCCAAGATACTGCTTCCACTCAAGGCTGGTTGGTGCACACGGTCCTGTCACCAGCCCAGACTGCACCATCCGCGTGTGAGTCGAGTCCACTACACACTGCACTCGGCTTTGTATTCCGGCGCTAGCATTGTGTGTGTCTGTTTCTAAGGATGTCACCTTGAACCATGCCACGTCATTGGGGCGTCCTGATGGTGTCACCGAAAGTGGCTCTTCTCCTGGAGCATACAGCGTTTGTGCCAGTACTGTGTCTATAGGAATGGCAATGAGATCGCCATTCTGCACTACTCTGCGGCTGCTCTCAAAGTATGCTCTGAGTCCGGAGAGAAATGCCTGCTGGTATACTCTTTCGGTGGTGATTGGGCTGGCCAACCTCGAAATGGTAATTTCCCTCGCAATCGGGACCAAACTGCTTACATGCTCATCAGAGTACTTTTGTACTTGTACTGTTTTGTAGTTTGAGCTTTCAATCCCTAGGTTGTACATTGTCAATGGAGACATGTACAAGTACGGCCCGGCCCGATTGGGTTCGGGGTACGAGAATACCCTCATTAGTCGATCATTGTTGACAAGAATCGTGTCGCCCGATAAGCATCCGATTTTCGCCAGTAAATCAATCCGGACAAACGCCACTGCCTCCATGTCTTCTTGTGGTAGTGGTCGGGGAACAATCTTTTCTGCGTAGATTCCACTCACCAAACTGGCCACCTTTAGGTCCACGGGTTTGGCCGTTGTCATACTTGAGCTTGTAACCATACTTTCGTCGTCAAATGAAACCTCGTACTCCAGAAACTTGCTGACCTCCATTTCCAGTTCTCTTTGATTGTCATCTCTTTGGTTGTTGTCATCACCTTCTCTTTGGCCCTCCGACTCCTTCACCAATGTAACCTCAACCTTGTGGATATCCATCAGTCCCTGGTCTACAGGCTCACACAACCGGATCCGGGCCCCATCAATCAGGTCTCCCTGTCGTACGATCCTCGACGCTGGGAACCCCAGTTCAGTCAAAACTTCCGCGTCGCCCGTCTGTTTTAGTGTCTCCAGTTTTTCATACTGCTGAGGGTTCACACTCAGAATCATATGCTCAACTGCCAGTGGCTCTCCCACTGCCCTCAGCTGTATCCACGCTCCTGCCCCAGTGACGCTACTGTTGATCACCAAAAAAGAACTGCTGTTGGCCATGCACGTGTTTGGAGGTAGAGTCTGATCCACTTGTGCACAAAATAACGTCCATGGTAACCCCTCGTGTGCAGACACAAGGCTTTGTGCTACAACATACCCTTGTGCTGGTTGTTGGTACGGTGTCACTTCATCGTCAAAAATACCCAGATCCGCTGCCACATCTGACGATACCAGTAGCAGGTCGGCCTCCACCTTGGGCGCTGCACTCAGTTTTGCCTCTATCGTCCTGGCTCTGAGTGTGCCGGGCATGTTGTTGTTGTTGCTGCCGTTGGGTGGTTGGATTTAGCCGAGGAGTAGTCTTGAGGGCTGCGGGGTGCTGTGGGGCGCCGCACCACCATGGCCGGGTACAGTATTATGCCGGTAAGTTAATATAATAATATCTATTGCTTTTGAACTGAAAACTCTCTCAGTTAGTATACATGTCGTTATTCGGCCAGAGTAGGTCGGTCTCGAGCCAACTTCCTTTGTTACAGTTTATATGCTGTGGCAAAGTTGACGGAGCGCAAGTCGTGTGGTCGGATGTTTGTCTGCGTGTATAGTCATACGGCAAGCCACTGACAGCAGCCCTACTGACGACAACAATCATTCAAACGGCTGGTCCATCATATGCAATCATTCAAGAGCCAGACCGCTCAACGCTCGTTGAATGCTAAGCCATCCTCATCAACGATATTGACTCTTCGTGGTTCGCCGCTTGCTGATGCTCAAATAGCTCTTGCTCAAAATCCTCCTGCTGATGTACAATGGCTGTACGGTTAGTAGATGCTTGGTACTCGGTATGCCGCTGTCTCATCGACTCTTCTAGTGCACTCTGCCGCTGCACCTCGCTCCAGACCCTTGGGTTCACAGGAAACGACACTCCAGGGGTCATGTTGCGTGGAACGACAGGGATAATCCACTCGTACCACTTTTCGCCCATGAGAAGCCGCCAGTTGTTGTACTTGCCCATGTCAAACAGGTTTCCTACAGAGTCAAGTGATGGCGCATCACGGTATCTGTATGCCGAAGGCGCTACTGAGCTTCGGTAATGGGTTGTTTCTAGCGATTCAAGAGTGGTTTTGTTTGCTAGAACCTGGACAACTGAAAACCCAGCAAATACACTGACTGCTAGTCCCATAACACCTCCAATGATCATTAGAATAAGCCAGTTGACGTGTAGCGTGTCGTTGAACTCGCTATCCAGGAACCTTCTGAATGCTATGGCGGCGCTGACACAGCATATTAGGCACAGAACCGTCACATGCACTAGAAACTGCACAAAAAACTTGTGGTTACGGTGGCCAATGCAGGTACTGAACCATGGGCAGTGGTGGTCCATACGGAGAATGCACTTTTTGCATGCTCTGCAGTGGTGGGTTCGATCTGGTTTCCAACAATTGCATTTCTGGCAGAATCTCATTTGTCCGTTTTCCTTGGACATGACATTGTTCTGTACCACTGGTGGCGGTGCTGCCATTTCAATGTCCACATTATGTCTGTCTGTTGGATTATATGGGGGATTGCTGTTGTTAGGACTGTAATTGTTAGGATTGTAATTGTTAGGATTGTAGGTAGGATTGTTGCTTGTCCGCAACCTAGGGTCTGTATCTCCAAGCATCCGAACCTTGAACCCCGGGATATCAAGCGGACTACCCGGACCAATGGCCACTATTTGGTAGTATGAAACTGCCGACATGATGTATTCAAAAAGTCCCCACACCAACAAAATGTCCGCCCACCACCCGGCTCTCTTCTCGGGGGCAACATTACCCAGTCCCAACGCTCCAAACTCCCCAATGCTGATGGACCACGCATGTGTCCATATTCCCCAGACCAGCATCACATTGACACCGATCCTTGGGATGTACGTGGCTATCGCACATAATGTCCGTTCAACCGTGAAGCAATTGAGTGTGGCCATGCATGTAGTGGTAAGGTTGATATGATATACAAGTGTTGTATATCTATCTAGAACTGAGTGGGAGGTTGACTAGACATAACGAGATATTATCCATGGACAAATACACTTGGAATCGATACAGAATCAAATACACTAGCACGTTTAAACCCATAAAAATACCAACCAGCAAGTATAGATAAGATACCTAATGGCAGCCTAAGACATCTAACTTTACCATGCTACGACTAGCACTCCGAAATATCACCCGCGTGAGATCATGCCAAAGCGTACGAGCTGTAGGAGCCAGAGCCGTCCACGGTAGCGCTTCCCGACCCATGGCCAGATCAATCACCAAACGATCATACTCGACTGAAAACGAAGAAGAAATCTACCGAGACCTGGCCAACAGCGAGGTGGTGCGCAAACTGGCAGCACACCCTGAGATCATGGCCCAGATCGCAGAAGCAAACGCCATGATGCTGGAAAAGGGATACGTCAATCCTGACAAGGGACTGACCATGACGGGCCAGTTTAAGATTCTCACCGACAAGGACCTCAAGGCGCATTTTATCAAAATCAAGGAGTCCATGGATGCGGCTGGTATCGAGCTGACTCCGGCTGACATGGATGCCATGGTCAAGCTGATGGCCAAGAGAAGGACTGATGTATAGTATAGTAGCATTAAGTACATAGTATCGATTATGTACGGTAAAATGTATAGTAGTAACGTGATTTACATTAAGGAGTATCATTAAAGAGAATCTACTTATTATGTCTCGCAAGAAACGCCAGGAGATCCACCTTGGTGACAACATGAACGGCCTTGACACCAGAGTCAGTACGCTGGGTAACAACCGCAGCAGAATTGCGCTCAAAGAACCGATTGAGGGCAGAAAGAGGAGTATCGACGGTAATCTCAATAAACTCACGCTTCTTGTGAGAAGCAGCAGGAGTAGCACCAACCAATGATGCAGGCTCGGGATCACTAAAAGCAGGCAGTTTTCGGAAATCCAGCATCACATTCTGAACAGGAGTGTCGACAGTGGCCTTGCCACGAGAAATATAGGACAGAATGTTACCCAGCGTCACGAGTCCCACCAGTTTACCAGATTCATTGGCCACAGGAAGTTGATCAAAGGCCTTCTCACGAAGAGTATCAATGGCGCTCGACAGAGTAGCAGAGGTCTTGACGGTAACAACCGGCTTGAGGTTGAGATCGGCAATGGTGGCGCCATGGTATTGGGCCTTCTTCTCGGCCTGGGCAGCAAGAGTGGCATCGTCCACAAACCCATTGTACTTCATCCAATCGTCGTCCACAAACTTGGTGAGGTAGGATCGGACAGAATCAGGCAACACCACAACAATAACATCATCCTTGGTCAGTTTCTGTTCCTTGGCAACCCTGAGAGCGGCGGCAAGGGCGCTTCCACTGGATCCTCCCACAAGAAGACCCTCTTCTCTAATCAAACGACGAGACAGCAGAAACGATTCTCTGTCCTCGGTCTTGACCCAATGATCAACAAGATGTCTATCGAGAACATCAGGAACAAAGTCATAACCAATACCCTCAACCTTGTATGCAGCCGCGTCATCAGTAGCATTGAGAGACTCGGGAACCGCCAGAATGGAGCCCTTGGGATCAGCGCCAACAATCTTCACATCCTTGCTGTGTTTACGAATGGCACGAGCAATACCAGTGATGGTCCCTCCAGTTCCCGCACCAGCAACAACCATGGTGACCTTGCCTCCAGTCTGCTCCCAGATCTCCTCGCCGGTGCCAAACTCATGGGCAAGAGGGTTGTTGGGATTACCGTACTGGTCGAGGATGACGGCGTTGGGGATCTCCTTCTCGAGGCGCTTAGCGACTCCAATATGGGACTCGGGAGAGTCCCATGCAGCCTCAGTAGGGGTTCGAACAATCTCGGCTCCAAGAGCCTTGAGTACACTAACCTTTTCGTTTGACATCTTCTCAGGAAGAGTGATGATAGTTCTGTACCCACGTACAGCACCAACAAGAGCCAGTCCAATACCCGTATTTCCCGAAGTAGGCTCAATAAGAGTGTATCCCGGCTTGATACGGCCTTCTTTCTCAGCTTCGAGCACCATCCGCTTGGCAATCCGATCCTTGACAGAGCCTCCAGCGTTGAAGTACTCTAGCTTACATAGAACCGTAGCTTCGATGCCCATGCTCTGGGGAATCTTGTTGAGTTTGACCATGGGCGTTTCGCCGATTTGGTCGAGCACCGACTCGGAAACCGCAGTGCTGTTGACCATTGTGTTTTGTTTTTGTTTTTGTTGTCGTTGGAAGGAGTACGTGTCTGTCTGGTCTTCACGGCCAGATTCAAAGTCGCCCATAACCGCCCGGGGCTTAATTTTTCTGCCCTTGCCCTGTGGGGAGATGCGATGAGCTTTTGGTTGAATGGTACCTCAGTGTGTTACGTACGCCGGTTAGTTAGATAGGTAACTGCAATTAGGATGAAAATAGATAGGTGTAACCGACTGAGATGCTGTTTCTGCTTGAGGTCTTTCAACGTGTCATGGGCGTCACTACAGAAAAACGTGAGGACATACTACTCATGAGCAATATAGAGACATCACTAAACATGAACGACATAAGACATGACTAACCGTGAACTACATAAGACACTACAGACGATTTTGTCCAAACAACGCCCACAAAAAGTCGTTCCACGTGGAAGGACCATGGTCGCACGTGGTCGCACGGCTGGCTGTCAAGGTCAAGGGTAGTCCTAGTGAGGAAGTAGATAACCAGGGTCTATCCTGTCCTGTCCTAAGTCCTAACTAACCAACAACTAGACTATTGCCGCTATACGAGGAATGCACTCACACCACTCTCACTCTGGCGACTTTTGTCAACATGCATCGGGAACTCTAGATGAAATGCTGGAGGCAGCCATTGCTGCGGGCCATAGTGTCTTTTGCCTCACAGAGCATATGCCTCGACTAGATGCGGCCCATTTATATCCCGAGGAGATTGCATCCAACACCACACTGGAGGATCTGAAAAATACGTTTGATGCGTACTACAAACGAGCAAAAAGCGCCCAAATCCAATACAATGACCGAATCCAACTGGTGGTAGGCTTTGAAACAGAGTCCATTACTCCAGCATACTATGACTATGTCAATGAACTAAGACACAAGTACAGCTTCGACATGGTTGTTGGGTCCGTCCATCATGTCCATGAGCTGCCTATAGATTTCAGCCGAGAACTATGGGACCAATGCATCGAGCTAAACACCAACAACCAAAGCGTCGAAGGAGTGTTCAACACATACTTTGATGCTCAATACGATATGCTTATCAAGAACAAACCCGAGGTAGTGGGTCACTTTGATCTCATCAGGCTGATGGCACCAGAAGACCACCAGTTCAAGTCGTTCGAAAACTACCCCAAAGTATGGGAAAAGGTGGTGCGCAACGTCAGAACCGCCATCAAGCAGGGAGCGCTGTTTGAAATCAACTCGGCGGCAATCCGTAAGGGATGGCCAACGCCGTACCCCGCCGAAGACGTGGCTCAAGTCATCATCGAAGAAGGCGGCAAGTTCTGCCTATCGGATGACTCACACAATCCCACCCAGGTTGCCCAAAACTACCCAAAGTGCGTCGAGTACTTGAAGAATCTGGGGGTAAGCGAGGTATCATACGTTCTTCCTGGTGGGGTCATCAAAACACAGCAATTAGACTAGACTTACTTAGAAGAGAATAATAGATATAGATCGATAGATAGATAGATATGTTAGAATTGCACGCTCTCGAGAATGTTTCGAAGAATGTTTGCCTCTTTGCGAGAGTCAAGGTTCATACCGTAGCGTTGAGTGGGTTCAGGACCCTTTTGGGCTGGCAGAGGCGCTGGAGCATGCTGACCAGCGAACTGAGAAACATCGGGCATTTGGGTATGGTAGGTTCCAACAGAACTAGCTTGCCCAAATGTAGGGTCCAGGTTGATGGACATGGGATTGTGCTGAACGTCAGCAAAGAAGCTCTCGAAATTCATAAAGCTTTTGGCATCATCCAGAGCTGACAGCCATTCTGCACCCGTATCCTGGAGAATATCGAGGTTGTCAGAATTTGAAGAGTAGAATTGCCCGTTAGGTTGATAAGAAAACTGAGCGTCGGGGGCGGTCAAAGCAGCATGGACGGCAGTACCTGCTCCAGTTGCTCCCGCTTCTCCATTACCCCCAGTAACTTCAGTAGTTCCATGAAGCCCAGTAGCCCCACGACCACCTCCACCAACCGCTAGGACGGAATCTGCAACAGGCTTGGGCATATTGGTAGACTCAGTAGTAATATTGGTAGACTGACTAGGCGTCACCTTAACACGCTTAGTCTGATCGACATCACCAAAATTGGCAATATGGGAATGCATAGTAGAAAGACTCCGCTTCTTTGAAAGGCTGGTGTTTGATTCACTTGCTTCACCTGTATCAAGACGAGGAGAAGACCCAGGCGACTCTTTACCATCGGGCATCAAATCATCAGGAAGATAGGCTGGAGGAGGAGTACCAGGACGAGAAAAGACACTCTCATCATGATCACTCAGAGCAGAGTTGGGAGATGACTCAGAGCCAGCAGAACTAACACTACCCTTCAAACGCATGGCGTCACTGATTGTACCACCAGCACCAGCACCAGTACCACTAGAAAATGCATTTGAAGTGGCAGATCCAGGAGTGGTTGCAGAAACAGACTCAGAAGTTGTGGCAGCCGCAGCAGCGGCAACAGCTCGAGACTTGCGGATATAGCGCGATTTGAGCATCATGCCCCATACCCCCACCATGTGCCACTTTTCACGGAGATCCACCAGCAACCGAAGAGTCACCGATAGATTCTGAGTAGCAAGCGCAGCAACCGCCTCATCCGAAGAAAACGACAACGCCACATGAGCAGACGAAACAGTAAAGATGCAAAACAGCACAAACGGCGCCAATGTCAGATCCTCAATGTGTACCATATCCGACGTCATGACTGCCAATCCATTAGCTGAATCCCGAATGTGGCACATGGTTTCGTCCAAAAAGCCGCGTGGAGGAGGACCAAACTTGGCCAAACTCTTGCGATTGAAGGGGTACATGGATCTGTGTAGAATAAACTCGGATGCATACAGCTCAGCGTGTAAGTGGACATAGGTCCCAGCGCGATTGAGTAAAGCCAATCTATCGAGAGTTTTCTGAGAATATTGCAAACAAGGAGGAACCGATTTCTTGATCTCGGCCAGTTTTTGTTGAAGTGACCGGTACATACTTCCAGGTTCCCATGGTGGCACTTGTTCCTTTAGGTAGCCAGTAGACGCATATCTGTTGACGTCATTCCATAGCATGACAGCTCGGATATGGTAAGCCAATATTCCTAGCTCTCCGTTGTTCTCGCTAGTTTTTGCATCAGAGGTCTCTGAGGTACCAGCACTTGAGTCTCCAGAAGTACCAGAAGTACCAGAACAACCAGAGGCAGCTAAAGTGGCTGAGACACCAGAAGACCCCAACGATGAAGCGCACGCACCCGAGACTGAAGATGACGAAGAAGAAGAAGAAGGAGGCTCCTGCATATTCTCAAAATAAGCCTGACGACAGGGCCACTTGATCGAGTCAAGATCGTGCAACTGGATTCCATACTGCGGGGTGGCATGACCAAGACGGTCAAGAATCACCAGAGCCCAGAATGTTCTCCGCCTGGTTTCACGCTCATGCCAGGTAACGTTAGCAGACCTGGGGAGCTCCTTGTCGAGCCCCAGACTCAGAGCCATGGGTATGGCCATGGCAATAAAGATCATGGCGCGGCCACCATTGTTTTTGAAAAAGTCGTTTTGCGTGAGACAAATCATCGACTGCACCAGGTCCACACTGGGCACGTCAAACTGCTGGCTGAGATGGTGGCGAGCGCGTTTAATAAATGGCTCTCCAATGCTCCACGAGGGCACGTGACCGCTATGGTGGGTACCCGCAACTCGCAAAGCAGGATGCCGCGAGTAGCGTGCAGAAAGACCACACACGGCCATTAGCAGTGCGGGGTTGACCTCGTTTCGCTCGAGCCGCTCCAGAAACGTCCGACGATGAAGAAACGAGTATGTCTGGTGGTGCACATGGCGGAAGTACAGTTCCACCAGATGTACAATGAGGTCCATGGGTGGGTTTATTTCGAGGTCGTCCAGATCTCCAGTTGGTAGTGGACCTGGACCCGGGCCCTTGTGATGACCAACTGCTTCATCTGCGGGCTCACTCATGCGAGACAGAGCTATGTCATTGGTTGATGCTGGTTGTTGTGAATAATCATCTGGGTCCCTCCTAACGTCCAAAATGTTGGTATTCCCGTAGAACCTAGTTTCCCCGGTGTTGCTGTTACTGTCACCGTCATTCAGCTTGTTAACGTGGGCCACAGCGTCGCAATACTCTCTCAGACTCTGCATCCGGCGCTCAAGCATCTCAAAGTACCCATATCGACTGCCTCTGTTTCGAACAATAGGGTATTCACAATCGACATGCTGCTTCAAACAATTGATGCAGGCTGGCCGGTCGCCGGAGCACTTGATTTTTTTCTTTCTGCAGCCGTTACAAGCCACCACCAGCTTTTTCTTGACCTTTGGTGGTTTACCTTTCGCTGGGTCGTCATCTCGTGTTTTGATTTGGTCTTTAGTCGTCATGGTGGTTGGTGACATGTAATGCAGAGTGGAATTTCAGCTGATTTGACAGTAGAGCTGGATCAGTTATTGCGAGTAACCTGATGGAAAGAAGGATAGTAATGCTGGTAAGTCGTCTAAACGTTGGCTCGAGTGTCTATGCACGCTTTTGATTCGTTAATCTTGAGGCGGAATAACTATTAGCGAGGCATTCCAAATACTCTTGGCAGTCAGTCAGCTATGCTCCTTAAGGTCGGTTGGTACAACAGCCAATGTAAGTGACTATGGATGTATCTTAGCTGCACGGTGCGTGCAGAAGGTGGGCAGGGGCAGGGCCAGTAGGCACTTGCACCACTAGGAGAGGTTAGTTGTTCCCCAACTTACCCCGCATCGGAAGGGTAATGCGATGGACCGACGATCTTGCATGACCGATCACATCAGATACAGTTCCTGTTGTCCGAAAGAACAACCAATTGTGATGATTATGCCAATCCTTCGATTAATGAGGACCATTTGAGGATCACGCACGACGCACTCTAGCCAGACTCATGTGGGGGTGGTCGTATTGTGTATCTAGCCTTGCTTGTTTCTAAGTTGCTTGTATGTCGAGCATGCAAAAGTCCACTCAAGGCAAGTGTACCAGAGGGAATGTTATATAGAGAGAACTGCGGGATTTTCTTGTTTAGCCGTCAGTTACCATGCTAAATAGCCAGAACGCGGCCCCGTCGTATGTGCGGCAAGGGTTTAGTAAATCTTGTTTAGGACCAGCCGTCATAGCGAGTACTTTATCCTGTATCAGCCAGTTCCATACAACTCCATTCGAAGAAACGAAGAAAGCAATTGATCAGATCAACAACCATAAAAGAAGGAACCAAAGAAATGCCCTCAATCACCGTCTTTGGATCAATCAACTACGACTTGGTGACTAGTGCCACTCGGTTCCCAAACGCTGGAGAGACTATCTCAGCTACGCGATTCGAAACCCACCATGGCGGAAAAGGAGCCAACCAAGCGGTTGCCGCCCGACGCCTCGCACCAGGCGACGTAAAGGTGAGCATGATTGGCCGAGTGGGAAAAGACGCATTTGGAACAGAGCTCCTAAAGAGCCTCGAGGACGAGGGCATCGATACGTCCAGTGTGGTCCAGACATCAGCCCAACCCACGGGAACAGCGTCTATTTTTGTAGACGAATCATCAGGAGAAAACCGAATCCTGGTGTTTCCAGGAGCAAATGGCACATTCAGCAATGAAGAAGTACCAAGGGACCTGATCACAAAATCAGACATTCTCATTGTACAAAATGAAATCCCATCCGAAACAGTCTACCGAGCACTCAGCGATGCAAAAATGGCCCAAGTCATCACAATCTACAACCCATCGCCAATGCCCATAGACGAAAAAAGCGGACTGTGCAACCTCCCACTTGCGATTCTGAGCGACGTATCATACCTCATTGTAAACTCATCAGAAGCAGATATGATTCTGGACCTCGTCAAACGAGAGCAGAAGACCCAACCACCCCACCTCGACCCAATCAACGACACCATTGAAACCGCCAAAAAGGCGGTTCCAATCCTGGAACTGCATGGAAAGTGTAACGTGATTATCACATTGGGGGCCAATGGATGTGTGTTCCGAGACGAAAAGGATAAATCCAACGTTGTCCACTGCCCAGCAGGAACCCTGCCACCAGGAAAACATGTCGTCGACACAACATGCGCAGGAGATACATTCCTAGGAGCATTTGCTGCGTTTATTGCTATGCATGCTCAAGTACGAGATGCAGTTGAGTTTGGAGCCCGAGCCTCTGCCTTCGCAGTCACAAGAAGAGGTGCCCAAGAAAGCATTCCCTTGATTACCGAGTTGAGGTGAGGCCGTCACTTTACCGGCATGGTGAGAGATGTTCCGTGATTTTCTGTCTTGTTACGAAATGAATAGTATATATCAGCTTCTCTTAATCGTTTTATATCGATCTTGCATGGTGATGGCCAACACCTCACGTGATTGTCACGTGATGCATCAATTCCATAACTTCCCTACTATTATTAGACGCAGCCCTCCCACTTCCCCCAACAAATCGGGTGGTTGGTCTAGTGGTTATGATTCTTGCCTTCCAAGCAAGCGAGAGGGGTTCGATTCCCCTACCACTCATTTTTTGAAATTTTTCTGTGAGCAATAACTGAACACTGGCTCTCGATTCAAGGAATGCAGTCTCATTCCTGCTCTGTCGCAATAAACTTTGACTGAGACCATTGTATCTCATGGCCCATCTCAGGGGTTAAGGTCACTTACGTAATTGGAATGAGCCACATGAAGTTTGCAGTACCACCAGTGACTCGAGGCAGTGTGGTTGCGCTGCTGGGTCTGTCGTTGCTCAATTGCTTCATCCGATACTTGACATGGAGTGAATCGAGGGCCAATGGGGACATGGATGTGGCATTCTCTGCAGTTTACACGCCGCTACTGACTTTGGTGCCACAGCAGTTTGTGGTGAGCGCGTGGACGATTGTGACCAGTGCGTTTGTGGAGCAGTCAGTTTTGGGGTTTATTGCGACATTTGGAACGCTTTTACTGGGAGGCAGATATTGTGAGCGATTATGGGGAGGCAAGCAGTTGCTTCGGTTTCTGGCACAGCAGATCTTCTTTTCGAACATTGTGGTACTAGTATTTGCGTATGTCGAGTTCACATTAACCCGAGACACCGACTCGGACAGTGTATATCTGATTTCGAGACCAGTATTTGGTGGAATCGCTGTACAGATGGGGTACCTTGTTGCATTCAAGCAGATGATTCCCGAACATGCACTTGTCCTGCTGAACGATATGGGCAGGGTTCAGGTCAAGTACCTGCCATTTGCCGTGCTAATGTTCTACACAGTGGTCTCGATTGCGCTTCAGAAACCACCCATGACAATGCTGGCGTGGTCTGGGTTTGTGGTGGCATGGGTGTACCTGAGGTATTTCTGTGTACTGCACGCACAAGACACACTTCCGACTGCAGAAACCGAGAGGGTTGAGGCGGTCACGATAGTGGGCGACCATAGTGATGGGTTTGCGTTTGCCGAGTTCTTCTACCCTGCACCTGTTCACAACGTGGTGGCCATTTGCTCCAATGCTATCTACGACACACTTGTGCATCTAGGGCTTCACCAGCGGTACACTTTTAGTAGCAACAACAACAACAACGACAACGTTACTGCCGACTCATTTGCGGATCGGCCATTCTCGGTACCCACTCCAGCGTCCCGACTTACAAGACAAGGAGGACCGGCACAAGGAAATGGTCTGCGAGTGGAGACGAATGCGGCCGAGCTAGATCGGCGGCGGGAGCTAGCACTCAAGGTTCTGAACAGCAAACTGGAGTCTGTTCAAGCGCAGAAGGAGTCGTCGTCGCCGGCGCTATCGCAAGGTGAGTCCCCTCATGCTCCGCAGTCGTAGCCGGCATAACTTATTGAACAAATGTGTGTATTAAGTGGTTTAGTAGTTTGAGGAACGTGATGAGCTTGATATAGCCCTAGCTCAATATTGTCGAACACACAGTAGTCAAAGCAATGCAAATTAGTATCTAAGGACTTCAATGAAGACGGCAAAGACGTATGACGGAGTATCAGACCATCAAAGAGTATCGAAGACGATCGAAGATGATCAAGAATATCAAAGCATATCATATCATCGATAGCGTAGGCGTCCAACGCCACTGTTATGTCGCCTTTGATACACGCTGATACTGCTCAACGAAATTATCATGGCAAATGGGAACATTAAAGTCACAGTTGAACCACGACACAAACTGAAGACTAGTAGCACCCGGCTCCTCTTGCCATGGATGGGCCAAAATCTCCGGAGCAACCAATCCTAGTTTAGACAAATAGGATGCGTGCCACTGGATCAGATGGTTGAGAGCAGAAGCATCACCACGATCAAACGCAGGAAAACTGGTAAACGTGGAGTCACCCCAGAAATCGAGCCACGAAGCGGCCCATTGGCCGCTTCGAAGTAGAAACGATGCCGGGTTGAGGCCAATGTCGTCTTGGCTCATGATAAGGTTGATGTCGTGGGCCCGTGTGTACTGGAACGAACGAATATAGTCTGTAGCCTTTACCACAGGGACCTTGCGGATAAGACGGGACTCGAGGGCGGAGGGCGTGGACAACAGCCGGGTATATATGTTTTCGTTCATGTTGCTGATGAGGATGTTTGCGTCAACGTACCAGAGCCATTCAGCTGTGGGGAACGCGGCCATCGCGGCACGGGTTGTGTATATTTTGGCCCAGCTTGTTTTGACCGACCCAGAGCCAGCAGCAGACGGAGACGACGCCAAGCTGTACTTGCCGACGAAATCCTGCGCATAGCGGATATAAACGGCAAACCCATGCAGTTTTGCGTATTGGTCGCGGTTCTGGATGATTTTGGCAATGTCTTCAGTCGAGTACCTGTCGATATCGATGGTTGTAACTATGGCCACAGGGAACCGGGTCTTGGACTCAGGGTTGTATATGTGGGTTGTGGGCATGTATAGATCCCCTAATGATGCAAGGGCTGATTTCACTTGTGGGAGCTCGGCAACATTGGGTACGATACGAGGCTCGTAGGTCACGGACCACTTTGTAGAGTCCAATCTCATTTGGCGGTGATGGTCATAGTGTGGGGAACTTCCATCACTGAGAATAAACCGAGTAGCGAGATAGAACGTTGCAAGTAACATGAGCATCAGTTTGAGAAACTTTTCAGCAAACCCCACAGAGGTGATTGATTTTATCATGCTGGACTGAGCGGCGGCGGCGGCAGAGGCACGGTAGCCACCACCCGATGAAGAAGAAGGAACCGAAGAAGATGCAGCATACGAATATTCGTATGCAGAAGACGAAGTATGTCCATGGGCATGGGGGGAGTATGATCCAGGAGATTGATCTTCATCTAATGGGCTTGCCGGGCTGAAGGATGATCTGCGGTTGTGTTGGGGAAGAGCGGGATAAGACACAGAAGACCGCTTACGCGGCCTTGATCCCTGTTTAAATGTCATTGACGCCATTCCATCAACGCCTTTTTTTGTTTGGGAGGTTGTTGATCGTGGGAGAGGACACGGTTCTTCCTTTTGTGATAAGACGACGTTTTAAGACGCCGTTTCAAACGCTAGATTAGGGCAAAGTAAGGACAAGAAAAAAAAAAGGGCCGTGCGGCTGCCGTCTAGGATCTTAAGCTGTGTTGTGCCCAGCACGTGTTCTATCGAGTCTTCGGTGGTGGGGGAAAGGGAGGTCCCTTTGTACATTTATATCACGAAGAAATCTGGTAATTGCGAGTCCTATGCCCTTCAAAAAAGAGGACTAAGAAACTAAAAGCAAGACTTGTCTTGACTTGAAAATCATTTATTTTACTAAAAGGAAGAATAGTAACAAGCTGGTGGCCGCACGCCATACTGGGTAGGGTATGCACGACGGCCACACACAGAATATGTTGGAGATGAGTTTGGCTGAGGTTCGACAAGCACCCTTTCATGCCAGTGCAGCTGGCCAAACAAAAAGAATACTATAGGGGCAACCCGTGATAGAAATAGTATACCTGAGCATATATTGCTGCACGGAGTTTGCAGCACCACGGTCCCTTAGTGCCAAACTGAACAGATCTATCAGCCTTTTCTCTCAGCGTCTAAGAGATGGATTCGAAAGTGGGGCTATTCTAACCCCGTTCTTACCCATTTGTCGGGTAACTATGTCCGGTGGACTGGAGGTATGTAACTCTGTGAAACTATACATATACGGCTTGACTGTTAGAAGTAAACGTACAAGGGGATGTCCGACATAATCAGAACCGCAAGATCAGGCAGCGATTGGACGTCCGTCGACTTGGATGCATTCAATATCTCTATCGCAGTAAATGACGACGAGAAATTCTTCGGCTACAAAATAGACACCGTCAACATAGACGACTATCCACGAGGCATTCTAGCATCTGAGCCCGACCGAAACAATCCAATTGCCTACACACTTCTCAAACACTTTGATCTGGCAACGTATGTTCGCGATAAAGAAGAGAGCGCTGTCGATGATTTTGTGGTGAATCTTTTCCAGTGCATAGGCTACACTGATCTGGACCACTTTGCCCGCACTCGCAAAGACATTCGTCTACTTATGTGTGGTCAGACTGTGCATGCTATGACTGACGTGTGCATCATGGATGAGAACGGAACTGTTTTTCTCCTAGTCCATGAAGATAAATCTCATATGGATTTCTACGATCCTAAAGCCCAACTTATTGCTGAAGCTATTGCTGCTTTCCAACATAACAACAACATTCGTGGACAGGACCTAAACCTCCCACCTCTCGACGAATACACCTTCCCATGCATCAACATGTTTGGCGCTTATCCAACCTTCTACAAAATAAGAGTTACAAAGGATCTCGACGACTCGGTAACACGCGGAACGTATCCGCAACATCAAACCATAGTAAGCAGCTTCTCACCTCTGAAACGTGATAGAAAACCCGAAGGCATGTGTGACCCCGAAAGCCGCAAGCTAGTCCTTAAAGCCTTCAAGGCATTCCGTCCGCTGATGAAGTTCTAGTGGGGGAGTCTCACGTACATCTTCGCCAATTCAATTCAGTATCATTATTGTCACATTTATCGTACGTCATACAAAGTGAGACTGCGTGTCTATGTATGCCTGGTTCAGGCTCTTCTCTTGAAACGTATGTCTGGGAGGTCCATTCGTGACGAGCTTTGCTAGGACTTCCTATTCTTGGATAGGAAATTATGGGGTGTATCCTGAAACCCGGCGCCACTTAGCTGCGGATTCAGTGAATTGAGGAGAATTGCCCACCCAATCAGGCAGTTATTGAGCGGTGGCCCAGACCCAGAAGATGTGGACGGAATAGGAAACTCTGCTCACGCACGCGTGGTGAGTGCTCGGTGCGCCGCGCCATCATCATTACATGCGCGTGATAATGTGGCTTGCCATCATTACCGATGAGTCTGAAACCTGCATGAGCTGTTGTGCCTTGACCTAGCGGCGTTTTCCTTGGTTGCGCCTCACGTTCGGCTACTCGGATTCAAGGTGGAGTGGAATGTAAAGACAAGACTTGATAAGATAAGGACGAGGCTCGGGCAATTGGGGCCCCGCACAAGCATGGGGATGCCAGATAGGAGCGGCAGCATTGATTGGCAGAGTTACTCGAACCTCCTCGATCGCCAAACGGATAAGAACGAGACTAATTTCTCCTATCCGAGAGCGCAAAATTCGTCAACATGCAGTCCCTCTTAGTATAACGCACGATATATGAAACTGTAATAAATGATATTCAATTGAATTGGCGGAGATGGTCGTGAAACTTCCCCACTAGAACGTCAAGAAAGGGCGGAATGCCTTGAAGGCTTTGAGGATTCGGTCACGGCTCCTGGGGTCGCGCATGCCTTTCTTGCGTCGTAGACGACCTGTCACAGGTGTAAAGCTGCTTACAATGGTTTGATGTTGCGGACAAATTCCGTGTCTTACCGAGTCGTCGAGATCCTTTGTAACATTTATTTTGTATAAGGTTGGACAAGTGCCAAGCATGATTATGCATGGGAAAGTGTATTTGTCGAGAGGTGGGAGGTTGTCCTGTTCACGAATGTTGTTGTTATGTTGGAAAGCAGCAATAGCTGCAGCGATAAGTTGAGGTTCAGGATCGCAATAAAACCGATCTTCGTGGAGTAGAAAAAGAATTTCCCTTTGTTTATTCATGATGCACGTGCTCGTAGCATGAACCTTCTGACCACACATAGATAGATGAATGGATCTGTCAGCATGGGACATGTGGTACAGATCAGTGTAGCCGATGTACCGGAAGAGGTGCGCCACGTAACTAGCGACAGCGCCTTGTTCTTTGTCAGAAAACAACAATACGTCTTTCATGTATCTGAGAACTCTGTTGGCATCTGGATCTTTTGTGTTGGATGTTCTTATGCCTGGTGAATAGTCGCCGATGTCGACGGTGTCAATTTTGTAGCCAAAGAATTCTTCGTCGTCATTTCTCTGAATAGATATGTTGAATGCGGTCAAATCATTGACCGTCCATTCGTTGCCTGATTTTGCGGTTGTCACGAAACTGGGCATTCCGTTTTACTTTTATTTCTATCACAAGTCAAGTCATATGTATAGCATTTCACCGAGTTACCTCAGTCAGAGCTACCCGAACCTCTTGCGGCGCACGACGCTGTGGCACGACACATCCATCTATGACTTTACTTATGTTAAAAGTACCACTAACCCCATGGTGAATCTAATTAGAAGGGCAACCAATGGACGAACCGTGATTTGCGTGCATTCAACATATCAATTGCAGACCAAGACGATAGAGAATTCTTCGGCTTCGATATAAACACCGCCAACATTGGCGGCTATCCACCTGGCATACTGGAAACTGAGCCCAACCGAAAACAATCCAACTGCCTACGAACTTCTCAAACTCTTAAATACCGCAATGTCAGATATCGAGGGTGAAAACGCTATCGATGATTTCGCGCGGCACTCTTCGACTGCATCGACCCAGACCAACAGCAGTCAGGGACGATCCCAGACAAAGCGAAGGCATGCGCGACCCCACAAACCGTAGGCGAATCCTCCAATCATTCGCGGCATCGCACCGTTTCCTGAATTTCTAGAGGGAGTTTCATGTACATCTTCGCCAATGCAATTCAATATTATATATTATAGTCTAATGAATCGTGCGTCATGAAACTATGTGTCTGCGTATGCCTGATTCAGGCTCTTCTCTTGGAAGGTTTGTTAGGGTTTGATATTCTTGGATAGGGGAAAATAAAGGGAATAACCACAAACAATGGCGGCTACTCATCCCGAATGGAACGGGTGCGTCAGCCGCACCTGCTTAGATCTGAGCCAAACCTTGTCGACCAACAGCGTGGAGCGGCTAAATTGACTTCGACATTTGCTATAGTCGGGCCCGAGCGAGCAAATGCCTTGCCAGTCCGCCGCTCGAAAGAGAAGAATAGAAACGAAATGTGGCCCACATCCTTGTTCAGTGCAGATTTAGGCATTTTGTAATAATCTTAAGGCTCACGAGTGAGGGTTTAGGCGGACGCAAAAATTTACGACACCAGCAGGATTCGAACCTGCGCGGGCGAAGCCCAAGAGATGGCTCGAAACATTCGAATCTCTCGCCTTAACCAACTCGGCCATAGTGCCAAAGAATGGTATTATGTAAGCAGAAGTAAGATGTGAGGTGTGGACCAACTACAAACAGGAATTTTGAGTTCTATTGCCATGGAGGGCGATTTTCGGCTATGTTTTTGACGTTCCGAGAGATTCGTAGTTATTCTAATGATTTTTGGTTAGATTGAGCCCCTCTGGCCGATTCATAGGGCAAGTGTTCAATTTCTAGTCAATTCACGATCCACGGGTAAAATCTTGACTAGCGAAGCATCGCCATAACCGACCCAAAGGACAATCGTTTTAAGAGAAGAGCCTGAATCAGGCACATATAGACCTCCACAGTCTCTCTAGGTATGACATACGATACATGAGACTATAATAAATGATATTCAAGTCAAGTCAAGTCAAGTCAAGTTAATGTTGTGGCTCTCCACGGATCCTTTCCACAAGCATTCATTCTCGCCAAAACGTATTGATCGAACTTAATATCCCATACTGTACCGGAATCGCGGAGTTGTCCCAGAGCGTCGGCAAAAGTATGTGGGTCGGTCCAGCCAAAAAAATGAATGAAAAAAGATAATGCATGCAATAGGTAATACTATCTCAAACACAGGGGAGGCGTTAACACAATTGGTGTTAACACCATAGGCATTAACACTGTAGGAGTCAACACGATAGGAGTTGAGGAGTTAAAAGGAGCAAACACAGGAGGTCCCCACAGTAGTAATCAAAACAGAGGAGTAAAACGAGTTAACGGCGTTAACAGAGTTCACACGATGCTCACTTATTCTAATATGGGACCACGATGGGGATCAATCTCGTAGCCAAAGATGGCAGCGACTTTGGCGATGGCAACCCATAGGTGCTCCACAGCTACTTTTGCGAGTCCAACGCGGCGTTTTCTCCGTTCACCATCGGAAGAAGATGTTGTATCCATTGGCTCATTCGACATGGGAAGTACGTTCTCACTTGCACTCAGGCTCACAAACAGAGCAAACGGCACGAGCCAAACACAGATTCCGAAGAAAGAAGCCACCTGTGAAAACGGAGGATGTGTAGGACCACTATAGTCTGGACGGTGCTCGAGAATCGCGGCGGGAGGAAGACGCGGATCACTAAAGTAGCGGTACCACATCCAGTGGTTTGTGACGGCGGCCACGCAGCTTGTAATAAAGATGGGGCTGGTGAGCTCGATGAACGGAAACTTGTCCAGGTTCTGCAAGTAGAGAACATGGGCTCCAATAGACAATGCAGTGGTAAAGAACGGAAACCGATCAATGACCAGCAACAAAACATGCAGCCCAATGATGGCGTAAATTCCCTTTGTGAGCCATCGTTGGGTTGTTCTTGTATTTTCCTCAACGAGTTCTGATAGGTAGTATAGACCCGAGGCGACGGCCATTGTCATGGACGCAAACGCGGCCACGATGCCGAAATAGCTCATAAATCGGAGGATCATGGTTATTTTCGGTTATTCAGTCGGTTTCAATCGGTTCCTCTGGCTCAGTTATTCAAGGTGGTTATCCAGTCAGTCGATGCACTCTGACTTGACTCTCAATCGCAGTAGCAAATAATTTCTTAGTAGCAATCTCCTCAGTAGCAACCGTCTCTCCAGTAGATAATCAGCTCCTCAGTAGCAATCTCCTCTATTGTAGTATACTCGCACTGGACTACACTACCGTGAGAGGTAAACTCGCCTGGGTTAGGGGACGCCCTTAATGTTCTTTGATAGACATGATACAGCACAAGATCCACCAACACACAACAGTGATGAATGGGCCCCCTTTGAGTAGACGACCCGTGTCGATCTTGATTGTGTGCTGCTCTATCTTTGCACTACTTTACTTATGGATCTCTCCATTTTCGTCCGGAACACCCAACTTTGCCAAACAAAATGACAACAATGGTAAAGCCGCCATTGTCACCTATAAGATGAACCATCTTAAGGCCACATCCAGGCCCATCGAGAACCGAGAAAAGGTCCTGATTCTGACGCCCCTAGCGAGATTTTACCCCGAGTACTGGGAGAATCTCGTCAACTTGGACTACCCACATAGTCTGATTGAGCTTGGGTTCATTGTTCCCAAGAACTCTGCTGGAGACCAGGCTCTCCGAGCACTCAACAAGGCTGTCAATGAGTACCAAAAAACAGGAGATACTTCACTCAGTAAAGAATCCAAGAGAACAAAAAACGCAAGAGAGAGGTTTGCCAAAATCACCATTCTGAGACAAGACACAGCTAGCCTCGATTCCCAAAAGGAAGCCGACCGTCACGCAATGTCCATCCAAAAGAAGCGCAGAGCACAAATGGCGTTAGCAAGAAACTCGCTCCTTTCCACAACGCTAAAACCCGACACCGCGTGGGTGCTGTGGCTGGATAGTGATATTGTAGAGACTCCAGCAACCATGATCCAAGATATGGCAGCACACGATAAACCCCTAATTGTGGCCAACTGTTACCAACGGTACAAGGACGACAAGGGAAAACCCGCCATCAGAGCATACGACTTTAACTCCTGGCAGGACTCGGACGTGGCCAGAGACATGGCATCAAAGATGTCGGAAGACGAGATCCTACTCGAGGGCTACGCAGATATGGCAACCTACCGATCCCTGATGGCTTACCAGTATGATCCAGCTGGAGATCGTCATGCAGAAGTCCCATTGGATGGAGTAGGAGGAACGAGTCTTCTAGTTAAGGGAGACGTTCACCGAGATGGAGCCACATTCCCCCCATTTCCATTCTACCATCTGATAGAAACCGAGGGATTCGCAAAGATGGCCAAGCGACTAGGATACCAAGCATACGGATTGCCTAACTATCTGATCTACCACAACGGGGACTAGACATGAAGAGAATGGAATAGCGAGCATTTTCTAATAAATATATACGTGCCGTTGTACAGCTGTACTGTACTGGTGGTGGTGGTCGTGCGGGCTCGTTTCTGCCACAGCACCTTTATGGCCAAGCCTAGTATAGTAATAAATAGTTAACGTGAACAGTCGTCTTTGTACCCCCTTGAAGACCTCTTAAAAGACCTTACACCCTCTCTTGAAGATCGTCCATCACAAATTGGGTGTCTTGCTGCGTATCATGACCATCATGATGACCTTCGGCAATCTGACCGTCAACCTGACTGTCACCGTGAGTTTCAATGTGACTGCGGGACAACGATTCATGACTTTTATCAAAACCGTGGCCCATCCGGTGTCCCAAATGCTTGTCTGGGGTTCCAATTGGTTGGAACAGAGGAAAATCATTGAACGTGGCTCTGCCTTGACGCGGGGTATTGCCCAAGTTACGCGAATCTCTGCGTTCTCGCTCTTGAGGGGTCAAGAGGTCTTTGAGAGAAGAGGGTACAAACTCTTCTTCGATTGCACTCTCATCATCGGATATAATGCTCTCCTCGCGATGGTACCTAAAACCAAAGTCCGAACCATTTTGCAACCGATTGGCCCAACGAGATTGCTTGAGGGGCCCAACAGGAGCCGGGGTTGTCTCGGCCCCGTCTTCGTCTTCAATAGCAGAAGAATCCTCAAACAGGTGAGACGATGTACGAAGATTCCTGATAAACGGGCGATCTTTCCAAAGAGACGTCGACGACGCCGACATCGATCTCTGGCCCCCCTTATCGAATTTGTTATTGTTCGTCGCACAAGACATGGCAAGGTTCATTGGAGGAGGAAGTGATGGACTGGACTCCATAAAGCTTTGTGTCCGTTGCATATGATGCTGTGATCGGGGATCAAACGATTGGCTGAGCTCGTGGTACGAATGGCGCAGACCGGCATTGTTGTATCCCGAGATGGATGCCGAAAACTGTGAGCTTTCAGTAAAAATCGACGGAGAGTTGTGGTCGGGCGACCCAAATCCCAAAGTATGGAAGGTGCTTGGCGTTGACGGTACCATTGCTTGGGGGGAAGTATTGTATGTTGGTTGTTGCTGGGGCCTTCCAGGGCCATAATCAAAGCCGAGTCCATCACCCTGGGGTATCTGTGTTGTTGTTGTTTTGGTTGCCGTTGACGCTCTATATTGTTGGCTACCATTAGCAGCTGTACTGACAAGAGAATCGTTTGCACTCGGTGATTTGGTGATGGAAGCTTCTTGTAAGTGAGACTGACTTTGGTTTGGGGTGGACTTTTGAGAGCCAGTATGTCCGTTGCCATTCGGTCCGTTACTGTGAGGTCCGTTATTGTTGCCATTGGGCCCGTTACTGTGAGATCCATTACTGTGACTGTTGTTGCCACTGTGACTGTGACTACCATGACCATTCCCATGGTGATTACCATGGGAATGGTGGTGCTTGCCATTGACTCTCCGGCCATCAGGTAAGATATGGGCTAAAGCACACTTGTTGCCAAACTTGCAATTACCCTTCTGAAAGTACTTGCAAGGAGCGTCTGCTGAACTCGAGTTGATGACATGAGAAAACGGACAGGAATCGCCTGCCTGGCAGGAACCCTGCTTGAAGAACTTACAGGGGACATGGGAGAGGTTTGGAGACTTACCCGAGGCGGATGAGGGCGATTTCTTTTGTTTCTGGAGTCCAGACGACAGTTTCGACGAGGAGCCTAGTTGAGCTGAAGTAGAAGAGCTAGAGCTGCGCTTGACTCGAGGAGTGGATGGAGAGCTAGGCGGGGAAGTCATGGTTTGAGCAGTTTGGCGATCTTTCCACGGCGGAGAGGATTGGGTGTGGGGGCGATTCACTACAGACATGAACAAACGAGAGCTGTAGATGGGCTAGCTGGGTAGTACAGTCTGTTTACTCGGTTGCCGCAGTCGGTTACTCGGTTAGTGCGTGCAGTCTGTCAACCGTCGTTGCTGTATCTGTATGTCGTTAATACAGATAATGCGGGGGTTGTGAGGAGACAAAACGGGTTAGCGCCAAAGTGTCTGCTTGTCTCTTGTGGGTAAGCCCTTTTCAGCGGTTGGTTGGGGTGATAACTCAATCTGACAGACAGGCAGGCACTAGAAGCGTAGAATGCGGGTTTGCCTTTTTGCTTTAAACGGCGGTTAATTGCGTCGACAGCGTGTGGACAATGGATGAGGCGGTGATCAATTGGGAGCAGAGACCAGCCTCGTCTTGTGCGCGGATGGACGTAATGTTGCTGTTGGTGGCTGGAACAAACGCCTGTAACTGCAGGTGGTGGCGGCTGTCGGATGTCGTATTGAGAGCAATATCGCTGATTTTGTGCAGGAGGAGGAGGTTGTGATGGTCGGACAGAAGAGTCAGTCAGTTGGTGTAGTTTGCTCAAGATTGGTCCAATGAGGTATGACGGCAGACACAATAACTCGAGGGTTGAAATGTCGTCAACAAACGTTCCGAATGCGAAGACCTGTGTGATCCGATCCCGCTGTTGTCACTGACTCAGTCAAACAGGCAAGTGTAGGACAAACAATGTGGGTAAGTGGTGTCTGTGGTGGGTGCGTTTGTGTGGGTGTGGCGCGGGTCCGGGGTTGGTGTGGGTGCGGGCGTGGGTCTTGCAGTGCCTCAGCTGGTAGGCTATAGACAGTAGGCAGTAATCAGCGGGCAGGGACGTGCGTGGTGGGAAGTAATTTGCGGGGTTGATTAGCTGAGTGTGGAGATGAATATGGAGGTGATGTTGTTTGTGTTGATTTGGATCACAGAAACTTGTAGGATAAAGATTGAAGGTTGTGAGACGGTGATTACCTGACCCCCAAGGTTGCTGCAGAGTCTGTCTGAGACTGGACAGATATAGATCGACAGCCAAGCTGTTCCAACTGCGATTTGATGGAATGAACTAATCTACACCTAGATATTTATTTTACCTGTTTATTGACTCTGTCCACTAGGACACTCCCTCCGATGGAAGCAGTAATCGACCCCCGGGGCCCGAGCCCTGACCTTGGCCCCGAGCCCGAGCCCTAGCCCTAGCACTGGGGTACATGACAACGACTTAGTTAGGGAGAACTAGGAGATGTCTAAGTATTCAGCAACAGTCAGTCACACTAATGAACCTGCATACAGCGCATTCGTTGAGTGCACTCGTTCAGCGCGCTCGTTCCGCTCTTGTGTCGATTCCCCATTATGTATTGGCATCAAGTCAAGGTTCATTCTATTGCACCCGCCAGTAACGCTCGCACGGATCATGCTAGAGGGCCAGGTCTCGACCACACCCAAAGTAGCCTCAAGGCCAGCCAACAAGCCCAGAGCCCTGACCCATTTGTGGCCATGAGGCATGGGCAGGATTTACCAAGCCGGCCGGCGGCAGCATTGCAGGGGTAACGAGGAACGCAGAATACGAGCCACTTTTTTTGTTTTTTATATCTCTTGTGATAACTCGATCGATCGGCGCATGCCAAAAGTTGAGTCTTGGAATACGTCATCGGTCATATTCCTAAAAGAAGTAGCTCTGTAAGCAATATTGGGAGATAAGAAGACAATCAGATCAGAGTCATACTCAACGAAGCAGACAAGCCACTCCTAGTCTTAGAGATGCCAGAAATAACATATGGTTTGGATCATCATGTGTCTTGGAGAGACGAGAAAAAGTTGCGCATTGAAATATAGTGGTGGACAACCCTTACCCCGACAGGCGTTGTGACCGGTTCAGCAGCAACGAGACACAAACACACGAAAGAGAAAAACAGTAACAGAAAAAAAAATCATTATTCATATCAAAGCTTATTTAAAGACCTTACCGTCAGCAACAGGCTTCATGACGCCATCAATGGCAACAGGCTTCTCCCAAGTCCACAGATCCTCAACCAAAGCCTTGTCCTCGGGCTTGGAGGCATCGAGCTTGGTGTAGGAATAGGACTCCCAATCAGGAGCAACGTCAAAGGCAGGAGCATAGTCCTGGCCACGGACAAGGAAGGCACCGGTGATACCGTTGTTTCCGTTCTCACCAGCCACCACGCAGCATCCAAACATGTACTTGGTGGAAGCACTCAGTCTGTTGAAGAAGCCACCAACAAGGTTGTTGGACATAAAGGTGAGGGTGAGCTCATCGTTGTACTTGTAATCGACCTTCCAGAGCGACCACTCGGAGGGATCGTAGTGCTCCCAAAACCACTTGAGGGCGACGGGGGTGTCCTCGTTGGAGTAGACGCGCTTGAAGTCGTCAAGGACCATGTTAGCCTTTCCAAGAGCAGCGAGGGGGTGAGCGGGCTTCTTCTCAGCAGCGGGCTCAGCGGCATCCGCAGCATCAGCCTCCTTAGGAGCAGCCTCCTTCTTGGGGGTCTCCTTCTTGGCGGCCTTGGGCTTCTCCTCCTTCTTAGGAGGAACATACTTGATCATCTCGTCAATGTAGGGGAAGTTGTCAAACTGACCATTGAAGATGGGGTTGGACATAACGGTGGAGAACCATCTGGTGAGAGCAGGGTGCTCGGATCTCCATTGCTTACCAAACAAGTTGACGAATCCCTTGTTAAAGAGGGAAGCGCAGAACAGATCGGCAAGAGTGATTCTCTCTCCAACAAGGTAGGTGTGCTTGGTGAGGTGGGGCTCAAAGGTGGCCTCAATCTCCGAAGTCAAGTTCTTGAAAGCCTCGTCGACAGCCTTCTTGTTGTAGGGGCGAGCTCCGAGAAGAGGAGCAAAGCAGTCGGCCTCGAGAATGAGCATGTGAGAGTTGGAGTAGGACATCCACTGGACAATGGAGGCGTACTGCTCCTTGGTGGCACCAAGCAGGGTGGTGTTCTCAATGAGAGAAAGCACTGGTTAGATTTTGATCATCAGATAATGGCTCCAGATTCGGATGCCATTGAAGCATGTTCAGAAACCATGTTCTCAACACTCTTAGTTTTTCAGACAGGGATAAACTGTATAGAAATACAAAACATCATATCATGCTTCAATGGCCTCCACTCCGAAACAATTGGAAATTCAGATCAAAAACTTACGGTAAATGTCAATGGCGATACACTCAGTCAGCTTGAAACCATTGGCACCCTCAAAGGCCGGCACACGGGCCAAAGGAAACTTGGCCTTGCCGTCGGCAATGGGGGCGACGTTGATGTCAAGGTTGAAGTGCTTGATGAGAGCCAGAGGCAGAATGGTTCTGCTCTTGCCCTCAATGTCGTACAAGGTTCCGAGAGACATGTTGAGGTTAGTTGTGGTTGTGAAGTTGAAAAATTTGATGGATATATATGTGGACTGAACCCTACGCACCAGCCTGTTGCGGCGTAACTTGAGTCATGCTGCCCCACGCCGCATGTCACCAATTGCTCATGCGTGGTCATATAAGCAGCAGTGATATGATCAAAAGTGCTGTGAATAAAGTGTTGTGCGTTTGCTTTATTGAGTCATGTTGATGATCAGTTGTGCGTTTGCTTTATTGAGTCATGTTGATGATCAGTTGTGCGTTTGCTTTATTGAGTCATGCTGAGGATCAGTTGTGCAGAGTGTAGGTAACTTGTCAGACCTATCAGAGTAAGGGAAGGCATCTATTGTATGTACTGGGTACTATAGTTTACACTGACCGACATGTAAGAAAGACTCACAGGGATTGCTATATGTTCATGCCCGGTCGGACGGTTCCTAACCCACATCCCAAAAGAGACATTTAATAACACTGTGTACTACAAGTTGGAGCGTACCCAGTGGAAGCTGGACTTGTCAAGGTGTGCAAACCTGCATGAGTTAAAATCTGGGGATGCAGCTGTAGTCGGGGAGGACTCCTAGACCATTCAACCCAGATGCATTTGGTTCTGCCCAAAGTCCCCACGCTCCACAAACTGGATCTCACCAGTCCACATGTTGCACTCGACCTGGATGAACCTCTGGAATTCAATCCACCCATAGTCCAATGATTTGATAGGGCCCAGCTGACTTACCTTCGGACAACAACATGCCAGCAGCTGCTGGAATGGTAAATGTCCAATCGATTGTTTTGCACTCGGAGAACTCGCATGTGTCCGACGGAACCACACAGGCTCTTCATGACTTTATTAGCTCAACGGGCTGGCTAAATCCGTTTCCTCTACGTTGAACAGAGGAGAGCTGCCTCCTTAATAGGAGTCTACAGCCTCGTGCGCAAAAAGAAGACCTCGAAGTTGCTAAGCGACACGCTGAAATCCGCCGTGACGAGACTCTTCGTCTGCTGGAGTCCCAGCGCATTATAGACAAGTGTGCTACTGGCACGTAAACAAGCATCTTGACAGGCACATTAGAGACTTGTAACCGTCTATATATACTGACTGCCGACGGTGGACGAACACAGGTATGTGCATGGCACCGCGAGGACCGTTTCGGATGTCATCTGCGACAGAAGAGAAGGCTGAGAGGTGGCTAGATGTCTTTCAAGGAGTTTACGGGCTGTGATGAAATGACGCGAATCCGCCCAAGTTGAGAAAACGAAAACAATAATAAACTCGATGAGTGTTAAGCAGACCGTCGAGGCCGACATGCGGCTCTACCATCGGCCATCTATTGTCGGCTCTACGGTTTATTTTTACACACTTGACTTTCAAATCTGCCGGCGAAGCACTGCCGAGATATGTTTAGCAGTTGCATGCTCCATTGAGAAGCTGACAAGAGCCATCAGACTGTCCATGCAAGTGACGATATACGAGTGCGAACTGTTTACTTGCATGTGTACGGATGCTCCGACCTGCAATTGTGGGAATACGTCCAATAGCCTCGTGTTCCGCCCAACGGCCGTTGCGGCTGTTGTGATGAGTGGCTGGTCCAATTCATGCATTCCTGGCGAATATGCACTAATATAACCAGCGCAAGAATGCCAGCAAATGAACCACTCTATCTATACTAGACAAGCAACCCATTAGATAGGTACAGTACCTAGCCTCTACTCCAATCCGGTCACTAAATCCTTTTCACGCATAATAGATGGTCCACTCGTGAGAGCCAACGGTGATGGTGGGAGCAAAAAGCAATGTGCGGCAGTTGATTTGAAGGGTTCGAGCCTCACGCGAGAGACGAGAGCCACTGCGGTGCGCTTGTTTCCTTTTTCATATTATACCGTCACTTGCTTCTACTCACTCACTCGCAAGTACACAACCGGTGACATGAAAGGATAGGATCTCATGGGCTAGGTGATCCAGCTGGACACAACTCATAACTATCCCAAGCTGGCAGGTCTGTCATATCGACTACGTGACGGCGACACTCATCCCTCTGATGACGATGCAATAGCAAGTGTGTTGCCTGCTGGCAGACTGCTTAGCTGATTTATGGCATATGTCTTGTTCTTGACTGAACTGGACACATGTGTCTGAGTTTGGCACTACTATATGTGTGGCAGAAGATTGCTCTGACTCTGCCTCTGCCTCTTCCTCTGGGCTTTCTTGAGCGCAGTCATTCTACTGACGGGCACACTTCTCTCTTGAGCCATTTCATGACTTGGGACAGTCACTGGGCCATAGCTGTACTAACACCTCGAATGGTGGAGTACGGTAAACCAATCAGGACATATCGAGCTACTGGTACATGCAGTGGACACATTGAAGTGATTCACCACTTACGCTTACACTACTGATGCTACTGATGCTATTGGAACTACTGTCGCTATTGACACTGCTGAGCACTACTGAGAGTACCCTTATATCACCAGGTTCTCTACAAACAAGGCTCTTCACACATGTGTGTCAACAGGTGGTTCACAAGATCGGCGACCAAAACCAAAACGCCACCTCGTATATAGATGATGTTCACGTAGCTCGGGTATCTCTCATACACACAAAATCTCTCTGCAGAGAGACAGAGAGAGAGTGTGTGAGGGAGACCAGCCCCTACCCACCCCCTTAATCTAGCTGCGGCTCAAAGGCGCCACGGAAGGAGGGCAACGTTAAAAAACTTCTCCGTCATAATCTGTGGATCGGCCTCTCATAGGACAGTTTAGAATCACATTTCCACGGCAGCCACCCCCAGCGAACTGGACACAAAACTGGGGCCTCTTGGAAATCGGCACTTGCGGACCACGTGAACGGGACGAGCTGAATTTTACGATTTTTTCTCGGCATCGCAGCGTTGCTTAGTCACGCATTCCAGCCAATCAGCAGCAGGCACGAGCCAAGCGCAACCCAAGTCGACCACGCCACCCATTTGTCCCGAAGCAAGGCTGTGGAAGCAGTCTAACGCAGTGGGCGGTAAATCGGTAGACAGCGACTAAAGACGATTTGTGTGTAATATTCGCCACCCTGTTTCTACTGGCCACCACCACATCGCATACCATCGCACACCAGCTGGGTACTCCTCCCACCTACCCACCCACACTGCACCACACACGGCACCAGGAGCTAAGTTCGGTCGGGTAATTGCTGGGTTAGGATGGCCAACCCCACAACGGTGTCGAAGAATTCAAAGGCTTCGAAATCGACTCCAGCCCGGTTCAGACAACGTAAGATCTCGGTAAGACAGTCACTAGCAGTACTATGGCAAAAGGACATCCCAGATCTCGAGGAGGAGCAGCAAAGGGAAGTGCAAAAAATCGAGACTGGTGTTGAAAAGGCCGAAGAGGAGGAACACCATCTCAAGCAGGCGATTGACGCGCATGCGGCTGCGTCTGCAGGAGAAAAAGTCGCCCAAGTGTATATCCCGACTCCAGATGCATCCAAGGTCCGACCAGAATTCCAAAAGTACTACAAAGGAACAGTCAATGTACCTGAATCGTATATTCGCACATCTGCGACGGTGGAGGACACCAGCGGGTGTCCATACTGCATGGACGAGGAGGACGATGAGTTTCTAGCAGAGATGAATGCTGGAGCCAAGGGCAAAGATGTGTGTACCGAGGACGAGTTTGAGATGATATGCTATGAGTTTGAGCACGTTGTTGGCATCAAGCAGCCGTTTTTAACGACGGATCCGCATCAACTGATGTCGTTTGAGCAATTTGCTACGATCATTGAGAATGAACTCAAAGAGTATGAGCAGGATCCAACAGAACAGTTGCTTCTCAAGTTGAAGGGGATCAATCAAGGACGGCAGATAAACACATTAAAGGACAGCCCAGTAAAGGATCCAGTCAAAACCTCACCAACCAAAGCCAAGCAAGCTAATGGCGTGAAAAAAGAAAAGGAGGATGGAACTATCACTAAACCCATCCGAGGCAAAGTCAAGGCTGAGCTAGTTGACAATGTCAAGAAGGAAAAGGACGACAAAAAGGAGGAGGTGGTGGATGGCCCTGCCATTGGCAGTAGTAGTGTGCTGTACACGCCGGCATCAATCTACACGCCCAAATTCAAACACAGCGAACGTAACCTTGTTGATGCGTTCAAACAGTTTGGGTCCAAGATCTACGAACATTGGCGCAAACGAAAGATTGCCCGAGGCGGCAGAGCAGTGTTCCCTGTTCTCAAGTTTGAAGAAAACAGCGAGAAAGATGATAATGACCCGTATGTTTGTTTCCGACGTCGAGAAGCACGGCAAGCAAGAAAGACGCGCAGAACCGACACACAGTCCACCGAACGGCTGCGGTGTCTACAGGCAGAAATGCAAACAGCACTGCAGCTGATGCAGATGGTGGTGAAGCGAGAAACCATGCGCAAAGAAGCTGTTGCTGGCGAAAAGAAGATTTTCGAGCAGCGTGCAGCAGTAAAAACACTCAAGCGTAAGCTGGGTATATCTGGCGACGACGAGGACCTGATTGCCCACAAAAAGAAGAAGGTGGAGCCCGAAAAGCCTGCGAGGAAGGCAGCAACAACCCAAAACAGCGCGCCTGTGTCGGCCAAAGCCAAGGAAAGAGCGGAAGCCGGCAGTGGAGGACCACAACCACTACAGTCTATTCCGTCAAATGTCCGGCTTCCTGCGTCCAAGATCCCCGATATGGAGCTCATTACACTGGACCAGAAGCTGCGGGAGAAGGAGGAGGCGACGTGGCGGTATGTTGAAAAGCAGCTGGAGTCGCGGATCCAAGCCGACCGAGGGTGGATCAACTATAGTGACAACCCGTTTGTGCCCTACGCAGACTACTTTGACCCACCAGAAACAGGAGACCTGGACATTGTGGATATGCGGCACGCAGCGTACTCGTCGATAGCATCAACGTACCCGGTTACAAAAGACGATGCACGCTGCAATCCACTCAAGCTTCCGCTGGCAACATCCTTGGGCAAGAACTATAGCCTTAGGGTTGAGGTGAGCCCGGTGGTACTGCATGCGCGTAACACCACCACCACCAGTGACGACAACGACACTCAAGTCCTGGAAAAGTACAAGGAACGGGACATTGCGTCAAAGATCGGCACCCTGAATGTCCCGCGCGACTCGTGTGTATCGCTGCGCAAACGGATGGGACGCGGAGGACGACTCATGGTTGACCGACGAGGGATCATGAAGCGTGCGGCGCAAAAGTTCCACCGCACCGCCAACCCTAGTGACCCGGCCACACAACGGTTCCTGGACCGGTTCAAGTACGACAATGAGTCGACAGCAGACCGCATGGAGTTCCCGTGCAGCGATCCCAGCCGGCTGAACAATGTATCGGAGGGCACGCAGTCGATTCGGTTTGGCGCGATGTTGCTGGGCAAGGCGTACGACACGTACAAGCTTGCGTACCAAACACGGCAGCAGCAGCTGATGACGTTCCAGCAGAAGGCACAGCAGATGCAGCGGCAGCAGCAGCAGCAGCAACAACAGCAGCAAAACGCCAACCCCAACAATGTAGTGCAGAACCAAGCGATGAACCAAGCCGGGGGTCACCAGCAGCGATCCGGAACGTCAAGCGCCAGCGCCAGCAGTGCTGGCACCCCAAACGCGGCGGCGGCCAACCGACCAACCCCCAACGGCAGTGCACTCCAATCCAAACCTAGACAGGGGCCCAACAGTAGCAGCACCAACCATGGCAGCAGCAATGACAAGCTGGGAGCAAACAGCCGCATAGTAAATGTTCCTAGAGTCGGGGCCCGCAGCTAACCCCGCTGTACATATTGACGACGACACGAGCATGTAATTATTTATTTATCTTTTGCAGTTGTGACAAGTCCACCGTCGCCGTCGACGGTTGATATTGTAACTAGTTAAAAATGGCGGTGGTTCTGATGATTAGGTATATCCGGGTCCACGGAAATACTACTTTTGTGATGTCTCTGAAGTCGGCAGTGAGGCACCAGTGAGGAGGTGGAGACTAGTCCCGGTTTCTCATGCGGCGCAGTCTGCAAATCATCACAGCGTTGTGTGCTGCGGTGGTATGAGACAACCGGCTGCGAGCACAGCCGGATGTCTGTCTGTCTGTCTGTCTGTGGTTCTATATGTCGGTAGCGACTATATAAGCCAACTTTTGTATAACCGCAACTTAGATGGCTGGCAACTTACATATGACATACGCCAAAAGTCAGTCTAAACCCTTCTAGCACCTCTGACATTGATGATGGACAACCACGAAGGCCGACCGTTGGATGAGACATTATCGGGAGTCTGACTTATGCCGTGCACCGTTCACATGGCTAAGGCTGCAAATGTCTCAGATCACTTCCCACTTTGACTAACGCTAGGCCAATTTAAACTCTGGAGATCTACACTAGTCCCAGTTCAGTATGATGAGGAGTACGGAGTCCAGGGGGCAAATACAGGAAGCCGAGAGACAATACGGTCCACACAAAATCAAAGTGACCAACTCCAGACTATTCGGAAACCTCATGATGGCCGGCCGACTACTACCAAACGTATAGACCCGTCATTTATGCTTCTGCAGGATTATGCCTATTGACACATGCTTGAGGGTGCTACCCCATACTACATGACGCATCTCAACGGTGTACTAACGCTTTGTAGCACACGATGTTTCAGCAGTGTCTCACATATTACTCCTTACGGTGGAGCAAATGTGTTAGTTGGCCGGTGCGTCGCACAGTGCCCTGGCTCTTCGTGGGGTCTAGGCACACAAAGCGTACACTAGAACCCCTCTTTGTCGGGAATCTCTCCCATCGTGGTGAGACAATGACTACCTAGGAGGCAGCCAGAGGTCCCAAAGGAGAACCCCAAGGGCCAACCGATCTGATCTCCGCAGACCAAGAACGACCAAGTGAGTCAACTCCGAAAAATATATAAGTCCCTGGTCCGTCCAGAGGTCAGAACCCCAAGACACTCGTTTTCACCAACTACCGACTTTCTTTAAAATGCACTACACCACACTCGCTCTTACCGGCCTCGCCGCCATGGCCAGCCAGGCCTCTGCTGCCTTCAGCCCGGACTCCAAGGACAACCTTGCCCTGTACTGGGGTCAGGCATCTGCTGGAAGCCAGCAGTCTCTTGGAGACTACTGCAGCAACACCGCCGGAGACATTTACATTCTTTCGTTTATGAATGACTTCAGCGCCAACAGCTACGGACTTAACTTTGCCGGAAACTGTGACTCGACCTCCTCTTGCCCCCAGATTGGTGAAGACATCAAGAAGTGCCAGGACGCGGGTAAGATTGTGCTCCTTTCCCTTGGTGGAGCTGTTGGACAGTATGGATTCACCAGTGACAGCGATGCCCAGCAGTTTGCCCACACCCTGTGGAACGACTTTGCCGGTGGATCGTCCAGCTCCAGACCGTTTGGAGATGCTGTGATTGATGGAATCGATCTCGACATTGAGAACGGAAACAGCGTTGGTTACGCTGCCCTTGCCACTGAGTTCAAGAGCCTCGCCAACGGAGCCGGCAAGCCCTACTATGTCAGCGCTGCTCCCCAGTGTGTCTACCCTGACGCCAACGTCGGAAATGCTCTTGCCAACGCCGACATCGACATGGCTTTCATCCAGTTCTACAACAACCCCTGTGCTCTCGATAAGAGCTTCAACTGGGACACCTGGCAGAACTTTGCCTCCAACACGAGCCCTAACAAGGACATCAAGCTCTACGTTGGACTTCCTGGATCTCCCTCTGCTGCTGGATCTGGCTACGTTGACCCCTCCACTGTCCAGTCTACCCTCCAGTCCATCTCTGGCTCTTCTAACTTTGGAGGTGTGATGGTGTGGGATGCTTCGCAGGCCTTCTCTGGTGACTTTGCCACCGATATCCAGAACGCTCTCAACTCCATTTCTGGTGGATCCAGCGACAACAACTCTCCTGCTCCCGTTGAGGCCCAGGTTAGCACTGATGCGAGCGGTAACGCCGACGTTGTTTACGTGACCCACTACGACTATGTGCAGTCCACCGTCTACGTCAAGCGTGATGTTGCTCCCATGACCAGCGCCGCTTACGTTCCCCCTGCTGTCCGCAGACACCAGAACTAAGTACTGATGTCCGAAGACACCAGCTAAATGCACCGCTGGCGGTGCATGTTGATGATTTTTATTTGGAATGACTTTATGGGAATGATTTTATTGGAATGTATTTGTTTTAGACACTCTTGTTGTTGTTCCGCCTCATGACGTAACCAAAAACCATGCTGCGCAGCTCTTTGCTGGCCTCGTCTTCCTCAAACATGGGGTGGAGCTTCTTCTCAACCACCTTCTCCGAGGTAAAGTACGGCTTGGCCATCTCGAAGAACTCTAGGTCTTTGTGATAGAGCTTGGGTCTATGGGGCGTAAACATGACAAAGCAGAGGCCATCATCGGTCAGAGCCTCGTTGCAGGCTCTAATAAGCTTCTCGTGCTCGGTATGGTTAAAAATAAGATCAGACAGAATAATAAGGTCAAACTTGCGGCCCTTTTGGTGAGGAGCGTTGAGCAGTGGCTCGACAGAATTTCCCCATATGTAGCCCTCAACATCCACGTTGAATTTCTTGTCTGTTCGGTCCCGCAAAAGCTGGATATTGTGCTCAATGTTCTGGATCAGCTCGGGATCCGGGTAGTCTGTGCTAACAACATTGTCGGCGCTGAGGCAGCACAAAAGTGTAGGTAATGCCGCGGCTGCACCGAGTTCCAATACCGTTTTTCCCTTGCACCAGTCGTCTCTATGCATATCAATCCAGTCGGCGGTGACTTTACCAGCATTCCACAGTAGATGGCCCCACAACGGAGATTTACCCACTAGCCGCAACTTGATCTCTTTGGGCTCGCCTGCGCGAATGCACTGGTCTTGGCGTTGATAAACCTCAAATGTTGGTTTTGGAGGAGGCGGCCGGAACCCCTCGGGCTCCTCAAACATATTTACATTGACTTCGACGTCGTCCATTGTTGTTATTAGGTTAAGCGGTCTTGTTCACTCTATTAAGTGCCTGAGTTGCGGGTAAGGGATATGTCACCGGTCTTCTTCACTTGCTAATGGGTAGCCGGTAAAGAAGTTCAACTTGTGCCGTTTGCTATTGAGATCTGTGGATCTGGAGTCACCGAGATATTGATAGCTGAGGGGTGGGGTGACCGAGCTATTGGACTAACCGAGATACTGTGTATCTGTAGTGTGACATACAAGTGAATGAATGCCAGGTTAGGGCAGGTGAAATTTACCAGCCGTGAGGCAGCTACTTGACTAAACATGGGGGAGAGCCTGAAATGGAGTACAATTTTTGGACTCGTTAGTGCAGGGTGTGTCATTGGAGCAGTGGGGTCGTCCGCTTACTTGCTACTGAACAGTCCTTCGACAGCAAAGTCCACACCAAAGCCCAAAGACAACATCAAGAACATACAGTATGACCAAAGCATCATAGACGAGCAACTGGCAAGAAACATTGCGTTTCTTGGAAAAGAAGGGGTCAACAGGCTGCGAAGTGCAACAGTTGCAGTCGTAGGACTGGGAGGGGTTGGATCATATGTGGCTATGATGCTGGCAAGGTCTGGAGTTGGCTGCATTCGAATCATTGATTTCGACCAGGTGACACTGTCGTCTCTCAACCGCCATGCAGTAGCAACGCTCGAGGATGTGGGTACACCAAAGACTGTGTGCATGGAACAGGCCATCAAACGGATCTGTCCTTGGGTAAAGGTTGAACCCATCAATAGTATGTGGAAGAAACAGATTGAAGAGGAGCAGCACTTTCTCGACGGCGCCGACATTGTTGTTGACTGCATTGACAATACCGACAAGAAGACCGACCTCCTGGAGTATTGTGTTAAGAATGGAATCAAAGTGATGACGGCAATGGGATCA
Organism: Trichomonascaceae sp. Y4102; assembly: GCA_023628915.1. Taxonomy (NCBI): domain Eukaryota; kingdom Fungi; phylum Ascomycota; class Dipodascomycetes; order Dipodascales; family Trichomonascaceae; species Trichomonascaceae sp. Y4102. The sequence goes on along the minus strand of JAMAJT010000028.1, from coordinate 49,379 downwards.
GCCACCAAGGCAGACCCAACGAGAGTCCGCATCGGAGACATCTCCCAAACGAGCGAGGATCCTCTTTCCAAACGAATCCGGGTGATGCTCAGGTCTCGAGGTATAAGCTCCGGCATACCTGCAGTTTTCACCACCGAAAAGCCCGGGGAGGGCAAAGCAAAGCTGCTGGATCTGAGCGACTCCGCGCTAGCAGAAGGAAACGTGGAGGAGCTGGCAGTCGCAGAGAAGTTCCGCGTCCGTATACTACCAGTTTTGGGCCCACTTCCAGCGATTTTTGGCCTGACGCTTGCTTCCCATATCATTACAGAAATCGGGCAGTACGACTTTGTGCAAGATCCGGTCGAGGGCGGTTACTCGCTAGCGGGCAAAACCCGAACCAAGCTGTACGATAGTCTGCTGCAAAGTATGGCGGGACAGATGGCGAGAGTCAAAGAACAGTCCACGCAGCCCCAGATGACGATCGAGGACGTGGAGTTTCTCATTGAAGAGGTGTACCGAGGAAAAACCATTACGGGCGAGGGCGGCAGCCGGAGAATGGTTCTCACGAAATGGAACAAAGCCGGACGATGGGATCTCGACAACGTCGTGCCTGTCACAAAAGAGCAGGGCCGTTTGCATGAAAGGGAGATTCTTATGGGCGACAAAACCCCCGAGGATCTATACCCTAGGGAAAGTATTGAGCTGGTCAAGAAGCGCATGGCGCTATGCTCCTGGTATCAGACGCTGCGATAGCACACACATAACCAACAGACTAATACATGCATATATAACTGAGATAGTGGTCATGATCTATAAATTAAGAAACACCTTTGCACGCTCATACACAAAGAATGAACATGCAAACATGGGAACAACCTTGAGGTAGCCAATCGTCAGTCCCACAAAAAAGCCCCGAAAGCCCGATTGAGCGTAGATATGCTGGAACGTGGGAATGATCCGGCGGTACTCACCAGTAGCGCCACCCACCTGGATTCTTCGCCGAACAACCTCAAGAGGATAGGCGGCGGTCTGCGCCAAGAGTCCAGAAACCCCTCCTGCAGTCAGCTGAGCCCAGACCCGCAGTTGATGAGACTTGGGATGGTCATAGTCAACGGCATAGTGCGCTAGTGGCTTGGCCCGTAGGATATCATGCATAGTGTCGTGAGCCCAAAAGGAAACACCGGCGTAGGGGATCATCCCCATGACGGTGGGAAGAAACCCGTGGAAAAAGTTGCCGATGGCCGGCAGATGAGCAGGATGCGGCTCGTTGTATATTTTCTTGGCTGCCTGCCATAGTCTTCCTCTCATCTTGTCAGTGGTGCGATCCACACCCACCTTTGAATCGTAGGCGAGGCGCACACGCAACACATCGAGTGGATACGTGCAAAATACAGAGCACACTCCGGATATGGATCCCGAGAGCATGCGCCGGAGGTTAGTTTCGTAGTCGTGCGAGGGAATGAGAAGCGCACGCACCTGCTCGTACACAATGAATTTGATTCCCGCGTAGGGGAAAATACGCAAAAGCGTCGCCGAGTGGCCCCTGAAGAGACCCATGCCACCCTCGTTGGATCTGATAAACTTGAGGGCCTGGAACAAACCGTCCCAACGCTGAGTGTACCTGATAAAATTCGGGTTGCCTGTCTGGAACAAAATCTTGACTCTGTCGAGAGGAGCAATAAGAGTTTTGGCGGCGCAGCCGGCGAGTCCACCGGCCGTTCCAGATTTGACAACGTACATTAAGTTCTGTTTGTTTTGCCCATAGGCCGAGTCCATGTAGTGGACGGTTGCGTCCTCTGGGATCTCCTCTTCTTCGAGCTCCAGAGGAGTTTTTCGTTCGTGGAAGTTATGAGGTGTACTTTGAGTGTCCTTATCGTCATGCTTGTTACTTCGTATACTCCTGGTGCCGAAAAGTTTTGCCATTTTTGTACTTGTGCTTTCGCTTCCGCTTCCTTGTTTGTCAGCAGCAAAGGCTGATCCGCCTAAGAGAGCGGCTTGTGGCGAATCAAGATCAGTGTGCTGTTTTAGAAGATCGTGTGACTCTCGAGCGTCGAGTCCATCTTTGGTTGTCGCCCGTGTCGTAGAGATACGCGGTGTATCATCGGCTTGACTCCATGTCATCTAGTAATAATGGCCCAACTGTGATTTGCCTCACGACTTTCCCCACAACCCCCACCACAATTGGTAGTGGGCAAGAGGGTAACGAATCCGGGGACACTCCGGACGATAAAGTGTATATCCTGAGTTGCGAATCTGCTATACAGATTTACAAACGGCCCGTTCTTGCTAGAATAGTAATGAAAGAGGGTCTTCAAGATGAGTGGTTAGTCGAGACGCAGCAGCTGTGATGGTCGATGAATGGAAATCCACCAAAAGAGTGGAAAGGACTCCTCACTCTTCTCTAGCAAAAATGTGTCACCCAGCTGACAGACATTGAAGCTGAGTTTGACACACAAACCATCCACTGTGTAATGTGTCCAATGGACAAATTCATGTAACATGGGTAATTAGCCAAGCCTGCTATAATGCTGGCTGCACTCTACTGCACAGTTATGACCTCAAAATTATGTTATAGCTGGGAGACAGACCCAAGTTGCGGACTCCGGTAAATGGGCTGATGTTTGGTGGTGATGCATGCCGAACCCATCAACCATCATCTATAGCTGCAGCAGTCCACGTTGATGCAGCTTATTGCGTATCAGATGTTTCCATCCGGCTAACTTGTATGGATAAGTGCAGCCTCGCTGCAGCTGACAATCAAAGAAATTGCAGTGCCATTTCTTTGACGAAACCACTGGATTGACAGCTTTACTCCAAAATCTAACGCGCTAGAGCCGCCCTGGCCCAGTCCAAAATGCCTCGTGTGCTATAATTATCAGGCATCTGCCTACAGCTGAAACGCTTCAAAACATAGACAAAAACAACTGTGGTATGCGCACATGACTCCGGGCTGAGGCATTCCCCGTCCCAGCGCGCTAGACTTTCGCGTCGATAGACCTCATATTTCTCTCACCAATTTTGCCTATACTGGAGGAGTAGTGCGTTGCGCGTTGACGATCTCGCAATGTGATCTCGTCGGATCTGGATTCAGAGCAGGTTAGGGGAGCGCCGGCATGCAACCATCCCCAGCCCCCTGTACAGGGGAGCACTCTTTTCCAGCAAGAACAAGGTTGCGTGTAGCTCCTTCTGGGTAAATCCCGCGACCACATGCCCCTGATCGACTATAAAGCATTAATTGATGGGTTGATACGATGCGGGGTGGCCTTGCAGACAGCATCGATCGGTCGGCATGTAGCCAATATAATGTTTCTGCAACCGGAAGTAGGCATCTCCACCTAGAAGAAGCACCAAAAATATAAACATTTATACCGTGGGAGATGCGCCTCGCATGAAAGGTCTCACACAACGTGGAGCCTGGCCCACAGTACACAACAGTGATACTCAAGGCAGGGCCGGTGCCATGATGCAATGTAAAAAAGCATTCATGCATGAGGTTTTGCCTTAAAGTGACCACATTCCAGGGGCTATTGCAATTTTGAAACTCTAATTAGACGGAAATTACCTGTGCCGCTTTGGGCAGGCTGTTTCAAGTATGTTTGGGACTTGCGTCTAATAATTTATCTAGTGGCTGTTTCTAAATACAACGTACCTACGAAACGAAACAAGGTCCTGGCCAGGCACGCGCCACCATCATACTTACACTTTGCGCAAGGTTGAGCCTGTGTCTCTCGTCCCCAAGCAAGAAGACAGACGATCGTTGATCTGGATCGCGAGCACCACCACCCACCACCACTAAATCGACCCGCTTCTCTCCTTTTTTCTTTTTTTTTTTACTAGTTCTCGCCTCATTCGACCTCACCGCAAACATCGACACACAGCTTTCAAACACTGACACCGCCTGTGACGACGCTCCCCACGCATCGTTTTTTGTTTGTCTTTGATTGCTTTTCCCACGCTAGGCAGCCACCTGCCTCGACGCTGAGTCTGTTTCGACGCTCGTTTCATCAGCGTCTTTCAGACATTGACTGTTTACTCTGAGCCACCCCCCGACTGTGCCCCATTATCATCTGCAAGAAAATTACCTGCCTAGCCTTGTTGCTAATTGTCGCACTTTGTTGCCAATAATACCACCCGCACGAAAACACATTAAAAATGCTAGACAAGCGTCGTCCGCCAAAGTTGGACCTCAAGAGCTCATCGCTGATTGCAACAAACACCAGCCCGCCAGGAAGCGCACAACAGCCAGAGGACGACCTTAATAATACTACTGCTAACAGCGAGGCTGCTACCTCAACCCCGTCAGATCTCGATACCACCACCTCCTCCACCACCAAACCAGCATCTGTGACCCCAAGTGCTGACGTCACTAGCACTATGAAATCGTCCAAGGGCATTGGCAGGCCAAAGCCCTTGATGCTCCATCAGAGAAATACATCCATCCAGAATATCCCTGCCCCTCTGTCTGCCCACGCAGCACCAGTATCGGTCAAATATGCTCTGGCACCTCCGTCTCTTCTATCACCAAGCATCCGTACCCCAAAGGATATTGCCAACGACATTGCGATCCAGTGTGTATCGCCTTTGTTCCCACCGCATGTTGATATGTCGGACGCTCTATTGGTATCGCGTACCATTGAGGCCCAGCAGCGAAAGATCATTGCCAACCGAACCCACGAGCCCGCCAGCCCACCCTCTCTCTCTCGCCACAAGGTGCATCGTTCTGTCTCTGGAAATTTGCCGTCTGCCTCATACGAGATTCCTTCTCAGGGATACCCGCAGCAGCAGCAACAGTACACACAAAGACTGATCCCAGACGCTCCTTTGTCTGCGGGTGGTCCGCTGAACTATACAAAGACACGCAGCTATAGTGTTGAAGGACTCCCTGCTCGGGTACACAGCGCTACGGCAGAATCCTCTCAGAAACATGTGCCTGATGAGGCTACAGCCCAAACCTCACCATCGTCCCCACCACAACCCGCGCCACTCCAACCAGCAACGACAGACAGAGCTGATGTGAGGGTGAGCTCTCAGAGTAATAGTGGTATAAGCAATCTGTCGATGGAAACAAGGTCTCAGAATACCCAGTCGTCAAATCTGACATCACCAGCTGACGACTTGTCTCCATCCACCAGCACCACTCTACTCAGAAGCCCGCGAAGTCTCAAGCGTTCGAATAAGCCATCCCAGATCACAGTATTCCCAGCATCCTCGTCGTTACCTCCAACCGTCAACTCAGCGCCCGTCATGATGCCATCAGCATACAGCCTAGCGCCCAAAGACCTTAACCACGAGACTCTGAGCAGATACTACAACAACAGACCCATGAATGGACTGTATCCCAGACCCTCGTTCCAAGAGCTTGTGAGCAAAATGGCGGGCGCCAATTCGCGAAAGCGATCGGCAACTAGTTTGAGTTCAAACAAAGAAGACAGTGACGATGACGAGGATCCTGAAGAACAAGCTCTCTCTGAGAGCGAGCGTGACGACGCTGAACAAAATGCAATCTCTGCCGAGGACGAGCTGGCCCATACTCGGAAGAAGAGAAAGATGGCTCACGAACGCAAGATATTGGAACTTCATCGGAAAGAACGGTTCCTTATGCTCTGCGCAGAGATGTGGGACTCCATGCATGACTAACTATCACTCTTATTATTACAACTGACTCTAAACTGACCACACTGACCACCTGTGGTGTCTAATCTCTAGCAATACATCTGGTATCTAATTTATGCTAAGAATGTCCTATCTAATCATAGAATATCTGGCAGCGAATATTTTGTCCATCATTATAGTCTATCAGTGAGTTAATGTTCCCGTTAGGTTAATAGTTGGCAGCAGTAGGGGAGTAGCTTACCTGCGCTGGGTCTTACCAATACCACGCTTGCCAGAAAAGAGATGCTTGGGAAGGCTGGCCGTGGTGTGACGGTCTCCCTCTCCTGCACGAGCCATCTTGTTTCTACCACGTTGATCGGATTTGGCAAGACGCTCAGCCTTGTCACGCTTAGCGCTGCCAACACCACCGTACTTGCGGTCACTCTGGTTACGAGCTCTGAGTCGAGAAGCATCAACTGTGTCTTGGTCGGCAAGAACAACATCAGCACCGCTTGCGCTAACGTCGGCATGAGCAGAAGCGTTAGTTCGAGCAGACTCGGTCAGAGCAGACACATCCATACCAATGTCAGCAAAATGCGACTCCATCGCACCCAGGGTCTTCTTGAGCTTGCTGCGAGGAATAATACCCTTGTTCTTGATGGTTCTCTTGGAGCGGGATGCGTTCTTCATCATGGCGTGCTTCTCACGGATCCAAGCAGCCTTGGCCATAAGCTCAGCAGTCTCCTCGTCGTCGTCCTCATCCATGTCATTATCATCGTAGAATCCCTCCTGCTCCAGCTTCTCCTCTTCCTCCTCAAGAGCCTGCAGCTTGGCAGAGATATCGGGATCGATAAAGTCGTAAACGTTCTTACCGTCCATGAGCTCAGGAATGATATCGTGCTTCCACTGCTCATCCTCAAGCAGGTATGCGTCCTTGTAATCGGGCTGGAACACACCAGCACCGCCATTCATCTCCTCAACATCTCTGGAAAGCATCTTTCTGTTGGGATCATTGACGTCAAACTTATCACGCAGCTCGACGGCTCCCTCAGGAATGAACGCACTTCTTTCGACATCGTCACGAGGAGTGGGTCTTGACACATGAATTCTGTTCAACAGAGCATTCACACGGGCAGAAGACTTGAGCTTGTGCTCAATACGGGCAGTAAGCAGAGCCTCACATGCCTTGTTACGCACAGCCATAACGCCCTCTTCAGTAGCGCAGGAAATCTGCAGAATCTCAGCGGATCCTCCCTCGACACCAGTCATCATTGTCTGCAAAAGCTCCTGCTTCTCGGGGCTAAGATTCTCGGGTCTCATCACATCAATCTTGTTAACCACCACAAACACCTGCTTGTTGGCAAAAAGAGGCTTGATGGAGTGGAACAGCTTGACCTGGTCCTCCACGGAGAAACCGCACTGCTCAGACAGATCCATAAAGTACAGCACACACGAGCGGATGTGTGCAATAGCATAAATGGACTGCATCTCAATATTGTTCATCTCCTCAGTAGGCCGGTCCAAAATACCCGGCGTATCAATGGCCTGGAACCGAAGGTACTTGTAGTCAAAGTGCCCAACATAAAGCGACTTTGTAGTGAATGCATAGGGTTGGACGTCGACCTCAGCGCGGGTGACGGTCTTGAGGAAAGAAGACTTTCCAACGTTGGGGTATCCGCAAATAAGAAGGGTGCGGGTGTTGGGGTCAATAGCAGGCAGACGGCCCAAATGTTGGCGCACCTGTTCAAGATACAACAAAGCATCCTTCAAACGCTTGACAATAGTGGCCATACGTCCCATCGCAGCACGCTTCAGCTGCTTGCACTGGAAAAGAGACTGACCAAACTTGAGCAGACGCACATAGTCTCTGCTCACCTGCTCCACCAGGTTCTTGGCCCTCGACACCGAGGCTAAACTGACCTTGTAGTGGTTTTTCTCGTACAACGTATCAAGAAGATCTCTGTGGAATGGATGAATGTCGTTAATGTTGGGGAAGCTGTCGACAATAGCCTGCAGCTTCTCAGAAAACCCATCAGCCGTAAACCGAACTTTTCTCATATAGAAGGCGCGGATACGCGAGATCTTGAACCCTGCGCGAATCACCGTCGGCGTCTTGCGCTGAGTCCGGTTGAGAACCACGTCCAGGAACTCGTTGGCATTGGGGATCGTCGGAATATCCTTCCAAGTGATTTGCATCTTCGCCTTGGAGAAAAGTTTCAGCTACAAAAAAAAATATCCATCCTGACAAAAGCTTATCAGGAAGGTTAGGGCAGCCAGGGTCCACCACACCACACTACAGCTACTACTCCAAATGCCAATAAATAAATGCCAATAAATAAATAAAATTAAAACAGGTCCGCCACGTCGTCGTCTTCGTCTTCGTCTTCTTCCTCCTCTTCGGCGTTACTCTGGGCCATGCTATGTTGCCCGTCGGCTTGTGACTCGTGTTCATCCTCGTCATCCTCGTCCTCGTCCTCGTCCTCGTCTTCCTTTCCATTGGCAACCGTTCCTTTGTTTGTCGTCCCATCCTTCGCCTGCTCCTTTGCCTTTGATGCTGCTGCTTCCTGGGCCTTGACCTTTTCAAGCTGTGCCTTCTTCATATCCAGCTCTTTCTGGAACTTGTCCACCAACTCCATTGCGCGTGCTCCGAGAATGGAGTTTACCTTGACTGCGCGGTTGGCCTCCTGAGTCTTTTGTTCAAGGACCTTCTCGAGATCTCTGATTTCTTCCTTGAGCAGCTGCGACATGTGCATGGCTTCAATCTGGTCGTCGTCGAGCTGATGATCCGAGTCGCTGTCGTTGGCGTCATCTTCGTCCTCATCCTCATTATCTTCGTCCTCCTCATCATCGTCGTCATCCTCGCCCTCACCTTCGCCTTCCACAAGAGCCTTTTCGAGTTCCATGCCGAACAGGTCTTCATCACCTTCCTCTACTTCTTCCTCTCCGCCATGCAACATATCAAACGGAGTAGATACTTCGGGGGTTTGAGCAGCGGTAGCGCTGACTGAGGGTGACGCAAACCCACCCGCACCAGCAGGGCCCAAACCACCTTGGCCAGACACACTACCGTACGCAGAGCCAGGAATGCTGCCAAACGCAGACTGTTCGTAGAGATCTTTGGCTGAAAGAAGCTCAAATGTCGACTCTTCAGCAGCAGCGTCCGCTTCGAACAGCTCGTCCACCTTGGCTTCAACTGCCTCAATGACCTTGTTGGAAACCCGTTTCTTGAACCGCCGTTTCCTAGCATTGTGCATGGGCGGCGTTAGTCCGTGGGGATATATATGCGACACCTTTTGTGTGAGCCTACCCTCGAGGATATCTGCTTCCGACTCGATGGGTTCGGTCACCAGCAGCATCTGACACACATCTGCTGTCTTGTATATATTTTTCTTGTCGAACGATTTGTGTACTTCTGTTATCGTTGGTAAGTCCACTAGCTGCGCGGCAAACGGCTGTCCGTAGATCTTGACAACAGCTTGCCTTGCGTCGAGAAACTTAACCTCCACCTGAGACCAATCTCCGGTTCTGCATGCTCCGTGGAGATACTCCAAGTGCTCACCTGGCAGCATTCGAAACGCAATTGCTTCTTCAATTACTGGATTCTCTTCTCGATCAGGAGCTTCAGAGTCGTATCCATCGCCTAATTTCTTACCTGCCTTGACCTTGATACGCGGGACTGGTTTGGGGACGCCGTCTGGTGTTTGAGACGCGGCTTTCCGCTTGAGATTGATACTGACTTTAGGAATACTGCTCCCTGTGGCCCCATTTGGAGGCGTTTCCTCCCTCGAGGCGCTGCTCACCTTAGATGTGCTCAGTTTCAGCTTGACGGGCATGTGGTGTCGGTGAAGGTGGGTAAACTTAAGCATCCATCTCTATAGTGGGGCTTAAAATTAATGGCACTGGTTGCAAATACAAGAGGAGAATGGGCAAACGCAGTGCGAAAGGTGTATGCCCGTAAAAACATGGTCAACTATGACCGGGCGATCCAGGCCATTCAAACAATGGGCTATGATCGGCTGTACTCGCCCAACACCACGATTCTCGACGCATACCCCGGTGTTGGAGTGTTCAGCGCTGCCCTGCATAACACAATCAAACCGAAAAAGCATCTTTTACTAGAACCCCATCAGAGCTATAGAAAGTTTCTCACGTCACTTTGCTCTCCTCAAAATACCCTAGAGGTTCACAAGCTGGATCCATTCCGGTGGACAACGTTCACCTCGCTGGCCGAAGATGGAACCTACAGCGCTGAAAAACAACCCCGAACTAACATGCACAACGAACTACTGTACATAGCAAACCTGTCGACCGTCCAAGGAGAGCAGCTGTTTAACCAATACCTCAATTGCGTGCAGAATCACTCGTGGCTCCAAAGATTCGGACGGGTCCGACTGCTGCTATGGCTGAGAGAAACCGTCGCCGCCAAAATGCTGGCCAAGCCAGGAGATAGGCTTAGAAGCAGAGTGGCAGTGCAAACAGAGGCAGTCGCTGACGTCACCATTGTTCTTGGGTGCGACCCAGCATCCATTGAGGGCCGTGTCAATTCCCGATCGCTCAACAAAGACAATAGCAACCTAACTCCAGTTATTGGGATTGAAGAGGACTGCTTCTATCCATCCAACCTCCAGCTCGAGCCGTGTCTGCTTGTGGATGTGTCGCCAAAGGAAAAGCAGGTGCCGTACCTAGATTCGTTTGAGTATGTGATTCGAAACCTGTTTATACGTCGCACCACCCCGCTTTCAGAGGGTATCGCAGTGCTGGGTCCTGGTGCTGCCGAGGACCTCTTGCCTCAGCTTGCTGATCTGGCTCACAGCGTTCCTCTTGATTTGACCCATGATCAGATTATGCGTGTGGTGGAGGCGTTTGAAAAGTGGCCGTTCAAGCCGCCGATTCTCAACGACTTTTACGACGTGGTGGATTTTGGCACCATTTAGCCTGAATGTATATAGTTTTCTTGCATCGTTTGTAGTCTACGACATTAGTTGCACTGCTATACCTAAGCGCGTCGACACGCGGCTGACGCACGCACACTAACTCCAGGATCAATTTCAATGACAGACCGGATACACCAACGGTATGCCAAGCTGCGCAGCGAGATCAGAGAAGATGAAGAAAACGAGAGGCCATTAGCCACAAGGCTAGAACATTTAAGCGAGGTGCTGGACTCGGCCCACAGCTTGTCGGAAAGGATGACCATGCCCATCCATGGTCGTGACGACGCCCGTCTTATCTACGAAGCGAGTGAAACGTTTCGGAAAACCACACAGTCTAACAATGCAGGTGCCGATCTGTCGAGCTTGAGCTTTGCGCGACTACTCTCGGAAAGCATCCAAAGCAATCAACCATTTCATGAATCAGATCCCGATGAGGCGGGCAACACCGTCCGGGTAGCCAAAATCACCAGCATGGATGATCTATATCAAGTCGCAGCTACCCGCTCACATTGGGCACCATCCATTGGGTTCCTCCTAGGGCCCCTGGAGATCGAAAGGAAGGCCACTAACCGCAGAACAGGTCCCCGCACAAGGGACGTGCTTGGAGAGGAAACCCGGCCCGATAAACTAGATGGATTACAAGATGAACAACAAAAACAAGCAGCACTATCATTTGCGATTGCCAAGCGACTCATGGCCACCGAAAAACAAAATGGAGCCCCCGTTCCTTTCTACCAATTTCTGCTCAATCCTTGGAGCTTCTCCGAGTCAGTGGAGAACATATTTTACATGAGTTTCCTGACTCGTGACGGCAAAGTAGCCCTCCTTTTCGACGAACACGGCACGCCTGTACTCACACACAAAGTCAAGGGTCTCAGCGATGCCAATGCCACCACGCCAGAGTACAGCCGTGCAGCAGCCTCTCTCAAACACAAGTCTGGTGATGGGCCATCGCAAGTGATTATTGATCTGAACATGGACCAATGGAAACGACTATGTACACTCCTGGAGCTCAAGGAGCCGGCCATTCCATCCCGTGGAAACGCAGATACCGTCAAGCTGTAAACAGCACAAGTTCAGCACGTCTGTGACAACAATTACGGCCCGAGTACTTCGGTACCGCTGCGGCTTGGCAACGTTGCACCATATGATGGATGATCCATTCCTCCAGACTAATGCTTGGCGTTTGCGTGGGGACGTAGTATACCCCCGCATCGGTCAACCGGAATGGTATGGTGCAGACTGGCGCTAGCCGCACCGTTGGGGTTGGTCCCCTCCCCCGCATCGCTTGCCTCAGGCTAACGGCGGTGGAGTATATATATACATGTATGGGAGGAGAGAATATCTAAGTAACCACCAATTGAATCGTAACAATGACTGGAATTCTTTCTGCTCTCAAAAAGGGAGGAGACGACTCAAAGCAAGAACAGAAGGAGGCCCATACTGTGATCGAGGCCCAGAATGTCAAGATGGTTGATCCTCCTAAGGAGTATTTTGATCGCCATCCCGGAAAGCCCCACATCGACAGCTTAGAGACGTACAAGAAGATGTACAAGGAGTCGATCAGCGACCCCAATTTTTTCGGCAAGCTTGCAAAGGAGCTACTGACCTGGGATCGTGATTTCAAGACGGTTTCCAGTGGAGGATTCAAACATGGAGATATGGCGTGGTTCCCTGAGGGACAACTGAATGCATGCTACAATGCCGTAGACAGACATGCATTTGCTAACCCCGACAAGCCGGCGATCATTTACGAGGCCGATGAGCTGAATCAAGGCCGAGTCATTAGCTATGGTGAGCTTTTGAGAGAGGTTTCCAAGGTTGCTGGAGTTCTGCACTCTTTTGGCGTGAGAAAGGGCGACACGGTTGCGGTATACCTGCCGATGATTCCCGAGGTGATTGTGACGCTTTTGGCGATTGTCAGACTGGGAGCGCTCCACACTGTTATTTTTGCTGGATTCTCGTCTGGATCGCTGAGAGACCGTATCAATGATGCCAACGCCAAGGTTGTCGTCACCACCGATCAATCCTACAGAGGCGGCAAGATCATTGAAACCAAGAAGATTGTCGACGATGCACTCAAGGAGACCCCGGGAGTCCAGAAGACGCTAGTCTTCCGCAGAACCGGCAAGGATATTCCATGGAATGAAAAGCACGACGCATGGTGGCACGAGGAGTGCGCCAAGCACAAGCCGTACTTCCCCTGCACTTCGGTCGAGTCGGAGCACCCTTTGTTCCTGCTGTACACTTCGGGCTCCACTGGCAAGCCCAAGGGAGTTGTGCACACCACCGCCGGGTACCTCCTTGGAGCGGCAGCGACCACGAGGTACACGTTTGATATCCACGCGTCTGATGTTTTGTTCACTGCGGGAGATGTAGGCTGGATTACTGGCCACACATATGTGCTGTATGGTCCTCTGCTGCTGGGAGCCACTACTGTTGTGTTTGAGGGAACGCCCGCGTACCCAGATTTCTCTCGTTACTGGAACATTGTGGACAAGCACAAGGTGACACACTTCTACGTGGCGCCCACCGCGCTGCGCCTGCTCAAGAGAGCCGGCGAGAGCTTTGTTGAGAAGCATGACCTCTCTTCTCTCCGAACCCTGGGATCGGTGGGAGAGCCCATTGCTCCGGATGTATGGCAGTGGTATAATGACAATGTTGGGCGAGGAAAATGCCACATTTGCGATACCTACTGGCAGACCGAGACCGGAAGCCACATTGTGACTCCTCTTGCGTCCGTCACGCCCACCAAGCCTGGATCCGCGTCTCTCCCCATGTTTGGAATTGAGCTTGCCATCATTGACCCCGTCAGCGGCAAGGAGCTCGAGGGCAACGATATCGAGGGTGTCCTCGCCATCAAGAAGCCGTGGCCATCTATGGCCCGTACCGTCTTTGGTGACCACAAGCGGTTCATGGACACATACCTCAACCCGTATCCCGGATACTACTTTACTGGAGACGGTTGCGGCCGTGATCACGATGGTTACTATTGGATCCGTGGACGAGTTGACGATGTCGTCAATGTTTCGGGACACAGATTGTCGACCGCGGAAATCGAGGCGGCACTCATCGAGAACTCCATGGTGGCCGAGGCTGCTGTGGTTGGTATCCACGATGAGCTCACGGGACAAGCAGTCAATGCGTTTGTTGCTCTCAAGGCCCACCCGGCGGATCTCGAGGTGGCAAAGAAGGCACTTGTCCTCCAGGTTCGCAAGTCAATTGGTCCGTTTGCTGCCCCTAAGAAGATCTACATTGTCAATGACCTTCCCAAGACGCGCAGTGGTAAGATAATGAGACGTATTCTGCGCAAGATTGTGTCTGGCGAGCAGGATTCGCTCGGCGACATTTCAACCCTGTCTAACCCAGACGTTGTGCAGCACATTATTGAAGTCTGGGAGAAGTCCAAGTGATTGAACGATTATTATGTATTCTATGTATTTGTTTTCTTGGTACCAAGTTATTTCAAGTGTTCCGCCAAACAAGTGTGTAAAAAGGTCTTGGTGATCCCAAGCTTGAATGAACCTTGCCCCACATACAACGAGTATGGCTCATGAAGCGGACACTGGCAGCCAAACGGCTGCTGGAGCATGAATATCACGGAGAAGATGCTGAAGAGTATCGAGGATCAACATTCAATGGGTTCCAACAGTACATCGAGGACAAGATCCGCAAACTGCGCAATCAGGCGGTGGCGGACACTGAAATTCAGTCAGACATATTCCGTGGATGTATCATCTATGTCACTGGGTACACCAATCCACCGCTGAATGTTCTCAAACGGCTAATCACAGTGAATGGCGGGATCCATTCCCAGTTTTTTGAGGGTAAACGGACCATCACCCACGTTATCTCCAATGGACTCTCCAACAGCAAGAGACTCGAATTCGAGAAATTCAAAGTGGTGAGACCGGAATGGATCACAGAATCTATCAAGCAGCACAAGCTGCTGCCTTGGTCGGAGTTTGCCACCTACAGCTTCAAATCATCTGCCTTTGATAAGTTCAAGTCACTTGGAAATGCGCACTCAGAGGATGGATTGACCGACTTGGATCGGCAGATCGTGCCTGATACACAGCCGTCCATCGAAGCTGACGACCAAAAGAGTGTTGTGAGTGATTCGGACATCGAGGATGTTGGTGTCAGTTCCGGGCCATCTGCTGCCGAACAGATGCAACCGTTAGCCTCCAGAAGCGCTGACAGTATGGCTGAGAGTAAAGGGGAGATACATTCTGATGTTGGACCACGGGAGCCAGTACATGCACAACGCCGGGGTCTTTCACAGTTATCGGAGAGTGATGGTGACGAGCCTAGTCTGCCGGCAGATGTTCCAGCTGATATGCCTGCCGACGGCCCAGGCAAGCGTATAATAAACTGCTTGGACCCGGATTTCATTCGACGCTACTACGAAAACTCACGACTTCACCACCTAAGTACATGGAAAGCCGACTTGAAGCGACAATTCCAGCAGATTGCATTGGCGCAAAATCGACGCAACCACCGACACGGAACAAAGAAACTTGACGAGCGAGTGATAATGCACGTTGACTATGACTCGTTCTTTGTCGCAGTGGCCCTAAAGTCTCGGCCGGATCTGAGGGGAAAGCCTGCGTGTGTGAGCAATGGTGGGTCTAAGAGTGCCGATATAGCCAGCTGCAACTACGAGGCTCGTGAATATGGTGTTCGCAACGGTATGTGGGTTTCTCGAGCTCTGGAGAAGTGTCCCGACCTTGTTTGTCTGGACTACGACTTCAAAGGCTATGAGAAAGCGTCAAGTGCATTATATGAAAGCATTGTAGAGCTCGAACCAGACTACATCTTTCCCGTGTCTGTTGATGAAGCCCTGGTGGACATTACGTCGCTGGTACTGGATCTGGGCGAACTAGCTGGTAAGACTCGGACTATCACGAGCAAACAAGAAAAACGAGACAAATCGCTCCAGCTTGCTGACCGTCTCCGCTCAAGAATCCAGGAGAAATCAGGCATCACTGCGAGTGTTGGAATCGGCTCAAACGTACTGCTAGCGAAGCTGGCTCTACGAGAGGCAAAGCCAGCCGGGTCATTCTATCTTCCTGAAGAAGATGCCATGGCATTCACCAAGGACTTACCAGTCAAGGGACTTCCTGGTGTGGGACCAAGCATGGCTGCTAAACTGGAAGAAATGCTTGGCATCAAAACAGTAGGCGAGCTGCGTGATTCAGTCAAGGGCGAAGTCAAGAAAGTGCTTGGCCCCAATCTTGGTGCTAAAATCATTGATAACTCCTATGGCGTTGACCCTACCGATATCAGCATCATCGACAAACCCGCGTCGATTGGAGTTGAGATTGCATGGGCCGTCCGAGTCAAGAATGACAATGAAGCCCTCCAGTTTATCTACAATCTAAGCGCAGAGCTCTTTGCGCGCCTCAAGAAACTACAGGACCAGACTCCTGGGTGGCCCGTCTCGGGTCGACACCTCACCATCAAAGTATTCCGTCGAGCACCAGACGCTCCTATCGACCCTCCCAAGTTCATGGGCTGTGGTCCTTGTGTTATCTCATCCAAGGCTCGCCTTTTGGATCGCCCAGTGAGTCATGTTCGCGATATATACCATGCGCTGCAGAATCTATATCCCCAATTTGGGTGCCCCGCAACAGATCTGCGCGGCGTTGGTATATCATTGAAACTAGCTGGTTCCTCAGAGGTTGCAGATGAGGCTGCCGCGAAGAACGACAAAATCACTGGCCATTTCCCGAAAACCACACGAGATGAGGTTATCAAACTGCAGCAAGCCGAGTTGGCAGCTTTGGCCGCCCCCGTCACGTCTACTATGACCGAAGAAGCTGGAACAAGCGAAGCTGCCGTATTCAGCGAAAGCAATCCTCCGGTCACTCCCTCGAAAAGAGCATTGAGAGCTCGGACCGAGTCTCCTAAGAAGCGACCGAGTCCAAAAAAGGCGCGCGTTGCACCGCCAAAGTCGTTAAAGAATCAGGGGCAGATTCTACGCATGTTCCAGTCTAAAGTTGAAGAAGAGATTCTCAACGAATTACCCACGCAAATCCGACAAGAGATCATAGAGGAGCGAGAGCTGGAATTGGCCGCGAGGCAACAAAGGATCAACTGGGGACGTTCTAACGCGAGAGGTGACGGTGCCAACACCAACTGCGAACCCAAACTGAAGCTTCCCCCAGCGTATCATGCTGTCAAGTTTGCTGGGCGTGTAAAGGAGCTGGAACTGCGAATGCTACTAAAGGACTGGATACTACACACTCTATATGAAGGAGGACCGGACTACGACGATATTTGTACATTTGAAAGGTTTGTTATTACTGCAGCCAAGGATGACCGCGATTGGGGAAAGATTGTTCGCATCCTCAAATGGATGCTGTCTTTTGTCAAGCGTCTCGAGGACAACGACTGGGTCTATCTGGTTGAAATGTTTGCCAAAATTGCTACTCAAACGCTACTGGCAGACCGTGGGTATAGGGTAAATATTAGTTGAGTTATATGCCTACAAACGACGAGTCTTGTTTTTAGCGAGCCTCCAAGATACGGAGGGTGTTGGAGTGACCAAATCCACCGGTCCAGCCCTGGATGACCACAACAGTATCTCCAGACTTGAGCAGGTTGAGATCCATACCCTGTCTGATACCCCAATAAATACGCTCCTCAACATCCTTCTGCCAAGCCTCAGCGGTGACGGCTCTAGGCTTGGGGTAGATGAACGGGTAGACGCCTCTCGACAAATGAGAAAAGCGAGCAGTGATCTCGCTCCTGGTGACCATGAAAATGGGGCAGCTGGGTCTGTACTTGGAACAGAGACGGGCAGTGGATCCAGAGGTGGACAGCACAATAATGGCCTTGGCCTCCTGCTCAAAAGAGGCAGCAACGGCAGCAATGGCAACAGTCTCAGTAGTGGAGGTGGGGAGAACAGCGAGCTGTCTGATCTCGTTGAAGAGAGGCTGGTATGCAATAGCCTTCTCAGCAATCATACACGTCTCGTGCATCATCTGAACCGCCTCAATGGGGTACTTACCCTTGGCAGTCTCTCCCGACAACATGACACAGTCAGCTCCATCGAGAATCGCGTTTCCAACGTCAGAAACCTCAGCACGGGTAGGACGCGGGTTGTAGGTCATGCTCTCCAACATCTGGGTGGCGCAGATAACGGGCTTACCGGCAAGATTGCACTTGGCAATGAGCTGCTTCTGGACAATAAAGACCTTGGAAGGAGGAATCTCGATACCAAGATCACCACGGGCAACCATGACACCATCAGTCTCCTTCAGAATCTCGTCAAAGTTGTTAACACCCTGCTGGTTCTCAATCTTGGAGATAATCTGAATGTGCTTGCCCTCCTCGCCAAGAACCTCACGAATGGCAACAACGTCCTCGGCACGTCTAATGAAACTGGCAAAGATGATGTCGACCTTGTTTCTGACACCAAATCGCAAGTCAGCCTTGTCCTTCTCAGAGAGAGCGGGAAGGTCCACGTCAGTGTTGGGCAGATTCACACCCTTGTGGGACGAAATCTGGCCATTGTTGATGGAACGGACCTTGATGTTCTTGTCGTCAAGTACCTTCATAACCTCAAATGACAGAACACCGTCGTCTACATAGATGATTCTGCCAGTCTCGATAACCTTGGTGATGTTCTTGTAGTCGATATACATGTACTCGCTATCACAAGCCTTGCTGTACTTTTCGTCGGTGGTGATGATCATCTCATGACCCGCGGAAATGGGATAATCCTTGTTGTCGCGGGTAGTACCGGTTCTCATCTCGGGTCCCTTGGTGTCAAGAGCAATAGCCAAAGGTCTGCCGGGGTAGACTCTCTCAGACTCTCTGGCGTTGTTGACAACGCTCTCATGGTATGAGTATTCTCCATGGGAGAAGTTCATACGAACAATGTTCAAACCAGCTTGTTAGTGAATCATTTTTTCTCTCTTTGAGCGTGCGTGCTCGGCGCTGTGACCTCAAAATCGTTATCAAAGCTCGATTTTTGCAGTGAGTCATGCAGGGTCTACAAATATGCAAATAAGCCTATAGCCCACGAGTATGACTCAAGCACGCACGCCGCGTACGGGTGCAAACATACCTTTTCGCAGTTTGACCATCATTTCGACGCTATTGGTAACAGGACCTGGTTAGCTTTACGTTCAATCCATGTCGATGGGACATTGAGAATACATTCGCTCCCAATTGCCTCGACGGGTGTAAAGATAAAAGACTTACCAATGGTACCAATGATGGAAGAGCGGCGCCAGTTCTTGGTGGGAACCGACTCGGTGTCGAGAGTCGACAACCATTGCAGGTTGGAAACGGGGCTGTTGGATCCGTAAATCATAGTGTTGTAACTAGTGTGTGATAGTGAGTGCGACTGTATGAGACTTGATGAAATCGAACGTCTTTTGTCGATTTACCAAATTGTCAAAAAATGAAGTTGAAAGAGAAAGGGGACTAGTAAGTTCACACTAGGTACGCTTGACACTAGGCGTTGGATATATATCAGGACAAAATGCACTACTTGTTTTCTTTTTACACAATTACCTTGCCAGCCGCAAAAAGGTTGCCGGAAAAAGCAAGCAGGACACCACCACACAATCCCACCGCACTGACTGCAGGTTGCACCCGCACCCTCTGCGACGGTAGAGCCTTTTTACGATGACTAGCCATCACTGTGGCTGTGGCTGGCAAATGTAATATTTTGATACTCGCTGCAATCAGTTACGAAGCAGCTGAGTGTGAACTTGTGAACAAATCGATCAGGCTGCCGCCGCCTGCAGCGCAGCTGCATCATGACCAAACGTTCGGCGGAGCAAGCTCTCCGAGCATTCCACCCACACAATCGTAGTAAACATAAATCAATAGAGCCCCAACAGAGTTGAGCCTTCCTTTCCAAACTTGGTACAGTGGGGGGTTACATTTTGTTACACCTGTCGGAAGCGTCTTGAGACCACACGTGCTGGCAGGCGAGCAGGGCGTAGAAAATGAAATCGGATCTGAATTCCGGAGCCGATAACCGTGGTTTATTTTGCGCCATGGCTGGAGCTGCATAAGCCATTGCGCATCTAGACTCACACCTAACGGATGCCGGTCGAGCTGGTCCGAGAGATGTTCTGATGGGGATGCGGCGTCACGGAACAATCTCACTTGGGATTAAAGTTGTGGACCACAAAGCACCGGCCGTCACAAAACACAGTAGGCGCATGTTCACAGGATGCTCCAATTTGCAACGCAAGGGGCTCATAGTTGCCTCTTGTGACTTGTCATGAGCCTGTTGCCTTTCAGCCCTTAGAGGGATCACGTTTCTTTCATTCTAATGCCAGTCCTGTGAGACATGACACGCGGAAAAAAAAATGAGCCGTGGACCCTAGGAAAAAAAGATATGCCTGCACATGCTCCAAACTTGTTTGTTGGGCAATAGTGCAGGCACCTGCCTTATCTAAGTGAGCCCCAGCGGAAAAACTCATACCAATGCCACTGTTCTGCCAAATGGGGTTGAAAGTTGCTTGTCATTATCTTATTCACGTCTTGGTTTTATCTTATTCTCGTCCAAGGAAGTAATTGTGACGAATTGCTTGAGATTGCCTGCAAGCAATAGCCATGAAGGGTCTCAGTTCGTGGCTCGTCACATCAGTCTGATTTTGATGTTGGCATGTAACGGTCTCTCAACCGCAACACTGATGTTGCGTTTTGAACTTCAGTCTGATATGTCATCAGCTATATGCATATAATGCACTCTAGTGACACCAGGAAGGATCCCCAAAGACTTACTGGCGTATAAGCAAGCTTTCCAGATCAAGATGAGAAACGGCGCCAAATATGTACGGTCCAACGGTCCGTCAAATAGTATGAGACCATTGAGAATACAATGACATGTTCTCACTGTGCACACAGTATCAGCACAAAACTCAATTAGGCAGACACACTGTAAATCGGGCCATGATCAAACACATGCAGCACTCGGGTCACGCACATGCACCTAGGGGAATCAGCTCATGAAAATCAAAAAAGGGGCACAATAAGGCACGAGTTTGACCATTCCGTGGTCGATCCATGCGTAAAGCCGTGGGATCCTGGCCTTGGCCGCGGTTGTGTCCCGCGGTAAGTCGGGGAGCCCCGTATGGTGGAGATCAAGGTAAGGGGTCATCGGTGGGTTGGAGATAAGCACTGGCTCGCATAAATACATGGCTTCCCCGCATCAAGTCGAACTCGCCGACTGCAAACGAATCCAAGATGCTGAGCGGGGCAAAATACGGAAAATCCAACGTGCGAGTGCTCAAGGTCAAGAAGTTGAGTGCAACACACCATCTTGTCTCCGAACTGAGAGTTGAGGTGCTCTTGGAAGGAGAGATTGACGAAAGCTACACGAAGGCTGACAATGCCAGTATTGTGCCCACCGATACTGTGAAGAACACCATCTACATTCTTGCCAGAGAGGCTGACACTGTGGATCCCATTGAGCAGTTTGGAGCCACTCTGTGCAACCACTTTGTGACAAAATACAGTCATATTCACGGCGTCGAAGCCAAGATCATCCAGTACAAGTGGGAACGCTACACAGACCCCAAAACCGGCGAGGCCCATCCCCACAGCTTTATCCTACGTAAGGGTGAGGAGAGAGAAGCTCATGTGAGACTCAAGCGCGGCCAAGGTCTCCATATCGACTCGTGCATCGTGGGGCTCGGCGTGCTCAAGTCGACTGGATCTGCGTTCTACGGATACAACAAGTGTGACTACACTACGCTACCTGAGACTGACGATCGTATCCTGGCGACGGATATTCAGGCCAAGTGGTCGTGGAAGGGACCTCTCTCTATCGAGAACGTCAACAATCTTGCGAAGCAGGGCAGGTTTGACGAGGTGTACGAGGGAGTGCGAAACATCACTCTCCATCGCTTTGCGCACGAGAACTCGGCATCGGTTCAAGCGACAATGTATAACATGGGACAGGACATCCTCAACCAGTACCCGACGATCGAGGCTGTGCAGTATGTGATGCCCAATAAGCACTACTTTGCTGTCAACCTCAGCTGGTTCAAGGGAGGATCAAAGTCTGACGACACGATCTATGCCCCGCAGACCGACCCCAACGGGCTGATTTTCTGCACCGTAAACAGAACCGCTACTGCCAAGCTCTAGTCAATAGAGGTATATTTATGAGAATGAGATTATAAGATACTAAGAGATTTGTCATGGATCGAATATGTATTCAGTTCCTATACAACTAAAAGCTTCTCGTCAAAAGAGAGATGCTTACTCGTAGATCCAAGAGAACATAGTGGGCTTGTAGTTGACAAGCTCATCGTCCTTGAACCAGAGACCAATCTCCTTCTTGGCAGACTCAACAGAGTCAGAGCCGTGGGCAACGTTGCGGCCGACATCAATGGCAAAGTCTCCACGGATGGTACCGGGGGCAGACTGGAGAGGGTTGGTGGCTCCAAGGATGGCACGTCCCTGCTTGACAACGTCCTTACCCTCCCAGACGGTGGCGAGAACGGGGCCGGAGCGCATGTACTGCAGAAGTCCAGCAAAGAAGGGCTTCTCCTGGAGATCAGCGTAGTGGTCTCTGAGAAGCGCCTCGGAGGGGGTGCAGAGCTTGATTCCAACAAGCTTGAATCCACGCTGCTCGAAGCGGCCGACAATGGCAGAGATGAGTCCACGCTGGACTCCGTCGGGCTTGATGGCAATAAAGGTTCTCTCGTCAGACATTTTTTGGTTGAGGGGTGTGGTGTGGTGGTAGAAACAAAGGAAAAAAAAAGGGTTGGCTGAATTTTTCAATATTGTTGTGCTGGGCAATCTGTTGCCCTATTGGGTTACCCCTCCCAGTACCCTGAGTAGTGGATGGGGGGCCAAAACGAAGGGAATTGTAGACCGGGGGACCTTTTAAGAGTGACGAAATGCCATGTAAAGTCGTAGTTAGAACGTCAATGGTGATATCTGACCCCGGATGGGTCAGCTACTGCCCTTCTCAATTCTTGGATTCTTTAGAGTAAATTTAGGCAACAGCAAATCAAGATGCAAAAATGAAGCCCTACGTGGGGGTCGAACCCACAACCTTGTGATGACTTTTATCTCTGAGAGGAGTATTAAGAGTCACACGCTCTACCGATTGAGCTAGCAAGGCATTCGTTGACTTTGGGTAAAATGGTCGTCTATCGATAGTGCGGTAGGCGAGTACAACACACGTGACTCAAACTCCACGTGACATACCGAAAATGAACCATTTGGACGCTCTTGACGTTATGCAGCGTGGTAGTGGCTCAATTACAGGCATTTCAGCCTGCTGAATGCTTGTGAAGCCCTTACCAGTAAAAGTTAGTTGGGCGCCGTATCCACACTTTCCGGGGGAAAAAGTGGACCTAGCAGCCTGTATTCGGCAACTAGAGGCTCTCTTTAGACTCCATGAATTATCAGTGACATGCCTGAGACTACAATGACGGTTTGCAGTTCAAAATAAACAGTTGGTCCTCAATGGCCACACGAAACCTAAAAATGCCAAAAGCGCCGACACGCCCACCTGACAAGGACCAGATGGCCCTGTATAGATATCGTAATCGAGCAAGAAACTGTAGTGACTTCACTTTGCCTCAATCTAGGTCGATATTACATGCTAAAGGCTCTAGCGTCATGAACCTATCTGGGAACTGTTTTATAGTACCTCAGAGTTGTGAGGCAGGCCACGGCAGAACCATGTGCAGAGAATGGACAAGTTATAAAAATGACAGACAAAAACCTTGGAAGTTGCTTAAAACAAGGCTTAAAAAAACAAAGAGACCGATAATGACATTTGATTAGACATATTTGCTCATTAATTGTCGCGTCGCATCATGTGTTATAAATAAAGAGAGGGGGGGATGATAGCGTCGTAATGTAGTATAGAATCAAGAAAAAATAACAACGACGGCCGCTCTTGCTTAAACCTGCGACATGGTGGGAACACCAGTGCGAGGAGCAGCTCTAGAGCGCTTGGTGGGCTTGTCGAAGGGTCCATAGGTGATAATGCGGTAGATCTGGTAGCCGAGCAGACCAAGAGCAGAGAAGGCGGCAAAGTAGAGGAAGGCAATAGAAGCCTGTCCGAGGCGGCAACGCTCCTTGGAACCCTGGGTGACCTTGTTGGTGTCGACGTACTCACGGTTAGTGCAGAGATGGCATCTCATGGCCTGAGCAAGGGTGGTAGCACCAGCAAACAGGAAGATGAAACTCAACAGGTCGACGATTCCAAGAACCAAGGGAAGAGCCAGGACGCTGACAAAGGCAGCGGCAATACCAAAGAAGGCACCAAAGAGGATACCCCAGGCGGCCGCGAAGATGGCAAAGTTGACCTGATTGAGGCCATGTCGTTGCGAGTTGATCAGGCGACCGATCATACCAAGTGCGATCACAGACCACACAAAGATACCGGCGCGGACAATTGTATCCCAAACGCTGACCATTGTTGTATAAGAATTAGTTGTCGCTGAGTTGAATTAAGATAACTGGTTAGAAGCTGTGCTGGTCGATTGGTAGACTGCTGCTGCTGCTATCGATGACAGAGAAAAGACGCCAAATTCACTGGTGCACACATAGCAAGTCGCCCTTTATAGAGGGGGACTAGCGGAGGAATTTAGACTTTTCCAGACATCCCAGACCCCACTCACTCAAATAGAGTTATACGCTGCCCACTGCAGCAAGTGACATCATGGGTTAGTGTATGAGCCGCACAGGGTCCGGCTGTTCCGTACCCCAAGTGGAAGGCACCTGGACACCGGGCATTTGGCCAACAAAGGCGAGTAGCTCTGACAAATAACGTGAGACCGAGAAAATCGCAGATGCTGCTTTTCCGCGAGTGACACAAAATATACACAATTTGCGCCACTCGTCGCCGACTGCGCAATGTGCATAATTTGCGTAATGCTTAGACCCCATTGTTTTTTGTCTCAGCCGCTGACTCACGGAAATGGCATGTTCATGCAGGGCGGCCCGGCAGGTCTGGTGACACTGACGCGTGCAAAAAAAAAGTCGGCTTATCCAAATGAGTATAAGTTTTGTGGGGACCTCTGTCGAGTGCCGAAGCCATGGTGACAAAGAAAACCAGTGAATGTTTGTGTCTATCTCTCAGTGTGTCGTCGTTGTCGTAACTAGCAGTCAGTCATTCAATGGATCCAAGGCATTGATTGCCAGGATCCCAGTAAACAATCTTCACATACCTTTTGCAATTGGTTGGTTGCGCAATATACACAGGGTAGTAGTAGCGAACTAAATTGAAACAAAGAGGCGCCGGCCCTCTTTATATAGCTGCTCGCCTATACCCTGGTTCAAGGCGGATAACGCTATGCTATGTGTGTCGCTTAGTGTGGTTTTGCTCTCCACCCGCGTCTCCCAACCAATTGATTGCACGGAAACCTCCGCCGGGTGGCCCAAGGTTAGTGAGAAGCGCTCATGCAGGGTTTGCATTTGCCTTTGCTGTCCCCGGCCGACGACTAACAGGGCCTGCGGCGCGGATTATTTCTCATTTACATTTCTTTTGGCATGTTTATTTTTCATTTCTTTTACTTTGACAGCCTGAGAGGAAATAAATCTTTCGCTTTGGTTTAGTATCAATAGAAACAAAGGGAGCCGGTACTCAATGCCAGCAGTGTGGCCACATCAACTGAGCACTCAACAGCGTAGTAGCTTTTGCCACCTCCAAGCCAATTCTCGGCCGGCTACTCATTGCCGGATCTCCCGTGTTGACACAGCATATATCCAGGCGCTGCAGCAAGCTCGACCCCATTTCAGGGCATAATCGTACGAACCGGAAAAAGCAACGCACGTGGCGCCCCCGCTAAAAAGTGGTTTGATGTGAAACTCGTCACAAGTGGTTACTAATGTGAAATGAATCGCCATCTGTCAGAAACCTGCATCATGCAAGGCCTGGGCCATGTTTATTCAGGACCAGCAGGCGATGGACGCCTGAGATGAATCATTCATAACAAAGTCAAAACCCAGCGTTCCTGAGTTTATCTGTGCTTCAACTTGTATCCGGCTCCTGGGTCCCCAGCCAGCCTCCTCCCGCGGAAGTAACGCAATGAATTATACACAAATCCGGTAAGGTCTAAACAGCTCCCTATCTTGGGCTATTCCCGAGCAAAAGTCACAAACTGAATTAGGAACCCAATTGTCTGTCTAATGGCCTCCGGCCTATCTAGCCAGCTGACTTTCCATCTGTTCAGGTCCCGAAATGCACCGGATCAGCTCTTTTCCTCTCCATGCAGCGGAAGGGCCGTGTCGAGCCTCTAAATGCCCGCACACATGGTCACGCATGACATTGGGTGCCACCCGACAACTCCGAGCATTACGGTGTTTTCGCCGCGATTGTATGTGTGTTTGAACCTTGCCCAACGCGGACAAGTGTCACGCCAGCCGTATGCGACCCTATCCACTGGTTTGTTTCTATAACTCTCTTTGCCAAACCGGAATAGGAGATTGGGCGGGGCAAACTTGACCTAGTAGGGCAAATTGGCAGGCGTCAACCTTGGCAACCCAGTGTACGTCAAACGATGTCGTTTCTTCAGTTTTGCCGGTGCGCATATGTGGCCTCGGCGCGGAGTAGCCTAGTAACCGCTTTGGAGCTAGGTTCGCGACATTAAACGTTAGTCTTTGGTGATAATGGCTAATAAGGACTATACTTGTACTTGCCATTGCCGCAGTTATATCTTTCTTGCCTGAGGTAAAACCATGGAAGAGATGCTCCTGCTCAAAAGAGTGTATGTAAGGACTTACTCGTGCTATTGACCCAGCACTTCTGCATCTTGTGGATGATGGGCCTGCAGTTGGCCGCATTCAGTTAGAAGCTTGACCATTTGTATGTGTCGCGCTACAGTGACTAATACTCACCCTGTATAGTAAAGTACACTTGTGAAGCTTTCCACCGTATGCAGTGACCGTTTTACCCCACGTCCAGCTTCCAGCCACAGGCAGCACGCCACCTGCTGGTACAGTGTTTGGTCAGAAGGGCTGCTATTACCATCATCTGATGCTATAGCGGCTGTACTGAAGCATTTTGCTTACCAATGACTGAAATCCTTTGCTGGCACGTCCCAAAACTTTCGACGAATATTAACGGCTCATTCTGCCCAATCAGGTAATATATTATATATAGCCCATTTGGGACGCCCCATCGGCTGCGGCGTAGGCAGTGAATTATATTAGCACTATTTAGACTCAGCTAACTCCAGGCTCAGACATCACCGTCATGTCCAACAACACCCCGTTCATCAATCGGTCGCTGACCACCATTCACAATGTAAGGCTCATTGCAAAGCGAAATCTACAAGAAATGATCTAACAAGGAACTAGAGTTTCTCAAAGACTCGGGAGTTGTGTCTGACCAGTTGTTTGATCAACTGACCGAGGTGCTACCACGCAAGTACGCACCTGGATCTCCGCCGATCCCAGGAATTACCGTCGGTAGCAACAGCGCAGGTAACAACAACAACAACAATAACAACATGAATGATGAAAAGCAGAGAGCCAGTCCTGCGCCTTCACGTCCGTCCCCGTCGCCCTCATCAGCGTCCCATAATCAGGAGATTGTTGAGGCGCTATACGACTACAATGCTCGCGATGCAACAGACCTTAGTCTGCACCGTGGTAACCGCATCGCGGTACTAGAGAAGCTGAATGGTGATTGGTGGAGAGGCCGAGACCTCAACTCTGGCCAGGAGGGTATCTTTCCCAGCAACTACGTTCGAACCTCGGACAGCGGATATGGCGCTGGCGGCTGCGACCAAGAGAAGAAGGGAATGTACATGCCTCCTGCATCGCCCGCTCCGCAACAGTACTATAACCAGCCTCCTCCGCAAATGTATCCTGCTCAATCTGCACCTCCGTACTATCCTCCTCCCAGCACCAACTACTATCAGCAGCCTCCTCCTGAGCAGCAGCAGCAACAGCAGCCGCAAGAGGAGCGCCGCCATCATGCGGGCGCAGCTATGAAGAAGTTTGGATCCAAGCTAGGAAACGCAGCCATCTTTGGTGCTGGAGCCACCATTGGATCGGATATTGTCAACTCTATTTTCTAACTAGTATATTGTCATTTTTTACATTGTTTGTTTGCTGCCTGTGCACGTGTTTTCTTTGTTTTAGTTAAAGCCTTGTTGGAACTCGTGCCAAGCCGTGGCCCTGCAGTAGCCCTGCAGTACTAGCGAGATGCGACAGTCTCAACTATAATGGCGAAGCGGCACTAATCAAAGACTTGAAGAGACTAGAACTAGATGATGGTTGGTGAATGTAATTAAGGTGTCACGCTACACTAGGTGGTTGCTCACCACTAGTCCTGTTGACTATATAAGTCCACGAGTGGTGTCGCGGTCAAAATCTGCTAACAGACCCATTCGACTCGCACTCGACAATCACCAGCAACCGTTACAAATGGACAAAGCCACACCAAAGTCATTCAGGTGACAGTAGAACTTGTCCCTCCAACAAGGGCATAGTCAAAGGGAAACTCCGGTACCCGACAGCGGCTTATTCCCGACCGCCTGCAACAAAGGAGTCACTACACAGCACACACTACATGCCAAGAGAGCAGTATATACAGCCGGGATTGCTTGTTTCTTTTCCCGATAATGTCCCTAATGAGAGTGTTCCCAATCGGGTCGGACGGGCCCAAAACGGTAAGGCACCGGTGGGTGAAGCTCACGACTTGCCGGTGCGGGGCAAGTCGAGGTGGGTTTGGGCCGCATTTGAGGCTACAATGAGCGGGAAAAAGCTAGGGTTGCAGCACATTTGAGGACCGACAAAAGAAAGCAGCAACATTCATGTCATCTGCGCCACTACACCCCAATGGAAGCGCGACTCCGAGACATTTTCTCATGACAGGAGGGTGATGTTTGGCGGTGCCGGAGTTCCCAGATGGACCCTGCGCATCCCAATTGGTGCGATACCCATGACAAGGACTCAAACGCAGGTGACCCACGTGAGCGCACATAAGGTTACTCTGTGGCCAAGGCGCTTATTTGATGCTGACCGAAGCACTGGCTGGCCCGAGCTCTAGGGTTTTGGTAGGGTTTGCCAAATAACGAGACGCAGGCGGCGGATGTTCCTGGGGAACATGCACGTAAAGCTGCAGGGAGACAAACAAGTGGCTGGAGACAAGGACCACGTTTGGGCCGTGGCGAGCTTGTGGAATTTTTTGATCTTGGATCGGGCAGCAGATTCCAGAGCCGAAAAGAGGTTTTGTTACATAGCGTTTGTAGATTGTTGGACCATTTCTTGCCATGCCATCACTGTCTATCAGTCAGCCGGATGGCCCAGGTGAGGCAGCCTCGTAAAAAGAAAGACAAGTGGTCCCGCGGAAAAACAAATTCTATTTCCGTGCGTACACAAGCATTGTCCCCTCAGCATTGGTCAAACAAGCTTACCATGCAAGCTGCTGGAGTTGCTTTTTCCTTGTTTGCCTGCTTGCATGGACGGTCAAAGCTCTCGTCAATTTAAAAAGTATCCTTTACACAAGAGAAGCGCACCTGTCTCCTTTGGATTTTGTTGTCTGTGCTAGAAGCAAGCAAAGCAAACAAGCCAAATCTCAGTGCAGTGACAATACCCCTGGTTCGTCGAATCCCGGTGTCTTGTTTCGAGCCCGTGCTTAAATATATGCTATAGCCAGCTGCCACTGGTAGATGAACAACAGAAACAACCGACTCTCAGTTTATTGACTTTTTATATCTACTCACGACCAAGCTCAAATCCTATGGCCACCTACCCTCACATGCCATACTCTCCCTCGCAACAGTGGCAGTACCCTGCTGGAACTGCTCCTGGTCATACTGCTGGGGGAGGCCCTCCTGGGTCTCAGGTGTCGGGCATGCCCTCGCTATCTGGCTCTGTTTCGTCGCAGGGATCTGGATCCTCTACGACGCTGCCGTCGTCGGCGCAATCTTCTCGAGTTTCCGGCCAATACCCTCTCATGTCGACGATGAGCGCCACCAACACCGCAGGGTACTCGCAGCCCCGGTTTGATGCATTCAACAGTGCCAACTCCAACCTGGACCTCAACTCGTCGTCCATGGCCTCTCCCTCTAGCAGCATCAACTACTACCGGTACCCGCCCCGATCGCCCATCGACAATTTCTACTCCACTGGAGCAGCACCTGCGGTCACTGGTGCGTCTGCGTCGTCGCTTTACTCTGGATTTTCTGGGTTGAATGCCTCTCCTACCGATGAGACATTCACTGCCAACCCTGGGGCCACCACCTTTAGCAACGCAGGCATGACTGGAGCCCATGGCCCTCGTGGACGCAGTGGCAGCAATACAGTGTACGAGTTTGTCTCGCTGGCTGGATCCCAGCAGCAGAAGCGTCCTCGCCGCAAGTACGAGGAGATTGAGCGCATATACAACTGCAACTACCCCGGATGCACTAAGGCGTATGGAACGCTCAATCATCTCAACGCTCATGTATCCATGCAGAAGCATGGCGACAAGCGTACGCCCGAAGAGTTCAAGGAAACCCGTCGGCTCTGGAAGCTCCGCAAGTCCCAGCAACAGCAAAAGGAGCAGCAGAAGGGTTTCATGAGCAGCAACCATCATCACCACAACAACGGCAACAACAACGGTTTTGATTCCAAACTTGACGCCTCGCTGCAGCGCCCTCCCTCTTCAAAGGACTCGTCGACTCTCGCAGACTCCAGTGTGGGTCTTAAGGGAGAGGATACGAGTCCCCACACTGGAGCGGTCTCCACCGGAAACAGCTCGCGCAACAACTCGACTGGCGATCTCACTGCCGCGTCCATCCAGATGCCCCTATATAACGACATCAGCCTGGGGTACACCCAGTCGTCGCAACCGCAGTTTGATTCGGCCAGTTCGCCGTTCTACAGCTCGTAGGTCGGCATGTTTATTTTTGTTACCCATTTCCACTCACTAACTCTCGCTTATTTATGCCTACTGACTGACTGACTGACCCCACTATCAACCACAGATCGCTTTTTTTGTCATAATTATTACTGCCTCTCATTCGTTCTGCCATGTAATCACTAAAATAAATATCTTTCTTTTTTTTTCTTTTACATTAGTTGTGAAATGAGTGGATTGTTCGTGTTTCCTTGTTAGGCATGGTTTGCCTTCTTGAACTGATGCTGCACCTTCTCCCAGAAGTTGCTGTGTCGTCGGCCACTACTACGAGCACTAGGAGGTAGTGTATTACCGTCACGGAGTGTCAGTCTCGGTGTCCTCTGGCGCTCAGCTTCGCTGATAGCTGGCGACTGGGTTCCAGCTCCGGTTCTTGCACTGGATCCTGGCTGTCCTCCTACGCCAGACTCCTGGGCTGAAGCTCGAGGAACACCCCCGCCAAGTTTGGAGCTGACTGGAGCGTTGGGGTCGTTGCTGGTGATATAAGATCCAACAGGCACGTCACCCTGTTGAATGACATAGCCATCCTGAATCTTACGGTTCATCGAGTCCACGCTTTCGCTCGAGGCACTGCGGCGACCGCCAGCAGTGTCCCATTGCTTCTGCAGTCTGCTTTCGTCCCCAGAAAGTTCTGCTCCAGCTCCAGCATTCATACCAGCTTGACTTTGACCAGGGCTCTGAGCAGACTTGTTGACATCGGCTTCAGTGCCACGCTGATTGATTGCAGATTGATCCTGTGGTTGAAGCTGCGCCTGCTTGATGAACTGATCCTGTCCCGTACCATACGTATAGTGGTTGTTGCCATGAGTCAGGTTCTGGCCCTCATGCAATGCAGCCGACTCCTTGGTCGGATAGTACGTGTAGACCGTTGTGGTAGTGGTCTTGGTGTACGGAATCTGGCCGCCACCAGCAGAGTCTTGCACCATGTTGTGCTCGGCTGCCAGGTGACTGAGTCGCTTCTGCTCTCCCGCAGTATCGATATTGGAGGCACCAGTGATGTCGTCCTTCATTTCATGGGGAGTAGTAGTAGAAGTAACAGGAACACCGCCAGTAAGTGCACTGACCCGTGCAGAGTCCTGAGTAGTCGGGTCAACGTGACGAGAAGTCTGGCTCTGAGTTGCAGAATGCAAATGCTTCTGCTGCTGCAAACCATGAGACTTGTAGTACTGGCTAGGAGTCATACCCGCCTCCATGCGGGTTTTCTCCGCCATCTCCTCCTGCTGACGCGTAGTCAAACGGCGGGAAGGGTCAGACGAGAAGCACGCCTCCTGGGTGTTCTGCGACTGTGCTGCCAGTTTGCTGAGTCTTGCCTGTTCATGGACACAGTAGTCGCCAATCTTGGAGCCTGAGACCGCCATGGAGTGGGCTTGCTGCGACGCAACACCCATTTTCTGAGGAGATGTGACACCCGGAACATTGGAGCGCACTGCCGACTGACCAGTCAAACCCACACCCCTGGCGTTACCAGAGGTGAGTCCCGACAGCTGCGGGTTCTGAGCAATATGGGTCGAGGCTTTGGGAACTCCCTTGTTGTGCGCTCCTCCGCTGGCACTAACACCGGTAGCATCTCTCTGAGATACATTCATTCCACGATCTCGGCCCTGTGCCTGACCAGAACCAGCAGTCTGGCGTTGAGGCTGTGGCTGACTGACAATAGATGTGGGTTGGCGAGGAATGAGCTGCTGATTAGCTCCCGCGGTTCCACCAATCTCGCTGTCGACTGCTCTCTCGTAGCGGCGATTGGGGAAGGTACCAGGAATATGGTCCTTGTGGCGAGTGTCGGTAGTCTCATTGGAAGACCAAGCCCCACCAGTTGTACCAACACCTTGACCTTGACCCTGAATGCCCCGTTGGTGAGCGCCATTGTCGCGGTGCATTTCCTCAACTCCCTCGGTGAGTCCAATACCAATGTCCTTGCTACGAACACCTTCGTACTCGCCAAAATGGCCACCCTGGGGATGCACATTGATGCCAGGCTCATCAAATGGGTGCAATTCCTGGGTTCCTTTGGTAAGACCGATACCAACATCCCTACTACGAACGCCCTCGTACTCGCCAAAATGACCACCCTGGGGATGCACGTTGATGCCGGGCTCATCAAACGGGTGCAGGTGCTCGGTTCCCTTAGTAAGACCAATACCAGTATCGCTGCTACGAACACCCTCGTACTCACCAAAATGACCACCTTGAGAATTCACATTGATGCCCGGCTCATCAAACGATTGATGACCTGCCATCTCGCGAATGGTTCCCGCGTTCTCCTTTAGGTCCCCAATGTCCTCAACGCGCGTTCCCTGGTAGCTGTATTCATGGCTAGCAGCCTTGCCTCTGTTCAACGGATGAGTTGATCCAAAGGTCTCTTCAGCAACGCCAAGCTTGCCTCCATGATGGCCCTCGTGGACGTCCACATTGGGTCCCAGAGGATCCGGCAGCTCATCGTGCCTCTTGTGCAGACCGCTGGCAAGAGGAATTCTGGAAGACGTAACGCCCTCAGTCGGCCGACCGCTTCTTCCAGAACTGGCATCGCCTAAAAAAGTCTTCTTGTGCTTCTGCTTCTGTTTCTGCTTCGGCTGAGGGGTGGCCGTGACATGGCCAGCCTGGGTGTTCGCAGTGACCCGGTGACTGCCGCCGCTGGTACCGGTCTTGTCGCCACCAACACCACGCTCATTTAGCCCAACCTCCTGGAACCTACTGGCCGGAGGAACTTGAGCTGCCGCTCCTGGTCCAGAAACATTGATTCCCGGTTCATCCTGAGCCCCGGGTCCAAGTCGCAGTCCTTGGTCACTGGGATTAACACCATGGTACTCTCCAATGTGCTCATGATGAACTTGGTGGACGTTTGTGGCGCCTCCAAACTGATCCACTCCCGAAGACTTCCCTGCCTGTTTGGACTGAACTCCATGAGGCATGGCTTCCTTACCAGCTCCTGCCATGCCGGATCCAGTGTACGGCTTCACACCAGTGTGATGGAAGTCGTGTTTCTGGCCAACACCGCTCTGTCCCTGTCCAGGGAATGTTTGCGTCTGCATCTCGTCCTCGAGAAGCTCCTCCTGGTGGCGCAGAGTGTTCTCAGGAGACTGACCACTCACAATGCCACATGTAGGGGCTCCTCTGGTCTCTGCCTGTGCCTGTGCGTGAGCATGTCTCTGTGCCTGTGGCTGTCCCTGTCCCTGTCCCTGTCCTTGCCCAGGAAACGTCTGGGTCTGCATCTCGCCCTCAAGAAGTTCTTCCTGATGACTCAAAGTGTTCTCGGGAGATTGTCCACTGACAATGCCACAGGTGGGGGCTCCTCTCGACTGGCCATGTCCACTCATAAGCGGCTGGCCGGGTACCCTACCATATCCCGCATGCGGTTCATGAGGGGGTGACATTGGAGTATTTTTGTGAACTCCAGCATTACCCAACACATCATGAATAGCATCATGATCCGGGCCAACACCCCCGTCGTGAGGGGGAGTAGGAGGCTTGTTCTTTCCGTGCTTTCCGTGCTTCCCTTTCTTTGCGCCAATAGGAATCCCAGCTGCAGCCTCTCTTGCCTCGAGAGGAGGGGAAGTGGTAAAAACGTGATTCTCAAAGCCTGCTTTGTCGTGGGTTCTTTCCAGCGCGCCGCGCTTGGCATCCAGAGCCCACGTCCCGTCTACAATGTACTTATACATGTAGCGGGTGTTTGGTTGCAAGTTGTGTACTTGCAATACAAAAGCGGTCGACTTGCTTCGGGGGGCCATAGTCAATGCCTCCCAATTGGTGAACTCGCCGGCTACTTGCACTGTTTGATGGTGACGGCCATCATCGTAAATAAATTCGTGAAAAACCATTGTGTTCGCTCTCTGCTAGCGAAACACAGGCTCGACCAAATATATTGGCTGGAATTCGGCATCTGGCCACTATTCTCAGCCCAGCTAGGTGCCTGTTCCCAATCGGGTTTAACACTCAATTTACCCCACATGTCAAACCTGCTCAGCTCACGTAGACATTTGAAGATTCCAAGGGACTGGCCCTGCATAGAGCGCAGAAAAAAATGGTCAATTGGTTCAATGCGCACGTAAATATGTGGTTGTGTCATTGCTTTGGTCATCCCATGTCCATACAGTAACATTACTTGGCTGGCCATGTTCTTGTGATTCCACGCTAGTCTCTATCAACATTAGCTCTATTTGGGTTCTAGCTACAAGACGCTCTTGACCACCACACCATCTAGGGCCAAGTTCCGGCGAATCACGCTCAGATCGGAATCGCTCAGCTTGCAGTAGTCGCGCAGGTACTGGTCTGGCCCACCAAACTCGCGCTCCAGCATATACGAGGCGCGCAGCATGCTGTCATACTTGCTGGTCAACATGTGCTCTATACCGTCTCGGTCCGACCCTTCTGGAAGGTCTCGGTCGATCGCCCGCATGATTCGGGCGATCTCACCCGCCATACCCTGGGTCGTGAGCTCGTATTCACGAGCAACCGTATCTTTGTCCACACCCATAAACATGAGGATCAGGGCGCAGATCACGCCAGTGCGGTCCTTGCCGGCCGTGCAGTGAATAAGAATTCCATCGTTGGGACGGTCTCGCAGGTGGAGCATGATCTCCCGGTAAGCCGGTCCTCCTTTGCTGAGGATCTCCCGGTACGCCGATTCAAATCCAGACGTGGGGTCAAAGAAATGGCTGTATCGTTTGGCCAGTGCCTCAGGAGAAGAGTCCTGGCGCTCAAACACAGGTACCCATCTTATCTCCAGGCCGGGAATACGCGCGGTGCCGATGCGCTCACGCTCCGTCTCGGACCGCAAGTCAAA
This sequence comes from Trichomonascaceae sp. Y4102, assembly GCA_023628915.1. Classification (NCBI taxonomy): domain Eukaryota; kingdom Fungi; phylum Ascomycota; class Dipodascomycetes; order Dipodascales; family Trichomonascaceae; species Trichomonascaceae sp. Y4102. The sequence goes on along the minus strand of JAMAJT010000028.1, from coordinate 14,242 downwards.
AACAGTCTTGATTCCCAGCCGGTGCAGCTCTCGAACTCCCGCCTCAGTCACGGTGCTGGTGTTTGCCGACCGGAAAATAAGGCCAGGGCGCAGTCCTCCAAGCGTCTTGTTGCTCTGAGTGACGGATCTATACCCGCCCAGATCTCGGAAGTTGGCAATGCCCTCAACGTTCTTCCACCGGCTGGTTTTCTCGCTGTAGTGTGTGAGTCCCAAAAAGCGGGTGCGCTCCGCCTCAGACTTGAACCACCGAACAATCTTGTCGGCCACTATTGGGTTGTAGTTGAGTCTATTCTTGCGATCGTCGTACTCGGGCAGGGTGATTTCCCGCTCGGGATCTGCAGATGCAGCCTGTTTCTGGCTCTGCTGCAGCTCCTCGATCATCTTGTCGTCCTCGGCAGTCACCTCGCTATAGTAGTTGTGGTCGGCGCGCTCCAAAAAGTCCAGAGCGTGTCGCTCCTTGAGGTCATTGGCGTAGCGGGCAGCGTCCTGAACGGGAACAATGTGGTCACGGAGCCCATAGATAGAGTAGAAGCTCGTTAGCGGGTCAATAGTAGACAGGTCGCTCATGTTGGTGGTACTAACGTTAAGTGTCTCGACCAGTGGAATCCAGTTGTCTCTCATCGCTCCGTTTCTATAAGCTCTGAGCCAGATTCCACCCCGCTCTTTCAGATCAGGATCTTTGAAAAAAAGGCTCTCGGCGAAGCCAGCCATACGATGACGTCCAGCGCAGTTGACAATCGTAGGAACCTTAATCTGGCTCTGGTTGGCAAGGGTCCACCTGATCAGCGCAATGACTCCCCGGCTATGACCTACTAGTCCTGCTAGCATCAGTCCTCTATCCTTCATGAGGTATTTTACCGCCAGGTCGATGTCCTCAACGTCTCTGGGGATGATGCGGCCAAGCTTGGGGTCGGGCTGCTCCGAACTGTCTCCGCAGCCTCTAAAGTCGAATCTGAACGTGTATAGTCCTGCATCAGCAGCCAGTCTTTGTCCAAGGGTCTTTTGGTAGCAGTAGTCCTTGTTACCTCCAAGTCCGTGAACGATCACAACCACACGGCCAGGGTGCGAGGATGGCACCACTTTTTCAGTTGGAGCGGTCAGAATCCCCACAATGTATCCCGCCTCTTTGCTCGGGTAGCGAAGCGTAATCTCGTGCTCTATAAAGCCTGTGTCGTCACCCATGTTGTCTATAATCTCGAGAGGGAGTGGGTGGCCGCGGTCACCGATATATATGCAATCTTCCAGCAGTACCTCGCGTTTTTTGTGGAGAAAACAAGCAGATTAGCCTCGGTTGCGGAGTAACTCTGCCGAATTCGCTGACCCTTACCTAAGGCTGTGCGTCGACTGCTCAACAATCTCAGACCCTGTCTCTGCATGCATCTCCCAACCCGCCTTTCTACCCTCCCTCTGTGAGCGATTGACCAGCTAGTCCTGATAAGGATGCCTCGCCCAAGCCTCAAATGTTCTCAACAACGCAAAGCGTCCAAAGAACAAGACAAACAAACAGGTAGTACCAACAATGCCCAGCCTCTGCAATTCGATCCGTTTGGCTTCAACACAATCCTAAACGCCCGCGCCACCAGAGTCAAGCCTGATGCCTACAGACCCCGACCCAGCCGTAAGACGGTAGAACTCCAGGACACTGACGAGTCATGTGTCAAGCTGTACGGCAAAGTTGAGGGAGCCACTCGACTTCTCGTGGGTGCAGAAGCTGGAGACCCAAACGCACTCTCTCCTCGTACCCCTTTACTCGAATTGACACAGGAGCAGGTTCGCAAGCGCACCCCAACAGAGAAGGCCAAACGTAGACAAGCCTCAAACAGTAGCAACAGCAAACAAAAAGGCTCAACTGATGTCCACGACGAAAATGTAAACATCTGTCAGCTCTACAGCAGTCCTGCCAAAGATCCAGCCGCCAATACAACTTTCAAGAAGTCGCGAGTCAAGTCTCCAGAGAAAGAAATCGAAGGGCCGCCGGCCCGTCGCTTGAGATCCAGGGCTGCTGCTACTTGACCTCTAATTCATCCAACCAACTAACATCACACTAACTATTTAACTGCAACTGACTCATTATGCTGTGACCTACATGTAGTTTCGAAGCACCAGTCTTCATTGTCAACTAAGAAATGCCCGTCTCTATGGCCAAGCCATACATCTGTGTCGTAACTCCCTTCACCTCCTTGTTGTTGCTATCAGTGCCAGGTTCCACGAGTGAAGAGGCAAGAGCCGTATCACTTGCGACGGTTTCATCGTTGGAAAGCGTTACGCTGGACGACTCACCATCGTCTAGCTCTTGCTCATTGTGCGTTGCCCCATCCTGTTCCTTCTTGCCATGTTCAGAAGGGAAGTGGAAGCCCTTCAAAGACTCGCCGTTGGGATGTGAGATAGTAATACCTGTACCTCCTCTCCACTGATTTAGATCCTGCTGCTGTTGTTGGAACGCAGCAGCGTTGGCTTCCTGCAGCTGTTCGCAGTATCCCTGCAAAACCTGTGCAATGAGCTCGGCTTTCAATCGAGGCGGGTTGGCACACCTATCCTTGCCAAAGTTGATCTTGAAGTCCCGGTAATTTGGGTTTTCTCGAATGCCCTCAATGGCCTTGATGGCGCATGTAATGTCGGTGAAGTTGACAAACGCGCACTTTTTCTCACTCAAGAAGTTGATCTGCTCCACATCCCCGTACTTTTGAAAGTCAGCCCGGAGCGTCTCTTCGGGTACAGTTGCCTCAATGTTGCCAATATACACATTTCGAGTCGCCCCGCCAGTAACAGCTAGGGCAATGGCATGATGAATTAGCCCGCTGTGTTTACCCCAGCCTACCTTTAGGCGCCTCGAATTGATAGCAAGCCCCATATATGTTGCAGTGGCGTAGAATTGAGCAGCCGAAGCAGAGTCCACAAAAGTGACAAAGCAGATATGCTTATCTGCAATGTAGCGCACTTTTTGCAAAAGTCCTCCTCTCACTGTATTGCAAATATCTTCCGTGGACGCCTCCGGGTGAATATTTCCTAGAAAAATGGTTCTGTTGCCAATATTGGCGGGTCCACCGCCAGTGAGCGTCGCAATGGCAACGGCTGCAGCCGTTTGAAGCATCACGTTGCTGTTCTGAATTAGATTGGCTTGAATGGGGAAGCCGCCATCCATCTTTTCTTTGTTGTTGTTGTTGTTGTTGTTGTTGTTGTTGTTGTTGTTGTTGATGTTCATGTGGTTTTCGTTGTTGGTATTCGACAAGGACCCTCGGTGGGTACCATATCCCGTATCCATGTCCGTGTTGTACGTTTCGTTCTCACCTTCAGCAGCACCATCAATAGCAACCGAGTCATGTCTCTGAAAATCGGCCTGCATATTAAAGGAAGAGGTTCCGAGGCCGAAAAACTGAGCTGCATTCTGGGTCTGCGTTTTCGACATGTAGGCGCATCTGTCCTTGCCGTAATTAACTTTTCTTCCGGTCTCTGGACCCCATCCTGGCAGGTTGGGGAGCTGTGTGACACACTTCAGTGCGATGCCAATACTGAGAAAGTGAACAAATGCAATGCGACGCTCTTTGATCAGTTTGATGCAGTCAATAGGCCCAAATCTTTCCACGGCTTTTCTGATCTCCTCAACAGTGATATTTTTAGGGAGTTCCCCTAGGTATACGTTTCGCGAAGCTCCATCGTGGGCAACGGCAAGCGACAGAGGTGCAGGGAGCACAGATGATCGACCCCAACCAATTCTAAGCTCGGTGCCTCTAATGGAGAGCTTTTTAAGCTGCGCGTCAGCGTGGAAATGCGTTGCGGATGCAGCTGTCAAAAAAGACACAAACGCGCAGTTTTTTTCCGGCATCATTCTGAGCGCCTCAACAATGCCCGATCGAATATGATCCAGCAGCTCTTCGGCAGTGGTACCATCGGGAATATTGCCCAGGTAAACTGTGCGCGACTGATATTCCATGCCGGGCTGCTGGATCGGAGGGTAGAACATAGACCCTGTCGCAGGGTCAAAAGTACCACTATTAACATTCTGAGTCGTCAGGTTTTCACTAGAAGGGAATCTAGTGCCGCCGATTAATGGAGTGAACCCGCTGGGGGAGCCACCATTAACGAGAGTCGGTCCTGCGTTGGTGCCAAGCATCGGCGACATAGGCATAAAGGTAGGAAATTGGGCCAGCCCACCACTTCCTGGTTGGAAAGGAGATCCATGGAGCAGTTGCGACGGCAGTAGTGACGAGTACGGAATCTCGTATTGCGTCATTTGTGTTAACTGGGTAAATGCAAGATTAGATGGTTGGTTGAGAAAGAGATGAGACGATGCTGTCCTATACGGTTGTAAGCCCGCAGAGGTCGATTGTTAATGTGCTGCTTTGCTTTGAGCCCAGGCTCTTGGTACAGTAACGAGCGATTATACGATGAAACGAATGGGTGTTGTTAGTATGTTGGCGTGCGATTTGAACAGCTCGGGCTTGACTGAGGTCACCAGTGCCAATTCCAGGTATCCAGGGCCAGTGGGGTGAAAAGCTATGTTGTGTGGTGCTATGGAGACCAGTGGAGTTTTGTGGTGGTAGACTAAGACTAGTGTCGTACCCCCTGATTTACCTTAATCCACACACACCCTCACCACACAGCAATCCTAGAGCGGCGCGCAACCGTGGTGCTTGGGAGGAAAGGCTGGCTGCAACGGCCGCCGGCTTACACAAGTTTGTGGGTAGGAGGGTTCGAGGGCTAGGCGGGGTAGGGCACGCACTGGGCTGGGCTGTTGCTGGCCGGTTTACTAATTGTCGAATCGGGGAGTCCTCTGGTGGTTGCTTTGACAAAAGTGTGCGCGTAACTGGCTAAAGGGATATGGAAATTCACTGAACCTCAAAAAACGTTTCAGGCCACATGCAAATTTAGACAAGTGTCAATGCCGATCCTCCGAGCCAAAAGCCAATCTTGTATTACACCCGTGCAACGTCCTGTGAGGCGACTGCCCGTTTCGTTTCAGGGCAGGCTGGGCAGTGGATTCTAGTTTTTGTGTGAGACGTTGCCGTGCGTCCCTGGCAGGAGGCATGTTCTATTTTCGGTCCATTGTTTTACACATGAGTTTGCTACATTACTTGAGATTTGTCAACTATGGCGTCGAAGTAGTTGCTTCACGTTTCCTCGTCCTCCTCGTCTGTTGTTTTCTCATCCTCGGTCGCTGCGTCTTCCTCTTCTGCTTCCTCGCCTGGGTTATCCACAGAATAATAATCCTCGGTGTAACTGGGCTCCTCGCTATTGTGGGGTCTTTTGCGCTCGTTCTGCGGCGGGGATGTAGTACCTGCGTCTTTGTTTCGGTGTTCCTCGTCAATCTCCATCACCCCCTCCACCTCCACCTCCTCTTGTTCGCCAGGCTCCCGTCCCAGCAGTTTTGCCTGTAGCTTACGTATTCTAGCCTTTTTCTCGTTCAGCAGTAGAGCAAACCGCCTGAGCATTTCATCTTCAAACTGCGTCTTGCTCTCTGCTATTTGCTGCATCTGGTTTTCAAGCTTGTCATAGGCCTGTGCCTTTTCTCGCAGCTCCAAATTCACTAGAGACAATGTGTTGCTGAGTGCGATTGCTTGGGTCCAGTGCCACTCATCCATGCTTGAATGGCTCCTGGCTTGCTTGGATTGTTCATTAAACTGAATACTGCCCAGTCTGACATTCAACTGAGAGTTCCGCTTGAAACGGCCGTAAAATGAGTGGGATCCAACCACAGACCCAGATCCAAGGGTTGAACTCGCATGGGATAGCGACTGCGACTGAGCCAAAGACAGGGACAGCGAATGGGTCATTGACTGCGAATCGGCTTGCGATTGTGACGCCTGCGTAGAACTGGTGTCGTCTTCCACAATACGCCCTAAAATAAGAGTCGCTTCAGATGCAGAATCATCCAGCCTGATACCCACGTTCAATTGCCGCAGTAGTTCAGCAATGTTCTCTTTCCTTGTCGAACCTTTTTGCTGTTGCCCTTCGTCAGAACCCACCAGGCCCAGAAATACATACCGGATCAGTCTTGCCCACATCTCGTCACTCATCTTTGTCTTTGAGTCACGATACTTGATGGATTCTGGCCCAATGTCGACAGCTCCACAGAGCTGGAGCAGCTTCCCGTCAGACTTGCGCTGGATGTTTAACGTGATGTCCACCACATCGCTGTCTTCACCACTATCGTCACTTTTAAGCTGCTGCTGTTCACAGAACACCGTTGCCCAGAGCTCCTCCTCTTCAATTGTAAACGCCCATTTGCTCATAAACTCGAGTTAGTATGATGTTGAACTGGGCCCTGTGCGGATAAGGTCCTACCCTAAACGGCGCCCAAATCTTTTTCAAAATATTTGTGCATTGGCCGACTAACACTCAAACCTCGAAAAATGGTAAGTCCAACGTCGTTCTAATATTTGGCTATGGATGACATTCTAACCAGCCTCCTAAGTACGGCGCCCCGCTACCTCCTAAGCATGGATCAAAACAGAGAGCAAAAGCAAACAACCCTACCGGCCTTGGACGGTCGCTGATCAATAACAAAAACAAGTCGCGAAAGCAGGTGTACATCAACGCAGATGGAGAAGCACGATACACGACCGACATGGACCCTACGCCCAAAGAAGCGTCGTGGGTGAAGCTAAGGTCAGTCACACAGGAGCATGCATTGGATGAGTTCCTCAATACCGCAGAACTCGCAGACAAAGATTTCACAACAGAGAGAACCTCCAACATCCGCATCATCAACAACATACCCGGCTTGTCTCAGTCAAACCCATACCTACTCACAGCAGCTCAGCACGCTGAGCTCATGCGTAAGCAATCTGAGAACGCAGGAAAGGTCACCGTCCCACGCCGACCCCGCTGGACCAAAGAGATGACAAAGGACGAACTGGACCGTCTTGAGAAGGACGCTTTTCTCGAGTGGCGGCGCCAGCTGGCGAGTTTGCAGGAAAACAATGATTTGCTACTGACTCCATTTGAGCGCAATATAGAGGTGTGGCGACAACTCTGGCGAGTTGTAGACCGAAGTGATTTGGTTGTGCAGATTGTGGATGCCCGCAACCCTCTGCTCTTCCGGTCAGAGGATCTTGAACTCTACGTCAAAGAGATTGACGCCGACAAGCGTAATCTTTTGCTGATAAACAAGGCAGATCTACTAACTCTGTCCCAGCGCAAAGCGTGGGCAGACTACTTTGCTGCTCATGACATCAAGTTCTTGTTCTTCTCCGCCAAAAAAGCACTGGATCTCCAGGAGTTGGAGAAGGAACGTGAGGAACTCGAAGAATTGGGAAAAACAGCTGCCAAGCCAGACAACATTATCGACACCACCCGGTGCCGCCAACCTACTGATGTGGTTACTGTTGAGGAGCTTGAGCAGGTATTCCTCTCTGAGGCTCCCGAACCCAAGTCGCCCGATGGGCGCCTGCAGATTGGACTCGTTGGATACCCCAATGTTGGAAAGTCTTCGTCCATCAATGCGCTGATTGGGGCCAAAAAGGTCAGTGTGTCGTCGACACCTGGTAAAACGAAACACTTCCAGACAATTCTTCTCTCTCCTCAAGTCATGCTTTGTGACTGTCCTGGTCTAGTGTTTCCCAATTTTGCCATGACGAATGGTGATCTTGTGTGCAACGGTGTTCTGCCAATCGATCAACTGCGCGAATACACAGGTCCTGTGGAGCTCATCACCCAGCGAATTCCCAAATACTTCTTGGAGGCTGTGTATGGAATCTCCATTTTCACAAAACCTCTCGACGAAGGCGGCACTGGTGTTCCCACCTCTGCGGAGTTCCTGAGTGCATACGCCAAGGCTCGAGGATACATGAGAGCTGGTAAGGGTCTTCCTGATGAGAACAGAGCTGCGAGATACATTTTGAAAGACTATGTGAATGCCAAGCTGCTCTTCTGCCAGCCGCCGCCAGACTACTCCGCATCGGAGGAGCAAAAGTCGTCTTCTGCTGATGGCAGCGAGTCGGCATACAACAATCTGCATAGCGCTGGTAGACGTTTCAACAGAGAAGTTTACTCGCTTGACGGGCTTCCTGAGTCCCGTCGGGCCCAGATCATTGCAGCAATCAAGCACGAAGAGCCCGATGTAGACGTGTCTACGATTGATCTCGAGAAGAGAATCGCCGGCCTCAAGTTTTCGCAGCACAATGCTGAGCATGCCACCACGTCCTTTGCTGCTAAGCCTCTTTCGCTAATGGTAGACTCTGCAGGATCTAACTTGGACCGAGACTTCTTTGTGGACAGAAGCAATGCGAGTCACCAGCATGTACCGTTCCACAAGCAGGCTGGTCCTGGCACTTCCAAAAAGCATCACAACAAAAAGAAGCTCAAGGCTCGCAATGAGCGTCAGGCCCCATCCACCAACTTTGGAGGAGCTTTCGGAGACCTGTACTAATGACTATATTTATAGTAACGAACTTGGCATTCTCATAGTGTATTTCTCTAGTTAAGTTCTCCGGTCACGTGCCGTGTCATACATGCGCCTTAACAACAACAATGGGCCAGTGAAACGAAAGAAAGAAGGCGAGGAAACCGAGTACTTGGCAACTGTGCGACGCGATAATCTGGACTTTGACGGAGAGAAAATTTGTTCGGTTAGCCTGGTTCAGTCCAATGTGTATGCATGCCTTGTTTGTGGCAAGTTTTATCAGGGCCGTGGACCATCGTCATACGCGTTTGAGCACAGCATAGATAGCGACCACCATGTATTTATCAATTTGACGAGTCGTCAGGTCTACATTCTGCCGGAAAACCAAGAAATTGCAAAGAATCCTGAAGAACTCAAGAACATTAAGTATCAGGTTGAGCCTTACTTAACACCAGACGAGGTTTCCGCGCTGGACACAAACGCCAACGAATGCGAAAGTGTGGATGGACACAAGTTCGATCAGGGATATGTGAGCTTGAATAACATCAAGCGAAATGACTACTCCAATGTCGTCGTGCAAATTGTCGCCCATACCCCACCACTTCGAGACTTTCTAATACTCAACCAGTCAAAGTCGAAGCTCGTATCAAGTTTGAGCGCATTGATTCGCAGGATATGGAGCCCACTTGCGTTGCGAGCACATGTTTCGCCCCATGTTTTCATGCAACAAGTGGCTATCGACTCTAAAAATTCGTTCATCCTAACAGAGCAGAAGGATCCATTTGCATTTTTGACCTGGCTCCTGAATGTGCTCAAGCGCTCTTTCCTTGCTGACTCAAAAAAACACATGGCCAACGTTGTTGACGAATGCTTCCGAGGTAAAGTGCAGTTAGAAGAGCAGAAAGTTTCTTCGGAAGGGGCTATACTTGGTGACTATAAAACAAGCACGGTACCGTTTATATTTCTGGTACTTGACCTCCCACCGGTGCCACTGTTCAAGAATGTTTTAGATCCAAGTGCCATTCCTCAAGTGTCGCTAACTACACTGCTCAACAAGTACAATGGTGAGAAAGTACATGAGCTAGCCACGAGTCGCCGCAAGTACATCCTCACTTCCCTGCCTCAATTCCTAATTCTCTCTGTCAAGCGGACATCCAAGAACGCGCTAGGGGAAGTGTCTCCCAGGAACCCCACAGTAGTCACATTCACACCAGGATTGTTGGACATGACCCCGTACTGCAAGGACAAGGGTTCTCCGATGACCTACAGACTAATCTGCAATGTGTTTGCCGACTGGTCCGACAAGTCGTTGCCCAAATGGAAGGTGCATCTGCTCAATCGAGGCAGGAACTGTTGGATCGAAGTGGACGACGCCAAGGTCTCTATGGCGCGGGATGAGCTCTTATTTATGGAAGAGAGCTATATTCAGGTATGGGAACGCATTGAAAGTCCCGCCACTGATCTTACAGCTGGCTAGGTATTTGTACACTACTACGTACAAACTTAAATCCTGGACGCTTGATCTTCGGGTACGACATCAAGATACTAATGAATTAACGATTTAGTGACTCAGCAGTGCATCGTTATTAGTAATGTAGAAATGGAGCACTCGTCGATCCTCCGCAGTTTTGTCGGCATTGTGCGCGTCCTTAATTCCGCGATTTGCCCCACCCAACCCACGTTGACGGACATAATGGATATATAAGGGCCGTCGTTCCAGCTCAGGAAGCATACTATCTATCTTCACTTACAACTACAACAAACCATGGAATTCGCAAACCTCGGACAGTCTGGCCTAAAGGTCTCCAAGATCATTTTTGGAGCCATGGGTCTGGGCTCCAAGAAGTGGCGGCCGCATATCTTGGAGGAGGACGAGGCTCTTCCGATTTTGAAGAAAGCGTACGATGCAGGCATGAGAACCTTTGATACTGCCGATATGTACTCCAATGGCGAGTCGGAGCGTATTATTGGGGTTTTCCTGAAGAAGTACAATATCCCGCGATCGACTGTCGTCATTCTTTCCAAGGCATACATGCTAATCGAAGAGGAGGGTATTGAGGTCAACGATTTGAACGCCGTCAATCGTCACGGACTCTCTCGCAAGCACTTGATGGACGCAATTGACGCTTCTTGCAAGCGTCTAGGTACCTACGTCGATGTGTACCAGATCCATCGGTTGGACAGGGAAACGCCCAAGGAGGAGATCATGCGAGCTCTTCATGACATTGTGCAGTCGGGCAAGGCTAGATACATTGGAGCCTCGTCTATGAGGGCCACTGACTTTGCGCAGCTGCAATTCATTGCTGAGAAGAACGGCTGGACCAAGTTCATCTCTATGCAGAACTACTACAATCCAGTCTACCGCGAGGAGGAGCGTGAAATGAATTACTACTGCAAGCAGACCGGCGTCTCTCTTATTCCTTGGTCGCCCATTGCTCGCGGAGTCCTAGCGCGGCCTTTCAGTGAGAGAAGGGCCACTCTCCGCGGCAAAAACGACGAGTTCGCAGACAGGCTTGGTCTAGGTGACGACGCTGTTGAGTCAGTCAAGGAGATCATCTCGCGGGTCGAGCAGCTGGCAAAGAAGAAGGGAAATTCAATGGCCCAAATCTCCATTGCGTGGTCACTCGCCAAAGGCTGCTACCCTATCGTTGGTCTGACCGATCCCAAGCGTATTGATGAGGCCATCGAGGCTCTAAATATCAAGCTTTCGGACGAGGACCTCAAGTTTATTGAGGAGCCCTACGAGCCCCAGCCCGTCTATGGATATGTGTGATTGGAGTTGGCACAAAAGCTGTAGGTATTTTATGATTATGGAATGGTTTCTTATTGGTGCTTGACAAGGCAAATTGGCTAGTTTGCGAATTAAATACGTACCTCTATTGTTAGATATTGAGCCGGCGCTGCAACTCAGAGTGAACATCGACCAAAGCATGACCCTCGGATGGGTAGATATCCTCCCAGTCCACCCGAGTCTCTCTGTTCTCTAGAATATCCTGGTGAACACTTCTGCTCGAGTCGGGTCTAAACAGCCAGCTGTTGGGCGCAGTCGTTTTGTTGACAATGTCCAGCTCTACTGCTCTCTTGATCGGTAGCCCAGGTCCATATATCTGCTGCTGCATGGCAAGATTGAAGCTCGACTGCGTTTCATTCCACTTGGCCAGCCTCTGCTCCAACGGGTGTGATCCGGTCACCTCAGTGCTCATGGGGTTGGTGTTGCCTTCTCTCAAGGTATCATAGAGTCCAGGTGCCGAGGGTGCGCCCCCGCTGAGTCCCACCGCGGTGACCTTGTTTTGCGCTGCTCCACTAGAGGGGACGAATCGAAGAGACTGGTTAGATTGAGTTCAAAGCGACATGAAACACCGCTCGCTTTCATGTATAGATCGCATTACTTACCATGTCGATGTAGTGGTTGTAGTTTGAGTGCCACTGAATTTGGGTGCTTGTTAATCAAGCCCCAACCCACGTGATCCGACCAACTTTCGAGCCCGCGTTTGTGTACTCGATGTATAAAGCGAGATGCCAGCTATTGGGACACGAGGGGCCAGTCACTAGTGTGAATTTCAGTCCCGATGAAAAATTGATTGCAACTTGCTCCGACGACGCAACTATCAGGATATGGAGTGCACAGGACGGACAGTACCAAGGGACACTTTTAGGGCATCTCCAAGGCATAAGCGAGATTGTGTGGAGCCCAGACAGCCGATTCATTGCATCTGCATCTGATGACAAGACCATAAGGATCTGGGACGTTCAGAACGGAAAATGTGAACGCATTCTCGTTGGCCACACGCACCACGTAACCTGTTTGGACTTCAACTACAAGGGTAATCTACTCGCTTCAGGGAGCGCAGACGAAACCATCAAGATCTGGGATGTCAAGCTAGGTGTATGCTTACGAACGCTTCCTGCACACTCTGCGCCCGTTTCATCACTCAATTTCTCGCATGATGGGACCGTGCTTGTATCGTGTGGACACGATGGTCTCCTACGACTATGGGATACGCCCTCTGGTCACTGCCTACGGACCCTCATTGGGCCCACCAAATCTCCTGCGCTCTATGTGCGATTCACACCAAACAACAAATACATAGTCGCGGCGACCCGAGATGGACAGATCAGGTTGTGGGATTTTATGACCAACAAATGTGTCAAAACCTTTGAGATCTGCGCTGCACAAAACAGCGATGGCTCCGAGGAACGGAGGCTGGAAACGCCACAGCCCGATGCAGTGAACCTCGACGCAGATGTTGAAATGGCCGATAGAGACGACGATGTGGAAGAAGAGGACGACAAGGCTGGCGCAGAAGCCAACTACATCACGCCAATTGTATTCATAACTAACGATACAGATTCAATGATTGCGCAATGGACGGCATATCCCAATGGCATCAAGTTCTGGGACATACAGGACAAAAAGGTCCAGGAGATTTTGACGGACCACCACACAGACGTGGTACTGGGCCTTGATGCCAACAAGTCGGGCTCGAAGCTAATCTCAGGCGGTAAAGACAACATGGCCGTCTTGTGGGATAAGGTGTAGCACTTTGGGACTTTTCTCTGACAAGTCTGCCACTTGTTGGAGAACATAACTTCTAGCTGTTTAACAGATGGACTCGGCAATAGCCTCTCAAGCTACCGACATACGCACAAGGCATTTGGCACATTGACGACCAGCAAAAAAATGATCTGGGATCAATCCCCTTGGCTCAGCAACTTTTTTACTCGGGCTGTAGCGACTCGTGGTGCCCCGCCATACACTGACGGATGCGCATACCTTTCATCTATGTAAATAACCGCGCGATTTACTCATAAATAGAATTCTTACAAGCTGTCAGTCGTTTTAGAGCCGGCGCCACATTCACAGAAAAAACTCACCCAACGTCCAGATTCCACTTGCAAAGTGCGATCTTCTTACGCAGCATCTCGACAAACTGTATGTTTTCAAATAGCGTTGAGCTGTTGAGAAGTGGACGGCAGACGTCAACAGTAAAGTCAGCGGTGTCGTGCCATGTTCCCACGACCTCCACCACTACCCCTGGTGAGATGCTGCCCATGCTGTCCAGCGCATTGGGTTGAGTACCGGCGTTCAGTATCGCTGTGTCTTTGTCGCTTATTGTTTTGGTCGGTCTTTCTCCAGCTGTGCCTCGTTTTGTGTCAGCCCTGCTTGCAATCAATGGAGGAATCTCCTCCAATACAAGTTGTCCTGTGGCGTAACTGTGATCGCGCACCACCGCGTACATTCGCGTCCTGACATCGCGACCCCAGTGTTGACGCTCCAGAGCAATTATGCTGACCGAGAGAAAGTACATTGGTTACTTGTTGCTGGGCTCGCTGTGGAAACACTTCGTTTTTCAGCTGGATTACCAAGAAGGAGGCAGAAAAACAGCAAACGAGAATTAGCAGGTCCGGTTTCGCCAAAGAACTGGCTTTTCAGGATACTTCTTGACTTGATCTCTCGCTCACTATTGATGAACTTGCTGCAGGCGCCCGAGGCACATTGTTATGAGGGAGTGCGTGATTTATTAGGTTGACGTGCACCCAGATGCCCACCTCGATTAATAAGTTCAACTGATGAGGATCTTACAGGCTCACGTCTGTCTGCTACGCTTAGGTATTCATTTCTTTGAAAATGTCACGTTAATCCCGTTTTCGTCACCATTCTAAGCTTTCGGGTCCCTCAGCAGTCGCCCGTGTCTGACGACTGGGCAGACTGTGGCCGCCTTGGATATTTCGCCTTAAAACGCTTCAAAGGGTGCATATTAATAGCTCTGCACTGCCCACTCAGATGTTAACATTTAAAACAGCTTGCTTGTTCATGATGTGAACTTGACTTGACTTGAATATCATTTATTATAGTCTCATGTATCGTATGTCATACCTAGAGAGACTGTGGAGGTCTAT